>CM036767.1:16296426-16896426 GCA_020796225.1 Arion vulgaris
GCCGAAATAGAATGTGTGGAACAGACATGAGAAAATGTCGTAGCTTCGTTGAAAGCTAGCAGTACAAAGTACTTAAGCTATAATGGTTCAAATCACAGTGATTTATACGTAGTTACATTATACTAGTGGATCGACTGGCGAAATGGATTAGAGCGCGGATTCCATACAGGAGACCCGGGTTCAATCTACGGTAAGGTCATTGAGTTTTTTTTCTGCCGAGGGCATAAAGAAAAACATCATAACCTGAACAGTTTCGCATCGACTGCACTAGCCATGCGGCCATTAAATTCCACATGCTCATGTCTCTCCTGTCCTACACCGCCCAAAAAGCGGTATTTCAGGCAGTAGCTATATTTTGTTTTCTTATAACATTATACTAGAGCGAACGATGAAAACGAATTGTACGTTACAAGTCATTGGTTCATTGTCTCCCTTACCAAAGAGTGCATTGTCTCCCTTACCAAAGAGTGCATTGTCTCCCTTACCAAAAAGTACATTGTCTCCCTTACCAAGAGTGTAATTTGTATAATTCAAGATATCAGGCGATAACTTTGTTTTTAGATACCCCCCCACCCCCACCGTGTAGTGCCGGTGCTTGCAAGGGAAGCAAAGAATAGTACCACTGCAACTTACAAGGCATGTCGTAAGAGGCGACTGATTTAGGACCTAGGAAAGCTACCCTAGTAAAAAAAAAAGCATCGCAGAAATCGGAGGTACTGGCCTACGTGTAGTCGCATAACTGGCACAACGTACAATCGCTCTTAGCCTCAGATTACATATAAATCACACAGAGTGGTTAATAAGTGGTCGATATGGAGCGTTCGAAGAAGAAGAAGAAGATAGCCCCGATGTAATAGCAAACAGAATTCTTATAGAAGAGAATTAGACAACAATCAATACAGCTGGAAACTGAAGAGAGAAAACGTAGATGGGTATATCATCACATTGTATAGGAACAGATCAATTATATAGACACACAACTGCACTGGATCGATATCAAGAATGAAAGAGAAGACCTGGAAGACTGAATGACAATAGAAGAGACTAGATAAACAAGAAATTCATGGAAGGAGCTAAGAAGGGTACAACATTGGAAGTGGTGCACTAACTAATGAAAGGCAATATAAGATAAGAGGCGATGATGAAGACCACTGTCTGCTAAGGCAAGACTGCAAGACTGATCTAACGGTCGCTATTATGTGTTAGCAAATGAGGTTATGGGGAAGTCGCAATTATACATTTAACCATTTTTCTTGAAAATCGTAATTTCTTCTTCGAAAGCTCCACAGCGACCACCTGTTAACCACTCTGTGTGATGTGTATGTGATCTGAGCCTAAGAGCGATTTGCATTGTTCCAGTTATGCGCCAACAAGTAGGCCAGCATATCCTATTTCTACCACGCTTTTTATTTACTAGGAAGCTTCCTACACCCCTACCTCCGTCGCCTCTTATGACATGCTTTGTAAGTTGCAGTGTTACTATTCTTTGCTCCTTTCGAACCCCGACAACACACTAGCGATATATTCATATAATACTATTAGTTTTCGGAAGGATATTTTTAACCACACTTTATTGCCCGCGTGCCCAGCGTGTTTGTAGCGCGTTGGACTACGGGTGACAAGTCCTCTGCATGTACGGGTTCAACTCCGCGGACTGGCAAAAAAGCTACAGGTTCCCCAGATTTACGGTGTTCGTGGCACCGAACCGAAGGGTTACGATGTCCATGACACCGAGCCGAAGAGCTTTCAGCTCAAGTGCTTCTGGATCGAAAAATTAAAAAAATAAAAATAAATAACAACCACACTTTATTCAGGTCAACACAGTGTTTGTCTATCAAAAGAGTGGTCGCCACTTCTAACTTATTCTTCACTCAAATACAACTCCGGATAATATGTGCCAGGCTAGAATTGTATATTAAATATCGTGCGAGGAGGTTTGTGTGCTTCTATTTACATTTATAGTACTGCATATAAAAGACTCCTGTATCGATTACACACCCAACCAGCACTAACAAAATGGCAGGTGGGGATAAAAAAAACAAATTGATGTAGGCGTGCGAGGAAAAATGGAAATAGCTTCTGACTTGACTTCTGGCTTCATCTGGACGCGAACAGTAAATATCTGTCATCTGACAACAATGAAAGAAATGTCGCTGGTTTGACCGATATGATTAGGGTATTTGTCTTCTGATAGAGAGGCGTAGATGTGTACATGGGGGGTTTCTATAAGAATAACATGATGATTTGAGTTGTGAATTTCTCCCAGGACAATCTCTACACATCTGGGTAGAATAGAAACCACGAATTGTGTACCTGCGTCTCGCCCGTGTGGTGGCGGGTTCCGTAAGGGGAAACAAAGAATAGTACCACTGCTACCTACAAGGCATGTCGTTAGAGGCGACTGATGTTAGGACCTAGGGAAGCTACCTAGTAAATAAAAAGCATTGCAGAAATCGGATGTTAGGCCTACTTGTAGGCGCATAACTGGCACAACGTACAATCACTTTTAGGCTCAGATCACATACAAATCACAGAGAGTGGTTAACAAGTGGTCGATATGGAGCCTTCGAAGAAGAAGAAGAGAAGAAGCACCTGCGTCTACTGGATACTATAACTTTCCATCGTGTTTTACCTTCTTTCTTTTGTCCTTCTCTGCTTTTTTTGCCTTTAGGCGTAGACGGTTTAAGTGATGATCGGTTTCCGAGATAGTGCACGCTCGGTCGCTTGATATGCGAGTTTTAAGATGTCTGTCATTCTATAAACATATCTTTTTCTTGGTATGACCCTTCCTCTTCATGATTCCATTTTCAGGTTGTACGCTCTTGCAACATTCGGGTTCATTCTCACCAAGCGGCCAAGCCATTTGAGCATGTTTTTCAATTCAAGAGACTCGCGTTTTATCATATATGGTATATTATGGTAGTTCTGCTAAACGACTGGTTTAGTCAAATATTTATTCAACAAAAACGCGGAAGAAAATGGTAGAACAAGAATTTAAAGAAATGAACATTGATGCAACACAATGATACATAGGACGACCAAATATAGAGAAGAATTGTGTTATTTGCTGCTACCCTACGCGCCAGGGGTATCACAGGCTAGAGTTAGAAACATACGTGAATTGACAACATAAAAGGTAGATAGACTGGTATCAAACCGACACAAAATGCCCTTATCAGGCAGCATCAAACGACACAAAATGCCCTTATCAGGCAGCCCCAAACCGAGACAAAATGCCCTTATCAGGCAGCACCCAAACGACACAAAATGCCCTTATCAGGGCAGCCAACCACACAAATCCTATCGGGACACAAAACACAATGCCCTTGTCAGGCAGCACACCGATCAACACTAAATGCCCCTATCAGGCAGACACAGATCAACACAAAATGCCATTATCAGGCAGCAAACAGATCAAACCAAATGTCCTTATTAGGACAGAACAGACAGACACAATATGCAACACACAGTCCACACCATGACAAGTCCTCCACACAAGAAATAAGGCCAATACACCCTGATATAACCAAGAAGACATATGTCTTAGGTTGAAAGGCGTGCCTTGGCCACATAGATGTACTCCTACCCACTAATCCACCACCAAATCACAACAAGTACTACCTATCACAACAACACCTGACAAGAAAGTCCCACTCAACAATGCACTCCCTACCACATACCCCTGACAAGAAAGTCCCACTCAACAATGCACTCCCTACCCACAACATCCATGACAAGAAAGTCCCACTCAACAATGTACTCCCTACCCACAACATCCATGACAAGAAAGTCCCACTCAACAATGTACTCCTCCCCTTACCCACAACATGACACCACCTGACAAGAAAGTCCCACTCAACAATGTACTCCCTACCCACAACATCCCTGACAAAGAACAAACAAGAATATATCAATATACGTCTTCATAAAACTAATTATATATCAAAAAGAATCAATAATACATAACGACAAAGCTTGCTTCTGATTCCATATGTTCGTGCCTGAATCCTGTGATTCTTTCAGAGGCATGTAAAATGCAAAGAATGGATTTAGACTACAAATTTTCGTCTGTGGAATTCAGTTAATTTTTCTGCTACCTCTCTCCAACTACGTCATTCAGGCAGCGTCTGAGTTACAACTGAATTTAGCTTAATCGACAACAAATCAATATGTAGTTATATCATGGCCGTAGCGGCAAATAATCTGTCTTATTTAAGATCCATAAATCTTGCTTTGATCTTCTCGTGTGCGATAAGTAAATTGGAATATAATGGAACATAAAAGATACATTTAACGTGCGTGTCTTAGAAGACGTTATTTAGAGATAATCTTCAGTCACGATTGTTTACAGCAGCGATGTTCGTCATGGCGGAATTGTGATACATCCCTGGCGGCCTATTTTACCCACCGGCTTCAACTCTAATTAGAATTTCAAGAAAATAATTATTTCTTAATAACAGTATGTTTCGGTTTTTTTTCGTAGGCACAATTTTAAAAAAATTAAATATTTAGTCAGGATTAGGTTGTAATGTTATTTTCTAGTAGTGTTACTATTAATATTACTTTATTATTACTGTTGTAATTGTCACACTATGTGGGTGGTGGAGGTGTTGAATAAGGTCAAGACACAGAGAAGGCGTATCATCAATATAAGAAAGAGGCAGTCATCATTTTTCGGATATGTGATGAGGAAGGAGGTTTATAACACAGTGTAACAACCAGTGAAATCGAGGGTAGACGAGACAGAGGAAGACACAGGGAGAAAATGTTGGATATCCTGACTCCATGGCACGGAGGAGCGTCAACATCTGAGATGATAGCAAACATCAGAGACAGATGTTTGTGAAGATCCATGATCACCTACGCCAGCCGGTACCTGATGATGATTATTGTCACACTGCACCTGCGCCTTCACGGTCATTAGTCAGATGCGCCCCAATACATAAAAACGTTTGCTAGAAATGGTCTATAGAATACTGCAAATATGAACAACGTGTTGTCAACTGCGTCTAGCACATGTGTTCATTATGGAGTATTATCTCTCTATTCTGCTCGGTGTAAGACATTCTTTTCAACAAGTCTAAGATATTCAGTATGTTACATCCTCACTTGATGCGATCAATCGAAGGTCATGTTCTCCCAAGACTCTAGGTTCAAGTCTAGTGTCTTTACATCAAGAACATAAACACCCGTAAACTCAAGTTGTAGTTACCCATCTCCCTCGCCGCAAAGAGATCACAAAATGATATGCACAGGAATGCGACCATTTTTTAAATGTCAGTCATCGCAGTTTGTGCATGACGCAGTACACAATTCAAAGTCCGACTAGTGAGAGCACTATTAATACTATATCCGAAGTAGGATAATGCACGACTGTATGACGAGGGACACTGATAATAAGGAAAGCATCTTTCACGCAAAAACAGACAGAAGCAACATACCAGGTATACCAGGTCTTCTCTTCTCCTCCCCCATACCTGAACTGATAGCTGGCGAACCAAGAAGAAGAATAAGAGTACTAATGAGACATGATTCTATTGGTTAGTAGTTAACAGATCCGATATCGCGACACTCCAGTCTAATAATAGTGTCTATGCATTATAACAAGTTTGTTTCACTGATGTCAGACACAATTAGGCAAAATGAAAACTATACAATTGTGAACAACACATATAGTGATCGACTGTCTCGACGAATGACAATGAAATAGCCACTCAAGACTTATCCAGCAACAACTCACAAGACGTTAGAGAACCGACTCTAGACTAGATATACATAACTCAGCGCTGGAAGGAAGATGTAAGACAACAGATGCAAAGATCAGAGGGAGAATAGCTAGAGAACGCCAGTGAGGAAATGGAGATACGACCAGTGAATGCTGGCGTGTGTGTGTGTGTGTGTAAAGTTGAACTCTGTAATTGATCTAGCTCGCCGAATGTGATGGATATTGATCGCAAAATTGGATACTGCAACATTGAGACAAAATATGGTTTGAGAAATAACTGACGAAAGAGATTACTGGGGTAATAGAAGAAAAAGCTACCTCTGAAGTCGGAGAAGAAACGCCTGTATGGCGAGGGACACTAATTTAACAGGAAAGCCGGTCTTCACGTAAAAATCAGTCAGAAACGCCCAGACTACGCCGGAATTCTTAGTGGACGAACATAAGAAGAAGATGATAACATGAGTGCGAAAATTGAAACGATGTTAGAACAAATACTATATACAGTGCGTCTGAGATGATAAGATAGTGAGGTAAAAGAGCATATCATCACTTCCATAAGAAATCATATATCAATAATTATAATAACAGACATATTGTTAACAAACTATTTATTTCATGAGGTGTTTACCATAATAAAATTTGACAGAACGATGCCGAATTCTACTACCAATGAATTGAAGATGCCACGCCCTTGTGGTGCCGGGGCAAGCAAGGGAAACAAAGAATAGTACCACTGCGACCCACAATGCATATCGGGAAGTTACCCTAGTAAATAAAAGCATCGCAGAAATTGGATGTGCTGGCCTACTTGTAGGCGCATAACTGGCACAAAGTACAATCGCTCTTAAGACTCGGATCACATACAAATCACACAGACTGGTTAACAAGTGGTCAATATGAAGCGTTGGAAGAACAAGTCAGTGTGAAATATCTTACCTATATACAGCGAGAGCATTAAAACATGCTTAGGGAATTCCAGAAATGTAGACACAAGAATATTAAACTCTAGAAACACTTAATTCCATAGAGAAAAGCAAAAATATGAAAAGTCAGAGATTGAATCATATTCTGTCGCTGGTAGAACCAGGATAGAAGATTATAACAAGGAAGACGGACAATACAGAGACACGACAATTATTAGCAGTCAATATACGGTACAGGAAATGCTTGCACATTTAGGTGAGGAAAATATCGACAACAGAACCAAATCGTGGAATAACTGACGTAGGTTGACGACCCAAATGACGAAAGATGGGACATAATAACCAGATGCATGAGCTGATAGCCAATATAAGCGGACGTGTAGTGCGTGGGTCAAGTAGTGTTAGACAGCAAGAATATTAGAATGAAAGTATTCAACATATTTCGCAGTTAGAGAGAGAGTTTCAAATTAAGTGACCATCACGAACACCGAGTGTCATTAACAGAAATCAAGACACATACCAAGCGAAAATACAAAGAGTTGTGGAGGCAACAAACATACAGCAAACACCCACAAGATGCCATCAGCAATCTAAACAGAAAACAGCACACAACAATCTTTCTTCTAAGAACATGTCAATGCATGCTCAACCATCACATGCACAGAATAAAGCCTGCTCAGAGTGCGTGTCAGACAGAAACACAGACTCCAGAGCACATCCTGCAGCCATGTCCATCATACACACACCAATGAAACGAACCATGGCCCCATGAACGAAGCTTACAGAGCAAGCTATGGAGAACTCTCAAGGAACTCCAACCGACATGCAGCTGCATAGAGACAGCCCATCTCATGGTTTAGAGAAGCATACGAAACCGAAAGCAAAGAAGAAGTAACTATAAAATAGTAAGTATCCACCCTAGAAGTACATCACGTAACTAAAGAACCAACAGTAAAAACGAAATCATATAACATATGTAAACAGAAGTAGGAATATATAAGCATACCTACGTACCATCCTCTATTATGGAGTCGGCTTAAAGAGCTAGAAAGACAGCCAGCCTGAATCGATAACCTGGAGATGTATGTAATTAGACTAAACAATCGCGTACCCCGCGAAACCAGAAATCACAGACCACGGCACTGGAAGTGAAAGAAATAAACTATAACTATAGGAGAATATATTAGAATACTAATGTTAGAGCGCCCTAATTTCTACGAGGGTCGTACAATAGTACTAGAAGCTTATTATGAACAAACCGTCACCAATTACGCTTATGTTAAAAGGTGAGGTGTACGTTTGAATTTGGTTAACCTCTATAAACTATTTCGCGGTGTTATATTAACTCCTTGTGGACCAAATGCCACATAACGTGGCTTTGGGTTGACGCCTTTTACTAGGAGCCGCACTAAAGGACGTTTTTTTAAATTCTAAAAACAAATGGCTTGTAAAACATGGCATTTGCTCTGGTACACTAAGAGTTAACCACTACCGTGCCTGAATAAATACATTTGAAATCAAATACAAGTGAATGTGTCTATAAAATTGTCCAAGTGCAAGCACAAAGATGAATACTATTGTATCAGCCTACGCAAATAAGTGTCATTGGTATGTGGACATGACGTCGGAGCGAAAACTGTTAAGTGTTCCATTGACAACTCTGGTAAAGAATAACCATTATATTATGTTACAATGCAGAAGCCAGACATGCTTGGAACTCACACGGATCCGAGAAAGAACAGCTATTCTTCATCTATTGTCTTTTCATTTTAGGGCCGTTGGAGATTTATTGTATGATTCTATATGTTCTGTGCCGTGTTAGAAATTCACTTCTGTTGTATCCTTTGCTTGATAAAGGCATTTTGGTCGAAACGTTGCTGTGTGTCGTTATTGTTTTTATATTTTGTAAAACTACAGTACTTTGTTTTGACGTTTTTCGCATTGCTACATAGTTCTTCTTCTTTGCGTTCGTTCTTTACGACCAATTTTAATCACTATTTGTGATATGTTTGATCTTTTCAAGAACTTTATACGTTGCACATTGGTTAGGCCTAAACGCATAGACTTCCACGTTTAGGACACATGCATCCGATTTCAGCAAACCTCCTGCTACATAGTTTTACTGTAGTCTTCCTTATATCAAAATATCTCATACATTATACTTACTGGTACTCGTACTATAAGTAACCTGGAATAATCACCAGCCCAGTTAACAAGCATCATCAACCAATTTTATACCAAACTAGAGAAATCACCTACCACAAAATGTCCTTACTACTATAGATCTAGACCAGCGTTTCCCAAAGTGGGCGGTACCGCCTCCCAGTGGGCGCTGAAACGTTCTAAGGGTGGGGGGCGATAGTAGATTGGGGGGTTCAGACGATTAGGGTCGTTGGCTCTTAAAGAAGAAATTAATAATAAATATTTTAAAATAAATTATTTTCTTGAATGAATAATCATTTAAAATTTGAATTCTGCATTTTAATTCATCTTATGTCCGTCCTACACGATCCATTTTTTCATCAATGTTATATTTCCTGCATATAATCATTTGAAAATTGACCATGTATTACAGAAATATATATCAATTTTCTATGTCAAATAGAAAATAGAACATGTATATATATATATGGGAAAGATAGCGTTGACAAACTGTTATAATGTGAGGGAGCGTTATAAAGTTTATGTTGTGCAAAGTGGGCGGTGGGCCGAAAAGTTTGGGAATCTATGATCTAGACTAATAGAGCTATATAGAGAATAGTAGAGACAGCTTAATCAAGAAAAAACAAACAAGTATAACTAGAAACAGCAAATGGACAGATTATGATGTTACAGTACAATCAGATGAAGCAGCACATATAAATTAACTAAACACTCTTTGGTTCAAATAATAAAAAGTAGTCTACGAGTGTTTTTTTCCACCGACTTTGGTTAACAATTATAGTCTATATTTAAAAGTGGTCTATACATTCCACTCCCTTCTCACAAGCCGTAAAACGACTAGGAGGGTTAGGTCGTAGTTCCGGCGATTTTAAACTGTAAGCAAATGACGTACAATGAATAAAATGTTTAGGTTGAGCAGGCCGGCGACCTTGCACTGTAAACAAATATCGAAAAATGGTTAAAGGGTTAGTCGTGGGGGCCGGCGACCTTACACTGTAAAAAAAAAAAAAAAGCTAGCAGCTACAGAAACAAGAAAAAATAATCAGAATGCTCATGAATTGTGTGGAAATATTTTTGTCTCTGCCCTATGCACCCTGACCTTAGGTGCGATGAGGTCTGGTTATACGTTCATCCAGAAATAAACTCACATCTTTAAGAAGTAAAGAGGTTCTAATTAGATAAATGGAATGGAAATCAATGCACAGTAAGAAGAGAGAAATCATGTTATCAGTTAATACTGTTGGAAACTAAAGTAAAAAAAGGGAGTCTAGATATACCAAAACAGCAATAACATGTTTTTATTTCACATAAACAATACAGCATGAATCGTGACATATCCTTTACAAGACGTCGCAATCAAACATAGTAAACGAGTTGATTTTCTAGGCACCACTTATTCGTTCAGTAGTTTGCATTGCTTTCTGAACGGTGAGGTCTATTTTTATCGTTCGTAAAAATCAATCCACGGGAACAAATTTACCTTCAAACCGCCAGTCGTAGAGTTAGAACCAGGTACCCTTGGGTTATGATTGTGCTCACTACCGTTAAGCGACAGACGCCCACAAAATATAATACACAAGGTCAATAAAATATGAAACTGTAAAATAATAAGATAACTTTACAGTGTGTGCGTATGTGCACACGCACACACGTGTCTCTCTCAAATCTAATGATTGGCTTACATTTCGTCTCATTGTCCTTCTTCAACCCAGCAAATAGGGTCAATTGTATCATTAAAAAAGACAGTGTATTTGTGTGAAAAAGAGATGCATAGTGTGTGTATGTGATAGAGAGAGACCACGTGTTATCTGACAAGAAACACAGCGAGAGAGAAAGAGACAATGTCTGATTTTTTAAAAAAAGGCACTGTGTGTACGTGTGCTAAAAAGACAAGAGTCTATTGAGATATACTGATTACTGAAGAAATCATACAAAGGTCAGAGCACTAAGTGAGTTCTGAACAATAGAAGGGCTGATTTCTATCATAAAGTAGACAACATTGTATAATAATAACAGGACATTAACAAATTATATCTTGGAGTAACAGCTGCAAACGGCACTACGTGGATAATGTTTTGTTATCTCAGAAAACGCCATTTCATTACTTTTGTTCCACCATAACAGCTGAACCCACTCTAGAATATGTGCCTGCCCCGCAAAAGCAATTTCTGTGCTCTTTAAGTGGTAGTGGCTGTAACAAATTCATTTTACATATACATAAAGTGACCGATCTCCTGTGTGAAACCTCACTTCATAGGGTAGAACGATACAATTTTTTGAACCGCAATAGGGATAAATACAAAAAGATGTCAGAATAATACAGAAGGCAATAGTAGCTTAAATCGCATTCAGAAATTTGTGGACATCTAAAGAAATCAAATCTCGAAGCAAGATATATTAAATTTAATATTAAATTAAATATAATTTAAATTAAAAATAATATTAAATTCCAATGTTAAAGCAGTTCTGGTGTCTGTGCAAAATAAAGGGACTGAGATGGTATGATTGGGTCCCAAATGAGTTTATGTATAGACAGAGAAAGATCCCAGTGAACCAAGAGGCGGAGAAAAGATGCTGCAGCTGGATAGGAGACTCCTTGGGGAAACTAGCCAAATATCAGAACGTAATGTACGTGCACCAACCTTCAGCACCTATTTGAGCACAATCGCTTAACCTTCGGTGGGGTGCTCGATTTCAGCCAGCTATTGTGTGCGGTTCGCTCTCCGCTAGCCTTTGACTGTCCCCAGCCGTAACCCACAAGGCAGTGGGTTGCTATTTTCTTTCAGAGCAGCGACCCTTAGACGGCCTGCCCTCCCGGGCTTTTGAACGCCATCTGCCCAGCAAAATCGGTCGTTTTAATGAACACCTTGGTTTGCCGCCAGTTCAGGTTTGTTTGCGGTTTGCTCCGCTAGCCTTTGATTGTCCCCAATCAAAACTACAAGGCAGCAGTAGTTCCCTGCGAGCGGAAACGCGCACTGGCTTTACCTCTGCTGGGCTTTCCAGTTGCTCTGTGCATTTGGGTGGGACGCACACCATGCTTGCTGCCGCCGCGCGTGCACTGGTTTTGCCTCTGCTGTGCTTTTCAGTTCTGCTCATGTGGGTGGGACGCACACCCTCTTGCCTATCATGCTCGCTGCTGCAGTGCTTACCTTTCTTTCCACGCTTGCCGTGTCGGCCTGCCCCTCGATGAGGCCCACTATGATGGCTTTGCCAGCGTACGTGCTAGCTCTGCCCTGATGCCTTGTCACCATCGACTTTTTCCGTGCTCACATTTTTCGTGCCTTCCGTGTCGTACACCCTTTGCCTGGGCTGTCACTGTCTGTGACTCAACCCGTCCCCCACGACATAGGGTCACGGGTCTCGCCCCATGTGGTGCTACCCTTGCAACGTGTGTGTGCTTGCTCTGCCCTGGTGCCTACCTCACCATGTCCGTCAATTCCCACTGGGCTGTCCGACTTCGAAAGGGCAAAATCCGAGTTTTGCCCCATGATGCCCACATGCAACTCAACTCGGCACCCAGCATGCTCATCGGCTCTAGAGAGGCGGATCAAGAGAGAGCATGCGCGGGCTCCGAATTTCGCCACACGCAGGTCATTGTTCCTCCCAACTCATCACCCAGCATCCTCAAAGGCTCAAGAGTAGTGCCTCAAGAGAGAGAATGCGCGGGCTCCGAATTTCGTCGCGCGCGGGCTCCGAATTTCGTCGCGCGCGGGCTCGAATTTTCGTCGCACGCGGGTCGACGTCCCTTCGGTGGTTTTGATTCGTGCCTCTCTGTGATGAGGGCTAGACTTTTGACCTATGCGGAACATCGTGAGGGCAGATAGGAGGAACTCATCACCCTGCACCCTCATCGGCTCAAGAGAAGTGCATCAAGAGAGAGGATGCGCTGGCTCCAAGTTCCGTCCCGCAAGGTCCACATGTGTTGTTCTAGCGTTTCCCATTGTCCGGGAGAGGCGAGCATTAATAGTCACTCTGGGAAGGGGGACTGCCTAGAGTAGTTGATAGTAGCTCGGCCTGCTAGCTGTGAGACGCCTCATAGCTCGGGTTCGAACCTACTGTCCGGCATTTGTTCGAGTCCCCTGGTCTTACTCAGGACGATAACGTGAGTACCTCTGAAGTCGGAGAAAATCTGCCTGTATGGCGAGGGAATACTAATTACGAGTACATTGAGCACACGGCTGCCAGTGTAAGTAATTTACAATGTGCACGCTGCTGCCATTGTAAGAAATTGGAAAACGGATTTTCACGCAAAAATCAGTTTCAGAGATGAAACTTCGTCTGAGTTGAAAGCGGACGGAAAAAAAAAAAAAATCACTCTGGGAGTTCGCTCGTCTGTGTTGCGAGCGGATCCCATCAAGCATGACTACCTTGCATCTCTACTTGCCCCAGAGTAGCTCTCCCACGCCACCTGTCCTCTTAGCCAGACCGGAACTACCGTCTGTTACCAGGGTCACCACTTGGAGGTGAGAGCAGGGGATTAGAGCCACCTCCCTAATCCTGGCGCGCTGCTTCCTTGCGCCTTTGACCCCAGGGCCATTTCTTTAAACCCGCAGGGAAAGTGAAAGGGAGAAAAGACTAGAAAGAGAATTGGAGGCAGAGGTAATGAATGATATACTACAGAAGAGCTGGAAATGAGCTGCAAGAAACAGCTGAAGATAGGAAGACTTAGCATGAGTTTGCTGAGGACATATGCACCCAACCAGAGTTTAAAAGAGCACAAGAGAGACAAAGTTGATTAGCCGCCCCTATTGATAATTCTCTCTGCCGTGCTGATGGAGAGAAGGGATGCACTCTTTAGGATTATTACCATCAGAATTGATATGCATCTGTATTGGATTCTTGCAAGGCTCACTGCTTTATTACCTATGTTGTTCAATATCTACACTTTCAAAGTAATCAAATCCCTACAATGGGATTTCATGAGATACATTGGTATATTTTTTAGCACACGATATCATATCCAGGGATCTATAGAAGATTCACTTTAATATTTAAAAATTATGTCCACTTGTTAAGCTTGTAATTATAATGTAAAAGTAAAAAAACCTTTTTATACCTTGAGGCATATTGGGTAATATGGTGTCAGGCCCATATTTTTCATTGACTGGGGACACGGTGGGTGACGTGGTCAACATCATGTCGGCCACCTTTACTTGCCAGTGCTTTTCCTGGTACCCAATAAAGCTGGTTCGATCTGAGAGCCGTAATGGCCGGAACAATATTTCAAGTCCACTGTGGAATTGAACCCAGACCATTACTTTAAGAAGCGAGTTTACTAACAACTACGCTACTGCGGCTCTCTCAATTATAGTGTACTTGTGCAAACTATACTTAAAAGGATGAACAAGAACATTTCAAGCCCGTATCGGGCTCACTAGTCATCTACGCACAAACAGACAAACATAACGCAACTACATTCCCTTGGATGCAAATTTGTGTGGTCATCATCACTCAATGATGGACGATCATCACACTTAAAAGGAATAAGTGCATATATGTATTTGTACTTTATGATGGTAACATAACGTGTGCACAATTATGGATACTTACAAACGGGTTTTTTCTAATTAAAATACTTGTATTTTATGTATATGTTCATTAGTAAATACTATTTGTTTTTCTTGATATATGAAAAGCTCAAGCTGAAAATAAAAATTTATGAGAGAATGGGAAGTTAGACTGGTTTTAAAAAGACTATGTGTGTTTGAAAAAGAGATGCATAGTGTGTGTATGTGTGGGAGAGGGAGACAGCACCACGAGTTATTTAACAAGAATAGTGTGTGTGCTTGTGCGTGCGTGCGTGTGGCAGAGAAAACACCATGTGTTATTTAACAAAAACAGTGCGAGAGAGAGAAAGTAGAGAAAGAGAGAGAGAGACATGATGATTAAAGTGAGGACTTTGCTAACAAGAGAAAAGGAATGTGTGCGTATATACAAGAGACAAAATGTGTAATTTCAAGAGAAAAGCACTTATTTTACTTTAGATAATGCATGTGGCTAAAAGATATGCTCTCTCTCTCTCTGTGCGTGTGTAAAAGAGACAATGATGTTGTGTTTTTGCGTGTTAAAAGAGACAATGAGGTTATCTTGTGTGGGTGTGTGTAAAAGAGACAATGAAGTTATCTCTCTCTGAGAATGACAGTCAAATGTACTCACATTTTTGTGATTGACAAGCTTCATAAGCACAAACTCCCTGTAGGCCCTCTTGGCGTGAGTGACATTCTGGAAAGGTCGGCTCAGCTTCTTGATTGCCACATTAGTATTGGTCTGCGTATCACAGGCAGCGCTGAAAGGAAGTATAATGCCTATACTTAGTTCTGCTCTATTCTAATATTAGATCAAACCGGTTAGTGACAAAATAGCAACACATGTCACAAATATATTCTTAAAAAAGGGTTTAAAAGCCAAAGGATTGACTTCATTGCACCGGGTTTTACCCCATATGGCTCAGTCCTCTCCGCAGAAATGGCACGCCACCTGCCGAGAGTATTGCCAAAGCACGAACTCCGTAGCTCCGGCAACAATCCTAGGGTCTCTGGAAAAACTGCACTCGTAACAGAAGGCGCGGTCCGTATTCGAACCCACGACCTTCGACTCGCAAGGCAAAGGGCTTAACCACTCAGCCACAGAGACCGCAAAAATATATTCTTATTGGTTATTGAACCGACGTTATAGCATAAAGGGTTAACCCATATGTGTAGAGTATTTTTCGGCAGATGTTGAAGGGCATACGTGCTGCTGGTTCTCATGACACGCTGGATAAAAAACACTCCTCATTCTGTTACTCAGAAATCCAGTTCTGATCGCATAACGTGTGTTTTTTAAAACACATTTTAAAAACAATTTGCCCGCCTGCCCAGCGTGTTCGTAGCGCGTTGGACCATGGGTGACTAACCCTCTGTGAGTGCGGGTTCAATTCCGCGGGCTGGCAGAAAAGCCCCAGGTTCCCCAGTTTCACGGTGTTTGTGGCACCAAACCGAAGGGTTACGGTGTCCATGGCACCGAGCCGAAGAGCTGAAAGCTCAAGTGCTTCTGGATCGGAAAAACACCATTTAACCGCTGAACAGATTCAAAGAGAAATGTTACTTTGATACAGTGGGGGAAAAAAAGCAAAAGGACTTCCATGCAAAAGGTGAATCTCAGAAATAACAGAGGCAGTGAAAACACTATTTATGAAGCGCACACAAAAGCGCGTTCTAGAAATCTCGTTATCCTGAACTGTGAAGCTAAATAAGATCAGAGAAAAAGCAATAGATTTAACAACTGTCATAATTCAATATACGGTCCATGAGCAGTCGTAGGACGACAGCTTTATCAATAACCTACTCCCTGACGATCGCTGCTCTTAGTGTAAGCGTTACCCCTCTCTCGTTACCTCGAACCGCCTGTATGTTGTCGTGGCCCAAATGGGAGCAAATAATAGTAACACTGCAACCTACAAGGCACGTCGTTAGAGGCGACTGAGGTAGGGGTCTAGGAAGCTACCTAGTCAATAAAAAGCGTCACAGAAATCCGATATGCTGGCCTACTTGTAGGCGTATAACTGACACAACGTACAATCGCTCTTAGGCTAAAATCACATACAAATCACAAGAGTGGTTTAAACAAGTGGTCGCTATGGAGCGTTCGAAGGAGAATGACATGGAACACCTGTATGGACATGGCCAGCTGCTCAAAGTAAGCATTTTGAGATTGCAGCTCATTGACGATATCCCTCTCAAACCTCCAAGATGAAGTGAAGTAACAATATGATAAACGCAACAGGAAAACGACAAGTAATAGGCTTTCAGAAAACAGAATGATAGCCAGGTAAGGACTAGGGTAAGTGGTTCGAGTCCGTGTTTGTCTATTTGTTTTTCAGGGCTCTTAATACCTGTTCTGTTTATTTGTTGATCATTTAGATTGCAAGTCTCATTGACGATATCCGCTCATACTACAACCTTCCGAAGTATGAAGTGAGAGTGTGACACAATAAGGAAACCGCAACCAGGAAAACGTACAATACAAAGTCTAAATACCTTGCGGCTGTTACAGCAACAACAGCTGATCGACCTCAGCGCGTCTGCACCATTTCTGGTATCTTTGACAGTAAGCGCGCCAAAAGCCAACCCAAACTGGCGATGCCTGACATTTTCTCTTTAAAGATCGACACACACACACACAGAGCACATCACTCATATTAACAAGGAAACTCACCGTTTGCTATACACGTACTGTATATAATTACAGTTTGTCTTTACCCGCATGTCACGACTAGGTCGTGAAGGATCAATTTCTTCTACAATAATCAATCTTTTCATAATTTCACTATTTTTGGACAGATGCTGGTTTTCTGTCTATATCCTGTCATATCATACACCTCTATGCAGTGGCGGCTCGTCATTAAGGGCCAGTGGGGCCGAGCCCCACTAAAAATAATGTATAACGTGTTTTTATTATTTTATAAATTAAAATATAGCAACCAAACACCATGATTTATCCGGAAAAATGTCTGGCCCCACCAACAAAAATGATCACGAGCCGCCACTACCTCTATGTCTTCTACCAATTATTTTCTCTCCTTTTGTTAATGTTGTAACATGGATTTATCGCTTCCTGACTAAATATATGCACAATTTCGTGTACATATTCGTGTACACATTCCTTTCAGCATGGATAATAGGGATGACTTGAGTAAACTATATGTCAAACGCAAAATATAGATCTTCGAACGTTCCATATCGACCACTTGTTAACCACTCTTTTGATTTGTATGTGATCTGAGACTAAGAGCGATTGTGCGTTGTGACAGTTATGCGTCTACAAGTAGGCCAGTTAAGGGATACAAACAAAAACACAATACGAAACTCGGCACGCGTAGCCTACATATTTAAGTTTTCAAAAACTGCCAGAACTAAAAGAAACACTAAGTGAGCTGAATACCGTAAGAAGGGTTGTGCTGCACTTGGATACCATCACAATGTGGCATACCAGGAAACGAGAGAGCAGACAAATTAGATAAGGAAGGAGCAACACAGGAACAAAATAATCACCTTTCCAGGAAAAAGAAAACTCATCAAGGTCATTAGAAAAGAAAACCAGCAAACAGACAATTACCACTATCTAGATCATATATTCCCAAACTTTTTCGGCCCACCGCCCACTTTGCACAACATAAACTTTGTAACGCCCCCTCCACATTATAACAGTTTGCCAACACCCCTCCCCACATATATAAATGCTCTATTTTCTCTTTGACATAGAAAATTGATATATATTTCTGTAATACATGGTTTAAACGATTATATGTATGAAATAGAAAATCGATTTTTAAAAATGGATCGTGTAAGACGGGCATAAAATGAATTCAAATTTTAAATGATTATTCAATCGCAAAAATAATTTATTTTAAATTATTTCTTATTAATTTCTTCTTTAAGGCGCCACCGATCCCTAATCGCCTGAATACCCTCCAAATTCTTCTGAACCCACTATCGCCCCCTAGAACGCTTCAGCGCCCACTGGGGGTGGTACCGCCCACTTTGGGAAACGCTGATCTAGATAGAGCAAGGCAGATGGTATTGTTTCGACTCAGAACTGGACACAGCAGACTAAACAGACACCTACACAGACTAAAACTAGCTCCATCATCCACATGTGGACAGACAGCACAGACAGCCGAACACATCTTGCAAGATTGTCACCTGATGAATCAACTGCGGAAAGAACACTAGCCAACAGAGACAGACATCAGCTGTTTGGAAGCTTTGATGAACTAACAAACACAACAACATACACCCAGAGAACCGGACTCATTGTGTAGACATTGAACACCAAAGACCGAGAAGAAGATGTGAAATTTCTTCGTTGTCTTTAACTGACACCTCTTCTAATGAAACAGTATCTCTCTCTCTCTCTCTTTGCCTTTTACCCAGGTTTGGGCATAGGCCCTCAACCAACTCATGCCAAGTCTTCCTATCTCTAGCTATCTCCTGCAGCTCCCTCCAGCTCTTCTTTATATTGTTGATCTCCGCCTCCAAATCTCGTCTCCATGTATTTCTCGGCCTCCTTTTCTTTCGCTGTCCCTGCGGGTTCCAGGCAAGGACCCTTCTTGTTATATTCCCCTCCGGTTTTCGCAAAGTGTGTCCTATCCAGCGCCAGCGTCTTTTTTAACCTGTTCGTTCACTGGAATCTGTCTTGTTCTCTCCATAAGTTCCTCATTTGTGACCTATCATACCATCTTATTCCCTCTATTCTGCGCAGACACCAGTTGATGAATGTTTGCAATTTATACGTTATTATTTTAGTTGTTCTCCATGTTTCTGACCCATACAGTAGAACTGCTTTAACATTAGAGTTAAATATCCGAATTTTGTTCTAGATTTGATTTCTTTGGACTTCCAAATGTTTCCCAGTGCAATGAAAGCTCCTCTTGCCTTCTGTATTCTTATTTTAACATCTCTATCTGTTCCACCCTCTTTGTCTACGTTGCTGCCCAAATATGTGTATGATTCTACCTCTTGAAGTGGGATTTCCCCAGGGAGATCGAGTTGTCGTTTGTTTGGTTAATTCTCAATATCTTTGTCTTTCCCTTATGAATGTTCAGCCCTAGTTGCTGGGACCTTTGATTCAATGTGTTTAGCTTATCCTGCATCTGATTTCGTGTATGTGACAGAAGGGCTATATCATCAGCGAAGTCCAGATCATCTAGTTGCTCTAATGAAACAGTATGCTGTAGCATCAAATCACGCTTTGTGTGCGTGCATGCAAGCGTTTATTCATTATCCAAGCTTTACATCCACATATCAGGTGGTCATAATGCCGCCGAATACCTGCTTCAGGCATGAGTAGTATATGATTGTATCGTATAATAGTATATGATATGCATGATCGCGTGCCTAATGATTACAGAAGACGGACAATACAAATGTCAAATAACCACAGGCAGCTGAAAATCGATAAGATTAGCTGGACATCCACTGTCCGGGCACAAATAATTGATATACAATTCTTTTAAATCTTACAAATGTTTATCGTTCTGAATAATGACAATGGGCTAGGAACTGTCGTCAGTGCTACGGAGTTCGTGAATTGTCGCTGAGATCTACATGTGCAAGAAAAAAACCCGCATGACAAATGATTATTCAACGAAGTGCAATGATGATGGTTCAATCACTTTCTGGTGTGGTCGATTTCCTACTCTATATAGCCGAACCCGGGAATTCTGAGTTGGAAGAATTGGGAATTGTCGTCGTGACTGCTGTTTCAGCGGATATTGTCAACTGGATGAAAGTAATTAAACACTTCTTCCGCCCGAGTGGTTACCGGGGCCCAAATTTGGGGTGTAAAGAATAGAACCACTGTTAACTGCCACGCATGTCGTAAGAAATAACTAAGGAGGTTTGGCTGAAATCGGATGCATGTGCCCGCTAGGGAATGCTAACACGAAATAAATGCTTGCAGAAAACGGATGCACCAGGCCGTCAGGCGCATAACATGGTGCAACGACCCTTCACAATGAGGAATGGGATAACGAATTCTACGGTTGCCAATCTGCCTCGGAGATTTAGCCACGCAGTAAGAATCTCAGACCTACCATCATGAGGGTGGCCAAAACTTACTGGGGAAGAGGGCGGCACAAACGGGGAAACAGAAATCATAGGAATAATATCCTACAGAACTGTTCCCAGTATGCAGACTTGAGAACAAAGAGGTGGCCCACTTACGCTAGCGTCCAAGACAAATTCTATCTATGGCGTGGCTGATAATCTGAGGCAGACGGCTGCCTTTATTAGAGAATCCGAAATCCCAATCTAGTGAGAACGCAGAAGACAAACTGTATGGCGTGGCTGATAATCTGAGACAGACGGCAGCCTTTATTAGAGAATCCGAAATCCCAATCTAGTGAGAACGCAGAAGACAAACTGTGGCGTGGCTGATAATCTGAGGCAGAGCAGCCTTTATTAGAGAATGAAATCCCAATCTAGTGAGAACGCAGAAGACAACTGTATGGCGTGGCTGATAATCTGAGGCAGACGGCAGCCTTTATTAGAGAATCCGAAATCCCAATCTAGTGAGAACGCAGAAGAAGAAAACACTTTTTCGAACGCTTCATATCGAGCACTTGTTAACCACTCTTTGTGATTTTATGTGATCTGAGCCTAAAAGCGATTTACATTGTGCCAGTTATGCGCCTACACGTAGGCCAGCACATCCAATTTCTGCGTTGCTTTTTATTTACTAGGATAGCATCCCTAGTGGCTACATTAGGCGCCTCTTACGACATGCATTGTAGGTCGCAGTGGTACTATTCTTTGCTTCCTTGCGGGCCCAGGCACCCACGGGCGGAAAGTTCTTCAAATAGTGGAATCAGTTTGCTCTACCTCACACGCAAAATCTCTCCCACCACTATTCCATCTTTTTTTTTTCTACTTCACTCCTGCTTGCTTTAATCTACCTCACAACATCCCACACATCTTTAAAACACACTCCTCCTCTCCTGTTATATATTTAATTCCACAATCTTAACTTGGCAACTACTCCCTCTCCCAACATCCGCTCCAAATACAACATTTAAACGGAAATCAATAAAACATTAGATAAAGCAATATTAAACAACACTCTAATTGAATAATATTCTAAAAATCGTTGATATCTCTCTCGCTCTGTTCTCTTATTTCATTACAGATCCAGTACTTTTGTTTATCCTTACTACCGCTTCCTTTATACATATTGTCATTTATTAAATTTGGTATCCACATTCTCCCCCATTAGCAATGACATATCCATATATTCATACACTTCATTTATCATTTACCAGTTGTTCGCCCGTGTAGTGCTGGCGCCCGCAAGGGAAGCAAAGAATAATACCACTGCAACCTACAATGCATGTCGTAAGAGGCGACTGATGTAGGACCTAAGGATGCTACCCTAGTAAATAAAAAACAGCGCAAAAATCGGATGTGCTGGCCTACTTATAAGTGCATAACTGGCACAACGTACAATCGCTCTTAGGCTCGGATCACATACAAATCAAACAAGAGTGGTTGACAAGTGGTCGATCGCCCGAGTGGTTACCGGGGCCCAAGTTTGGGGTGTAAAGAATAGAACCACTGTTATAGAACCTGACACGCATGTCGTAAGAGGCGACTAATGAGGTTTGGATGAAATCGGATGCATGTGTCCTAAACGTGTAAAAGTCTATGTGTTTAGGGGCCTACCAAACCAATGTGCAACGTATACACGTTCTTGGCAAAGATGAAACATATCACAAAGAGTGATTAAAATTGGTCGTAAAGAACGAACGCAAAGAAGAAGAAGAAGAAGTGGTCGATATGGAGCGTTCGAAGATTTACAAGTTGATGAACGTATATCAATTCTTCACCAATTTTATATTCCTTTTGTTCATGCACTCCATTCATCAATTGCAAAGTAATGTTTTTTCTTCCAAAACTTCATATCGACCACGCTAAGGGAAGTAGGCCAGCACATCCTATTTCTGTGAAGCTTTTTATTTACTAAGAGCTTTCCTAGTCCCCTACCTCAATCGCCTCTTACGATATGCCTTGTAGGTAGTAGTGTTATTATTCTTTATTTCCAAAACGGGCTCCGGCAACACACGGGCGCAAATTAATTTATCAATATGCTCACATCGTCAATTTATTTATATTCATTTATATATATACATCGTCTCTGATATCAATAATGTGTATAGCTTCGTTAACAACAATCGTGAATGAATAGCTGGCTGGTTGTGTTCGTAAGAACGCTCGTATTGCTAGGCTATGTCATGGGTGCAGTAAGAAATACGGTTAAGTTGTTTGAATCCTGTGTTTGGTCATTTGTTTTTTCAGGAGCTCCTAATACTTGTACACTGTCTATTTATTGATCATATCCGCTGTTTCCCCTAGGGTTTTACAATAAAAAAAACTCCTTGTTCTTATCAACAATCAATAGATTAGTGGTTAGTGCACTTGTTTCGTAGGCACCTGGTTCCAGGATTCAAATTCTGGAGTGGAATTTTTTCCAAAATAGCATGTCGACCCATCCTTCATTGGGCATCAAAGAAACACTGGGTGGTAAAAAAAAAAGTAGCCAACGTGATGCTGACCACCACATGACCCATCATGTGTACAGTTGGTTACAGACAAATACGGGACTAACACCGTATTTCGAAATATCTCTTGGTATGAAAACAAGTTATTGACTTTATTTTTGTTATTCTTAAGTTGTTTTCCTTCCCGTGCACGTTCAAGTAACCTCATGTATTTCCTATGTTTTCATATCCCCACACACGTTCCAGTAGTCCCACTTATTTTCTATCCAATATGCGGTTTTTTGTTGTGTTTTTTTTTGGGTTATATAAATCATGCAATATGAAATGCCCAGGCAATCTTGTATATTACGCAAACGTCAATTTGACCTTTCCTAACTGTCAATTTCAAAGTCCCACGGATTGGAAGAAATACAGAGATTAGATGGTCAGACATTGCTAAGTTATCGCATCCAACAAACACACAGACCAGTACGCTCCTTATCTTGATGGCTGTTTTCTTTTAGACCGTCGGTTAGATGAGGACACGTCTATACTGTGATTGAGTCTCGATTGTGTAGTGGTTAGTCCACTTGCTTCGTAGATGCACAGTCCCAGGTTTAAATTTTCCAGTTAGAGGTGGGGTTTTTTCCCGAACCTTCTTTAAATGAGTCTCCTCTCGGGATATATAGGCCTTTCCCATCTCCTCTTTCCCTGCGGGTTCCAAAACAGTACATGTCTTGCAATGCTTCCGGTCGGTCTTCTCAATGTGTGTCCTATCCATTGTCAGCGTTTCTTCCTTAGCTCTTTCTACACTGGTATCTGCTTAGTTCTTTCTCTTGAGTTCCTCGTTCGTAATCTTATCATTCCATCGCAGTCTCTCTATTCTACGTAAACATCCATTTATGAAGGTCTGTAGTTTTCTGGTGTTCTCATTGCAAATTGTGTACCTAAATTGGGTACCTGAATAACACTGGTACATAAAGGCAGCCGGTGGGATGCTAGTCCCATCACTCAACCTGTGCGGCTGGTCGAATTAAAATGTGGGCGTAACACCCTACTCCCAACTGTACCACATGGTATTTTCCTTTTGCGTCCACTCTTGTACACTACTTTTTGGCGCCTCTCTGTGATCTTTAGGTAGATGATCCAAAAATATATTGTGCTGCCAGTTTTAACATCGTTAGATAGCGGGTTCTTTTCTTTTTCATCACCGTTCAACTCCCAACGGAGCACAGGTCTTCAACAAACTTCTTCCAGCTCTTCCTCTCTCTTGCCATCCCTTTCCAAGTGTTACCTATCCTTTTAATGAGACTCCTCTTCAAGTATATCTAGGTCTTCCCCATCTCCTCTTTTCCTGCGCATTCCAAAACAGTGCATGTCCTGCATTGCTTCCGGTCGGTCGTCTCAATCTGTGTCCTATCCATTGCCAACGTCTCTTCCTTAGTTCTTTCTCTTGAGTTCCTCGTTTGTAATCTTATCATACCATCGCAGTCTCTATTCTAGGTCAACATCCATTTATAAAGGTCTGTAGTTTCCTGGTGGTGTTTTTTTGTTGTCCTCCATGTTTCCGAGTATAGAACAGCACGACTTCACATTGATTGAAGTTTCAGCTGTGTTTGTTTTGATCTCCTTTGACTTCCATTTACCAATGATAGCCTTACTTTGTAATCTTATCTTGAATCTTGTTTGTTCACCCCCTGTATCATGTTGCTACCAAGGTGTGTAAAGGTCACTGAGGTAGGCTGAGCACCGCGAAAGCATGCGAATGTGTTTAACCAGCTTACAGAAACTATCATCATGAACCAGATTTGGAGGCTTAAGATGCCTGAAGGAGATTATAGAAGTCAGCGCAGTAACAGGCTGCAAATGTTTAAAGAGCAAAACAGATATAGAAAAACAAGGACATATCTTGAAATGTGAAATGGTTATGCATATAGAAAGGAACTAATCACTGAAATCTACAGGCACATGTTGATGATGACTGCGGTCTGAAATGGCTCTATGGTATAGTGTAGATAGCCTGTCTCATCAAGGAGAGTAACTTGACTGAGGACGTGCAAATGTCCATGAGCAATAGACAAGCAACAGAGCTCAGATCCATTGACATGCTCAAAAAACCAATACAGATAAGAAAGATCAAAGCTAGAATTCAAGATGTTTATTTAAGATCATACTAGTCTCTCTTTATTCCTAATCTGTTTGCCACAGATCAGGATAAGAAGAAAATTTCTAGAACAGGCTTTGTGTGCTCTTTCTTTCCTGCCTGTTATTTCTGTGATCTACCTTCTGCATGGACAACATTTTGCTTGTATCCATTTTATCAGAGTAACAGTGGAGTAACAGTGCATTGAGGTGCTATTCTGTCCATTGAAATCTGCACAAGTAACTGAACTTTCCATTTTGAATGCTCTTCTTCAACGTCCATATCGACCACTCAACACTGTGCGATTTGTATGTCATCTGAGCAAGAGTGATTGTCTACGAAGTATGCTACAAGTAGCCAGCACATCCGATTTCTGTACGCTTTATTTATAGGGTAGCTTCTAGCCCCTACAGCACTTCACAGACAACCTGCAGGTTGCAGTGTTACTATTCTTTGCTCCGTTGAGCTCCAGCAACACATGGGAGAAACAGATATAAAACACTTCACAAAATTTAATATTAGTAGTATGGAAGGATTAGCCTGATTCATAATTTGGCCAATCCACTTGAAAAAGAGGTTCCTCACGTGATGCAAGAGAATCCAAAAAGAAATTTAAGGGCAGCAACTTCCATGACAAAATTCTGAAAGGATAAGAATTGTTTTTTATAGTTGTAGTATTGTTTAGAGTCATTGTTGGTAGGATCTAAATTCAAAACCCCTAGTCAAGAAGCTTGTCTGAATTGCAGACACTAAAAAAAGGACAAGAAAACGTTCATCAAAATAAGTCATGGTGAGATATAAATACAAATGACAGCCGAATCATAGGGGAACAATAAACATAGCAGTTATACAAGAACAACATTGCAGACAGCAATAAACATAGCAGTTTATACAGAGACAACATTAGATACAGACAATGGTTCAAACAAGCAATACAGTATTAGTTGAGTCAGTGACGGATAATAAAGTCTAGTGTTTGCCTATCACTAAAACAAGAGGTTATGGATTCAATCCCATGTGAGCATAATGGTCTTACCACAAAAGAAAAGGATGATTAAATCAAGGAAAGCTACAAATACCAAACAAGATGATTATTATAATATAGCAGATTAGAACAAGTTGTCATTTGCGCCTTAGAAACAGACATGACTCAACAGCCAATGTATAAAATTCAAGATTGGCAATCAGCCATGGCAGGCACACACAAACTGCAGAACTGCTCAAATACTTCAAGATGCTATGATAACGAGGCAAACCACTGGCTAAGAAACAACACTCTACAGAAAACTAGATGGACCTTGTGAGCTACAAAAGAAAAGTGAAGTTCATACAAGAGGGCAACATTGAATATATAGACAATATTTCAAACGAAAGGAAGAAGGATCAACACACCAGATTAACCAACTCAAGGAGTTTAGAATAATCAGAATGGTTCACATTTACAAAAACAGGAATGATGTCATGGTTCTACATTAGTATTTCCCAAATGAAGTACACAACCCTGGCACTCAGGAGATGATAAGCATTTATCGGATTTCATTGAATAATCATTAAAACTTGAATTGTGATTTAATTCATCTTAACGATCCATTTTTATCTTCTATTTCATGTCTATAATCATTTTCTTCTGATTCATGATGAGGATTCATCTCTAAAAAGGCAGCCGTCTGCCTCAGATTATCATCTGACATACACGTTTGTCAGATTATCAGTAACATACAGTTTGTCAGATTATCACTACAACAGTTTGTCTTGGGCGCTAGTGAATGGCCACCTCTTTTCAAGTCTGCAACTGAGCAATCTGAGGATATAATCCTATGATTTCTGCTCGTAGGCGACTCTTGCAGTAGTTAGCCACACTCATGATGTAGGTCTGAATTCTATGCATGGCTAAAATCAGCAGATTGGCACAGAATCTTTATCAACCTCATTGTAGTCTTTGCACCATGTTATCGCCTACAGCCTGGTGCATCCGTTTGCAACATTTGTTTGGGTTAGCATTCTCTAAGGACATGCATCAATTTCAGCAAACCTCCTGAGTCATTTGTTATGACGTTGGAGTAACAGTGGTTCTACTTTACACCAAATTTGGGCCTCGTACACTGGTGATATAATCATTTGAATATTGACATGTATGAAGATATATACAATTTCTATGTCAAGTGAAAGAGCAGGTATATTTATGGTGCCTGAGGTGGTGGTCTAACTGTTATAATGGGGAGCGTAAACAGTTTATGCCGAAAGTGGATAAGGCAAAGTTTGGGAATCTATGGTTACAGTATGTGATAACCTCAATGACATATTTGAAACATTAATAAACTCAAAGCCAAGAAGATATAAAAAAATATAATAATAAAAATAGAATAATATTAAATGTTGCAGTAATAATTAATAATATTCTGTAAACATCTGTTTATTAAACATTTTATGTCTTGAAATTGTTTATTATTTTATTTGGTTCATTTAACATCTGTAGGGCCACGACACCAAAAATAAAGTGATGAGGTGAACAGGCTCGAGACTGGCACTGACCAAAACTATCTCCACCTCCTGGAAACACTGCAGCCTGCAGTCTGAAAGGGCTGGGGATCAAAGGAAAAATGGCAAAAGTAGCAGTACCAGCGCAGTCATGAATGATATGAGATCAGTCACAATGCAGCGACAGAACTCAGACTGGATCTCTAAGAATATAGCTTGGCGATATCTAGATGAATAGCGGCATGCAGTGAGTGTCTGGAAACTGTACAGAAACTGAATGTTAAATCACCTGTAGGTAACTACATCCACCTAGTCATGTTGCAACCCGTATTACTGTCTTGAAAACTGTAATGCGATGTAACATGTCTATCCTATTTCAACGTAGAGGGAACAATGCATTAAACTCTGTACCAGAGGTGAAACACGTGATACCTGGATTGGTAGGATGACTGAGCACAGGATTGAAGGTATTGTTCTTGCGTTTAGTAAAACTGCCTTCCTTGGCTTCTTGTGTCCTACATTTCTGCTTCCTTTGAAGGGAAAATACAGAGTGGAGGCTCCAAATTGCCTAGTGGCGACAAACATTCCAAAACGGTTGATAATGTTACTTCTCCGGAAGGACCTCAAGAGTCAGGAAAAGTGGTATGAACATGCTTTTTTGGCATAGATCATACACTTGCTGCAATGAGTGGCTGAAAAATGATGATTAGAGAATGTTGAACATTCGATGCAAAATAAGACCGAAAATGTAAAAGGCCTGTTGGGTCAGACAAACTTAAAAGATTTCCATAGGCCGAAATTTTTGGATGTGCCTGTCCTACATGTGTAGAAGCCTACCGACCGAGGCAAGGATATTTTTATGTTCTTTTAGCAAAGCTGGCTTAAACCCCAGAATTTCCATGATACTTGGTCACTAACGCATAGTGTTAAATTCCTATGAAGTTTGATAATTTATTGCTTTACTGCATACACACACAAAAATGTTTTTTTTTTACATATGACTATATGTCTTTTCAAAATAAATAACAAGACTTTGAACGCTCCACATTGACCACTTGTTAACCACTCTTTGCGCACGAGTGGTTACCGGGGCCAAATTTGGGGTGTAAAGAATAGAACCACTGTTACCGCCACGCATGTCGTAAGAGGCGACTAAGGAGGTTTGGCTGAAATCGGGTGCATGTGTCCTAAACGTGTAGAAGTCTATGCGTTTAAGGGCCTACCAAACCAATGTGCAACGTATACACATTCTTGGCAAAGATCAAACATATCACAAAGAGTGATTAAAATTGGTCGTAAAGAGCAAACGCAAAGAAGAAGAACCACTCTTTGTGATTTGTATGTGATCCGAGCCTAAGAGCGATTGTATATTGTGCCAGTTATGCGCCTAGAAGTAGGCCAGCACATCTGATTTCTAAGACGCTTTTAATTTACTAGGGTAGCTTTCCTAGGCCCCTACCTCAGACGCCTCTTATGACATGCCTAGTAGGCTGCAGTACTACTATTCTTTGTTCCCCTTGTGGGCCCAGGCAACACGTGCGAAATAACAGGACAGACAACAAAAAATTAGCAAAACTCATTAAAGAAATCCATTATCAGCTATAACTTGAGAAATAAACGCACATAAAGAACGTATAAAATAATACTTACCAAACAATGCCCTGAGCTCCAGAGCCAATTGGTCGGAGATGTTGGTATCGCTTTAGTATTGTAAAAGAAGAATCTCCAACCTCCACAGAATAAAACTGGGCTGTAGGCTTACTCATAATGACTTAGTGAGAATAATGCCTCAGCAAAAACTGAATTGATTTGATGAATTATATATCAATGGCCATCTAGTTCACAATAGATAACAATGAAAACCTTGAAAAAAAAGAAGAAAAAAAGAACATTATGGTTTTTACACTTACAAATATTTTTCTACCGAGACACAATTAATTTAACTATTGGTTTGATTACTGGTCCTACCTCAAAATTAATGTACCATGAAAGTAATATATATATTTGGATAATTATCATGAAGTAGGCCCGGACTATTATCATGTGTAGATTGCCCAGCGTGGTCAATGAGTTATGTTAATCAGGCAACTGCTGTGCTAGAAAAGAAGGAGTACTGCAGTGGTCACCAATAGACTCTACCTGTGTAGGAGTCTCCACGACACTAAACATAGCACTACACGCCTAGAGTTGGAGATCCCTGGATCTTAAAGAAAGCTAGGTACTACCGATCACGTAAAACAGGAAAAAGGGTGAAATAATCCCATAATTCCTGGGGGTTAGAAAACAAACAAATATAACAACAACATAATGTTGAATTATAATGAGGAAAGAAGGTACTAATATGGCATTTTTTTTAAATTACTTAACAGATGTCCCGCAGCTTTTTCAGACCTAAGGGTATGAAGTGCCTGTCACTTCACATTTCTAGGCCCTAGTGAGGAGGTAGAGGGTCAATTCCTTTCCTCACTGTGGAACAGCGAGTGTGGATTGAACCCCAACCGTCTTGAGTCGATAGGCAAGCGCTCACGCATTATGCTAATCCGCCCCACACTAATATGGCATGCAATCAAATAATTCCATGACTGGCTGCAAGATGATACTGCTGATGTCAGTACACAATCTTCTAAATCTAGGTAAGAGTTTGCATAGAGAAATGTCCTACTTGGCAGAAGGATGTGTCATTGCTCTGTAAAGTATCTTCAAGCACTTGTATGGGTTCCCCTGTTGTAAATAAGCTAATGTAGATAGTGAGACAACTTTGCAACAAATTTATTATTGGCGCAACTAGCCTGTGTCACTGCGAGAAGGCGGACATGACGGCAGAGCACCTACTGCAAGACTGCTAGCAGGCCTGAGAAACGAAACCTGGCCGGAAAATACAGAGCTAAATGAGAAGCTGTACAGAGGGACGGAATCCCTAAAAACAACAGCAGAATTTATGTGGAAATCTGGTACATCAGTTTAAGCAGTGATCACGAGAGAGATATAGTGAGAGATTTTTTTTAAACAGCTGGTTTGCATACAACTTTGTTGCTAGAATAAAAGTTATTTTGGAAAGACTGACCAGATTTTCTAAATGTTGAACAACAGCCTTTGTAGAGCACATAATGAGCAGGACATATTTTAACGTGGCACTCCTAACTCAAAGGTGGTGTGACTTCTGATGAGGATTTTGAATACTCCAAGAATACACCAACAAGCAAAACCAACATATATTTGTATCATATTAAGAAGACTTGTCAGTGCAAAGAGAAGAATCACAATTCAAGAAGTGTCTAATATGATGAGGACTTCATATGCACATTCTTAAACATAATCTTAACCTCTGAAGTAGGAGTAAGGCTCGCCTGAATGGCAAGGGACATTGGCGGCATACACAATAATTTTTTTCTCTGTGTCGGTACTCCATGTCTCTGTGCTTGTATCCCCTCTGTTCTCTCAGTGCTTGTGTCCCCATGATGGGATAAATTCACAACACTAACAGACTGATACTGCAAGATAGCCAACATACGAAACAAAAATATGAAAGTAATGATAGAAAGTATAAATAAAGCAGTGCTTCAAGCAGAAAAAGAAATTATCTCAGAGCAAGCAAATATACAAACCAATACTGGACAGAAGATCTGTGAGACTTGAAGAGGCAGTAAATTGTACCCGAACCACAGTAGAGAAAGACACACTAGAGAAAGATCAGAAGCAAACATCTCACTCAAAGTTTCCACTGCTATATACAGGAAAACCGTAAATCAGACAAGCGGCTGATGGAAACTGAAAATCTCAACTTAGAAAAGGAAACAAACTATGGAAGCTAGCCAGAGTGCAGACAAACTTACTGTACACTATGTAAGTACAAACAACAATGATCTACCAACAGATAAGAAACAATAGCCATCACAGATGAACACATACAACCTTCCAACTGTAAGGCTGCACCAGAGAAGCAAATGATAATAAACCTAACTATGGAAGAAATGAAGTAGACAATTAAATCACTAAAGAAAAAGAAATCACCTGGTACAGGTACAAATCTTGGTACAAAAGCAAAACAGAAGTTGCTGACAGTAATAAAATGTAACAGGAAGAGAAGAATCCTACCACATGCAAGGAAGGAAGTCCTAGTGATATAGATCCCAAAGAAAGATAAATGATCTAACAGACCCAAATGGCTTACTCAACCGTGTAAGAAATTTAATGATGCATATGATAAACACCATGCCTGAGTGGTTACCAGGGGCCAAATTAGGGTATAAAGAATCATACCAGTTACCTGCCACGCATGTCATAGGAGGCGACTAAGGAGGTTCGGCATGGGGCTAGCTACCCCACCCAATAAAAAACACTAGATGGTTACAGAAAACACAACCAGGAAAATTCATAGCTCACCACCCAAGGAAGAAGGACCCTTCAAGTAGGTCCCTAGGGGCGGAGGGTGAAGAAGAAATATGATACACACCAGACTGATGAAAAACATCTGTTAGACCCCAGCAAGCTAAATTAAGAAAACAGATTCAGCAAAGACCAGATCACACATACCACTCAGAAATTTTAAGATGCCCTTCATGAGAAAAAGCATACACTGGCTGTTTGGGTAGAATTGGAAACGGCATTTGATAAAGTATGGAAAAGAGAATTGAAAGTCAAGCTACAGATAGAAGCAAATTGTGTGATAAAATGTACAAATGGATTAGCCATTACCTGGAGAACAAAATTGCCAGCAGAGAACAAATTCAAGGACAGGTAAGCAGAAAAATAACCATTGAGCAGGTTGTCCCACCAAAGGGAAGTTCTCTCACAAACGTTCCTTGTGTACATAAATGATATCCCTGCTAATGTCTCAATAAGAGTCCACATCTCCACCTTCGTAAATTCTTCTTCTTCTTCAGCGATTTCTGGCCATGCGCTTAAATTACTGTGGATCACAAACTAAGCGGTCAGCTTCAGGTCTGTCAGGTTTCCCCGAAGCTGTTTTCAGGTCGACTGGGTGTCGAAATATAATAACCTGGTCTGGTCTGTTCTGCTTAGGTCTTTGAAGGAGTCTTTTCCATAATCATATCAGTGTTTGTCTTCCAGTCTACTGCAGATTTTCTCTGTATACGGGTTTTGACCTCTTGAAAATACAGGGGTTGGTAAATTTGCTCTTTGGCACTGCCCTCCTTGGCTAAGACATCGGCACTCTCATTGCCTGCAATGACACAGTGAGATGGAGTCCCCTGCAAGTGAATTTCTGTCTTTTGTGAAAGCTGAGCAAGTTCTCTTTTCAGGTTTTGTACTGTGCTGTCAGCGGATTTAGCCTCCAGGGCTTGTACAGCTGACAGCAAGTCTGTAAGAAATACCATCTTGCCTGCAGGTTCATGTGTTTGCAGCTTATTCATGTGCTGTGCTGCCATCAGAAGGGCTAAGAGTTCTGCTTTGTAGTTGGAACATATTCTTCCAGTAGGGTCCGCTAGAGACACAGTAGTAGCATCTGGGTGCCTAATGTACACTCCCGCTCCATCATTCATGGTCGTCTCCATTGCCGATCCATCTGTGTAAAGTCCTTCGCAAATGATCTATGTGGATCTCTGAAGAGCATAATACGATTGCAAACAGCAAGCTCAAGATAAATCTATTAGTACAACAATAGTGCTGCATGATGAAACCAACAAATTGGCAAGGAAGGTGGCAAACTACCACAATCAGATATTAACAGAAACTAAGGCGCAACAAGATTTTCACAGGAAAATACAAAATAAAATGGGAAACAGAACACCAGGCGAAATATCCATATTACCAACTCAACAGAAGAAAACAAGCTGTAATATTCAGAATCAGCACATGCTACAGCTTATTAGGGAAGCGTGTTCACAACTTCACTATCAACACCTCCACTGCTAGACTTGATATTCTATATTCTCACTGGTTAATGCTCTTTATAAAATCCTTGTGTCAGCTGCAGAATTTCGAACAGCAAACTTTTATAAATAGTTTTAACAGTGAGCTCAATATTTCACTACCACAGAATACTATTGATGTTACCAAATAGATTTATCAGTGGTATTACTATTCATTTATTGAGGGCAATATATCAAGCTGATATTCTGAATACCCTCAGGGAGGCAGGGTGTGTAAATAATTCAAGAATGAGGGCAACTCTAAAACCCTGAACAGACTGTAAGAATATCAAATCAAACAGGGTGTAGTCAGACAAGAGCCTTATGCTAGAAGCCAAAGAAGAATAGTGGACCAGCACAGAACTGGTATCATATGCTGAGTCGCCCATGCGGTGCCGGGCTAGCAAGGGAGCAAAGAACAGTACCACTGCGACCCTTAAGGCATGTCATAAGAGGCGACTGATGTAGTTGTCTAGGGAAGCTACCCTAGTAAATAAAAAGCATCGCAGAAATGGATGTGATGGCCTACTTGTAGGTGCATAACTGGCACAACGTACAATCGCTCTTATGCTCAGATCACATAGAGTGGTTAACAAGTGGTCAATATTGGAGCGTTTGAAGAACAATATACTGAGTGACATCAGAGGAAGAGATTAAAGTCGACATTCAATTTGAAGATGGTACTTGGGTGTGATGATTATTCATCTACTCTTACATTACTGTTATTATCAGACAAATTATTTTATCCTACCTCCTATTACAATTACACATTTGATTTTGTGTTATTTTTAAAAGCCTAGGTTATAACGAGACTGAACTCAACTGATATGAACTGATATGCCTATCCTATACGAGTATATCGTATAGAATACACAAAAAGCCGTAGCGGCCAGTAGCGTACAGTGACAACCTGTCAACGACAACATCAACTACTAGTCTACAGTACTTTAACTTACGCACTACTGTGATCATGGCGCCTGAGTTCATATATTATCTATACTATTATAAAAATTATAAATGAAAAAATGTAAGAGTTGACTTATTATTATATATATATATATATATATATGTCGTCAGCACTAACCTAAGGAGCGCATAATGATAATATACGCCGTGCACCGTCAGTCACTGAGGAGTGAAGTGAGTGCACGTATTATAATACCGTATCACGATGTCTTAAAAGTAATGAATCTATATTACCGTAGCCGTAACCATGATTATGTAGTTTTACGTCTACCAACCGCCCAAAGTTAACTATACGTTTCTATGTCATATACATATAATGCCTAACACACTTATTTATTCATGGAACTGTTTTCGCTGAATCAATCGGACATTCATGACTGCGTCGTCTCAATTTGATGAAGTCAGCAGACAAGATAATATGAATAATAATACAGAATGAGAATACACAAAAAAGTGTATGTTACACCGTGTACTGTACGTAGTCCAAATGTTAAAAAATATTGTATGATTCAATATATTTTGATTAACAATTATAAAAATAGTACTTACCGTGCATCTTAAGTGTCCACATCAAGATCTAAGGACCGAAAAGAGAGATGGAAAAATAAATCAATTCAAGTGAGTCAATCTAGACAGCAAGTCGATTTCAGTTACCCACACATCGTCAGGACAAATTGTTGTGTTTGACGTCAACGTTATATGTGCAGTTTTGATTATCGTTGAGGGCGAGACGATTTTAATTAAAGAAATATCAAACATATACTAAGCATTTTGATATTTCCATTGCTGGGTCCTTAATCTAAAAATTACTAAATTATGCCTGAACTTCAATATGGAAACTACTTTAATATCCTTAAAATATGCGATTTCATTCCAGAAACAGCAAACCAACGAATATGCCACTTTGCCCGGTCCAAACCAATTTTATTTTTGAAAGCCATCGTTAGCCAAATTTGGAAAGGGGAACAAAAGAAAAGTATTTCATTTATCACCCGAATACTTCACATTGAATTAACTCATGAAAAAATAATAATTGCTATAATTTACATAGTTTTATGTTAATCAAACTTTGAAATTATTACTTGAGTCCTAATTGACATTTGTGTTAGTCAAAAAATGTTAATAGACAAACATCAACGTTAAAAAAAATCACTTCTAATGTTAGTCGGAAGCTTCAAATATTTTTGCTTCTCGTATTTTAGTCCAGAGCAGTCTTCTTCGTTCTTCATGACAGCGATAACTAGATTAGTATACCCTATGCCTCTGTGAAGGATGTAGGGCAACCTCTGTCCTCAGCCGCAACGCAAGGTATGGTTTCTTCTTATGTTCTTTTGGGGATCATCATCGGACATGTCCATAATTACTCAGATCTTCCCCTAAGCAAATCTTTTAGTGTGTTTAGACTAACAACTCATGTTCTATTCTGATTTTTTTTCTCATGCCCGCTATGAATTTGGGCGTAGTCATCGTGCCTCTGCCTTATTTGTGGGTGAAGGCTGCTTTCCCTATCACCAGTGTCCTTCGTCATTCAGGCAAGTTTTTCCCCGACTTCAGAGGTAACGCTGCTTTATTTTTTCTGGGGTTCTCGCATGGTTTTTTTCGCTTGTCGCACTAATCGGTATGCCTAGCTTGAGCAGCCGAGATAGAGAATACCCTTTGTTCTCTCTCTCTCTCTCTCTCTTTTTACCCCGGGTTGGGGCATAGGCCCTCAACCAACTCATGCCAAGTCTTCCTATCTCTAGCTATCTTCTGCAGGTCCCTCTAGCTCTTCTTTATATTGTTGATCTCCGCCTCCAAATCTCGTCTCCATGTATTTCTCGGCCTCCCTTCTTTAGCTGTCCCTGCGGATTCCAGGCAAGGACTCTTCTTGTTATATTCCCCTCCGGTTTTCGCAAATTGTGTCCTATCCAGCGCCAGCGTCTTTTTAACCTGTTCGTTCACTGGAATCTGTCTTGTTATCTCCATAAGTTCCTCATTTGTGACCCTATCATACCATCTTATTCCTCTATTCTGCGCAGACACCAGTTGATGAATGTTTGCAATTTATGCGCTATTGTTTTAGTTGTTCTCCATGTTTCTGACCCATACAGTAGAACTGCTTTAACATTAGAGTTAAATATCCGAATTTTTGTTCTAGATTTGATTTCTTTGGACTTCCATATGTTTCCCAGTGCAATGAAAGCTCCTCTTGCCTTCTGTATTCTTATTTTAACATCTCTATCTGTTCCACCCTCTTTGTCTACGTTGCTGCCCAAATATGTGTATGATTCTACCTCTTGAAGTGGTATTTCACCCAGGGAGATCGAGTTGTCGTTTGCTTGGTTAATTCTCAATATCTTTGTCTTTCCCTTATGAATGTTCAGCCCTAAGTTGCTGGGACCTTTGATTCAATGTGTTTAGCTTATCCTGCATCTGATTTCGTGTATGTGACAGAAGGGCTATATCATCAGCGAAGTCCAGATCATCTAGCTGCTCTGTCAGAGTCCATTGGATTTCATTTCTGGTGTTAGTTACTGTGGTCTTCATATTCCAGTCTATTGTCAGTAAGAACAACAAAGGTGATAGAAGACATCCCTGACGCACTCCTGTTTCTATTCCAAAAGTATCTGTTAGTTTACCTTCATGAAGAACTCTACATTTCATATCTGTATATGTTGCTTTTATTAGGTTAATAATTTTCTGTGGATTCCATAATGCCTCATTAATTTCAAGAATACCCTTTGTGCTCTTCATTTCTATTCTTAGAGCGTATGTGTTTTGCTCTAAAAGCATTGATGACGTTGCTTTTATCTATAGACATGATGGTTTCTCTGTTTTAAACACACGCGCATATACACACACGCACACACAATAACGTTCTTTATAACTCAAGTTGGTAATGATGCCGATCCACTCAAAAATATTAGTCTAGATGGGACAGTTAATGGTAGAAATGAAATGGGAGGGGGGAGGGGGCGAGATAATCCTGAAATGGCAACATCAAGAGCCGGTCAGAGCATGAATTTTTCACACTTGTTAGAAAAATAGACGACAGAGAACTATGGCGGACTTTTCGTGCTGGTATCTCCACTTTGATAACCATACGACACTAATGTGTTTTTAAAAATCATATTATTATTAGTAATGATAACGTGTTCTGGCAGATGCATCGAAGTAGGAACAAAATGTTTGCTAATCAGTTATAGCTCACAATTTAGGCGGTACTTCGATGACGGAAGCGAGGTGTTGTCCTTAACTGGTACCATTGTATGTGACACGGACCGCGATCGTCTACGGTGTCGTCACGACCACAGACTTATCGTGTATGATCAGTCGCACAGTTATAGCTGTTGTATCTAAGTCGAATTGTGGTCTGAATTATTATTAGCGTACGGGAAAGGTCAGATTTGATTGTGTAATATTTGTAAATGGCAGTGAGTCATGGACAAAGAACAGACAAATGGTAAGAACATTGGAATTCACAGAAATGTGGTTTCTCAGAAGAATGTTGAAGGTTCCATGGACTGCTAGAAAGACCAATGCAGAGCTCTCTCTCTCTCTCTCTCTCTCTCTCTCTCTCTCTCGCGATCGTTCTTATGTCGTTTTATCATTCTAATGTGATATATAAACAGCCAAACATCAAGAACGGATGTACGTGACAACCTTCAGTACCTATTGGAGCTCAGTGCTTATCCTTCGGTGGTGTGTTCAGCTTCAACCAGCGTTTACTGGGTTCGCTCTACGATAGCCCTTTGCTGTCCCCAGCCAAACCTGCAAGGCAGTAGGTTGCTATTTTCTTTTAGGGCAGCGACCCTAGACGGCCTGCCCTCCCGGGCTTATGGGCGCCATCTGCCCAGCGAACCGGTCGTTTTGTGGACACCTTGATTTGCCGCCCGTCCAGTTTTGTGTACGGTTTGCTCCGCTAGCTTTTGATTGCACCCCAATCAAACTACAAGGCAGCAGTAGTTCCCTGCGAGCGGAAACGCGCACTGGCTTCGCCTCTGCTGGGCGTTCCAGTTTTCTCTGCACATTCGGGTGGTTCACACACCCTCTTGCCCGCCGTGCTTGCCGCGCTATGCTTTTCTGCACGCCTGTGGGCCCACTCTTGCATCGCCCGCATGCGTGTACGCTCTGCCCTGGGGTCTACCTCACAATTTCCGTCAATTTCCACCGTGCTCACATTTGCCTGGGCTGTCCCCGCCTGAAGCTCAACCCGGGCCTCCACCCCAGAGATGGGGGTCCGGATTTCGCCCCATGTGGGCCCACCCGTGCATCGTCTGCATCCGTGCTCGCTATGCTCTGAAGCCTACCTCACCATTTCCCTCAATTTCCACCGTGCTCACGTTTGCCTGGGCTGTCTCCGCCTGGGCTTGACTCGGCCCCACCTTTGAGATGGGGGTCCGGATTTCAACCCATGTGGGCCCACCCGTGCATCGTCATATGCGCGCTCGCTCTGCCCCGGTGCCTGCCTTTTCGTGACCGTCAGTTTTCGCCCTGCTTACATTTGCCTGGGATGTCCGACTCTGGGGCTCAAAATCGTGCCCCCATCCCTGTGATGGGAGCCCGAGTTTCGCCCCATGTGGGCCCACGTGCAGCTCAGCTCGACTCCCAGCATATTCGGGTTCAAGAGAGAGCATGCGCGGGCTCCGAGTTTCGCCCCACGCGGGTCCACGTCTCTTCAATTGATGCACCTCTCATCCTGTATGTTTATCCTTCTAGCTTTTCCCATCGGCCGGGAAAGACGAGCATTAATAGTCACTCTGGGTATTCGCTCGTCTGTGTTGCGAGCGGATCAAATCTAGCGTGACTACCTTTGCATCTCTACTTGCATCAAAGTAGCTCTCCCAAGACACCTGCGGCTGCCCTCTTAGCCAGACCGGAACCACCATCTGTTTCCAGTGTCACCACGAGGAGGTGAGTGCAGGGTCTAGATTAGTGCCAGCTCACTAATCCTGGCGCGGCGTTGTCCCCATGCGCCTTTGACCCCGCAGAGATCTTGTTGGAGACAGATTCATATCGAAATCTAATCAATCGAATAAGAAACATCCAATCAAGATTTTCGGACATATAATTAGAAGGGGCAGTTTAGAACATTTTGTTGCAACAGGCCAAATACAGGGAAGAGAGACAGAGAGAGACAAAATTCCAGACGACTTGGAATCGTGGTTCGGCAATGGTTCGATGACGGAGTTGATAGATTGTACCAGAAACAGATAGATGTGGAGAGACATGATCGACTACGCCAACCTTCACGCGCTTGACTGAGTGAATATTTGTAAAACAATCCTTACATTTAGCTATATTCTTTATGATAATGTAAAACAAAGTATCCATGTGTCAATTCTCCAAATTTGAACGATTATATCCAGAAATAATAGACTCCAGTTAGCATGTAACGAATGCAACATGAGAATAAACATCGACAAAACAGAAGTAATGACATTCGCCAGAGAGGAAAGCACTACCAATATGTGCATCGACAACCGTCTATTAAAACAAATAAAAGACTTCACATACCCGGGGAACATTTTTTCAGCAAACGGAAGAATAACATGAAATTCAACACAGATGCAACAAAGCAAATCAAATGATAGGACAAATGGCGCCAATTTTAAAATGCAAACATGTCACCATGAACACAAAAAGAGCAGTGTTCAACACAATCTTTCTTCCCACATTATGCTACCAGTGCCAAACGTGGTTACTGACAACAAATGATAGAAGAAAACTAGTCACGACAGAGATGAAATGTCTACGCAGAATGCTGGGTGTAACAAGAAGAGACCGGTTGAGAAATGAAGACACCAGGAAAAAAGTGGGTACAACATCAGTACTAGACTTCATCAAGAAACAACAAATTAAATGGTTCGGCCACGTAAGCAGATTACCAACAGACAGTGCACCTCAAAGAGCAATGCTGCTCCCATACAATGGGTACAAAGCAAAAAGCTGGCCACGCAAAAAATGGACCTCAGAGATGACAGAGACGACGAAAGACATTACGAAGCGCACACAAGGGCCCGTTTTCGAAATCTCTTCTTGACCTGGCACTGTAAGGCAAACAGGATCGGAGAAAAGAAAGAAAGATATCCAGAAACGACACACTCAACAAATCTCAACAGTACATAGTGAATTAATCTTTTAAAATGTTTAGTGGGGAACTTTGTCAACTTCTTTTGTGATAAAGATGATTTATTTACAGACATGTCATTTTGAACCTTTTTTAAATTATTTAAGAACAATTTTTTTTTTCAATTCATGAGAACTGCATGGAACAATGTGTATACTTCTTATTCGAATGTCCCATATCGACCACTTGTTAACCACTCTGTGTGATCTGTATGTGATCTGAGACTATGAGTGATTGTACGTTGTGTCAGTTATGTGCCTACAAGTAGGCCGGCCAGCACAACCGATTTCTGTGACGCTGTTTATTTACTAGGGTAGCTTTCCTAGGTCCCTACCTCAGTGCCTCTATGACACGCGTTGTAGGTGCGGTGGATCTATTTTTGGTTCCCTTGAGGGCCCCAGCACCTTACGTGCGGAAACAGTGTGTATAAACAACATTGTTATGATATTTCTTATTTTTTCTTGTGCGATGTCTGATCATGCATTTTAGTCAATGTGGACCACAAACTGGGCAGTCAGCTTTATATCTGTCAGGTTTCCTCAAAGCTCAGTTTTCAGGTCGACTGTGTATGACCGCATGTTGCTTTTCAGCTCATCCAGGAGAGAACCGTTTTGTAGGACATTCTCCGGTGCCTTTCCGCGGACAGTGGTTTACGGCACATAATTTAATTTAGAATGCTATTGTGTGCTACCTTCTTTATATATATTTATATAGCCTTTCTCGTCTTTACATACGGTCAATTTGCAAGTGTTTTACTGTAACAGCTTCTGAGTTTTTCGTTTTTCTCTCTAGTCTTTTAGCTGAGATATAAGTCTCTTCTCAAGACTCTGCGACCTTGCGTAATATTGCTTTCCACACAACACTATCATCAACTAGTTTTTCCCATGTGCTAGGACCTATAGAAAAGTTCTTCATTGAGGCCTTGCAGACATCTTTATATCTGAGCAGTGGTCTGCCCTGGTGCCTCTTCCTCCAAAAGTTAACAGAACAACATTTGTTTTGGTATGCGACAATTTTCCATTTTTCTCACATGCCCCAACCATCTTAGTCGTCTACTGCTGAGCATGCCCATGATGGACCACAGGCTTGCACGTTGCAATACCTCAGAGTTGTCGTACCACTTGAAAACTAATATATATATTAGTCGCTTCTGCCATCTGATGCTACAAGAGTTCCAATGTACAGTCACTTCTCCTTCTTTGCGTTCGTTCTTTACGACCAATTTTAATCACTCTTTGTGATATGTTTGATCTTTGCCAAGAACGTGTATACGTTGCACATTGGTTTGGTAGGCCCCTAAACGTATAGACTTCTACATGTTTAGGACACGTGCATCCCACTTCATCCAAACCTCCATAGTCGTCAATTACGACATGCAAGGCAGGTAGCAGTGGTTCTATTCTTTACACCCCAAATTTGGGGGCCCGTAACCACTCGGGCGTTACAGTCACTAAATAACATTCACAATTTAAATTGATATCGACTTTTTAAATAACATCCCCCACTTTGATAACACAGTCTGGTTAAATTGTTTTCTTCTTTTTAGATAACCAGAAAATTCTTCTTCTGCCCTTTTGTTTTGAGGCTGAAACCTTCACACTTCACGTGTTACTCTTGTCAAACAATAGTAACTATCCATGCATGAGCTGATATGATGTTTCAAGGGGGATACTCTGATATTAATGGGAAGCTTAAAAACAACAAACGGAAGTGGAAACTTTAGTAGCAGCAGTAGTTGTAGTCTTAGAGTAGTAATATTACGTTGACCAATTATTATATCATATCATGATAATATCATCTGGGCTGTTGTGATGACTACATACTATACATATAGTAAAATAAACAGGTAGAGTAAATGATTATTTGAAATTATTCACCTAATTATTAGGTTAGGCTAATGACATACACAAATAAACCAGCCAAACACCATCCATTGGACCAATGAATAAAATTAAAAATAATGTCAATGAATATAATTCCGAAATTCGGGCATATGAGCCATAATCATATCATGAATTGAGAATTGATTAAATTCTACTAACACCGAAACGAGTCTACAAACACCGTTAACACGCTTACACAGTTCGAAGCAACATTACAACTACGTGACGTAGTCTACAGTCTAATTACTACTACCACCAGCGGCCACCTCACCAGTCACTGCCCTCCGGTCCGACGTAGACTAAATATTAAATAATGATTGTTTAGGATATGATGTTATCTCGAAATTGATCAGATCTTGATACCATCGAGTTGTTGGTTCCTGGTTGACAAATAATAGACCTTCAAAATGCTTCTTTAATTGTGGTTATCCAATATACGCAACTTACTACTTATTTATGTACTATATTTTTGTTTATTACACAGTTGACGAGTTGTCATGGGTTGTAGATTGTATAAGTAAATATAACAAGACTTTATTATAAAATAAAATTGCTACTTTCTTAGTTCGGGACCCAGCAACATCACTATCAGCATAATAACAACTGTGTTAATGGCACTTAAAACTTACCATCAATTGATTGATTGATATGACCATCATCATTGCACTTTGGTGAGTAACGATATGTGCTCCGATCTCTTTCTTACAAAGGAAGATCTCAGCTGCAGTGCACAAACTCTGTAGCTCCGACAAGGATCCTCGATGTAATTTTGAAGAGGGTTAAAATATTTTGTGGAATTTTTATTTAAAAAATTTTTCTAATGAATTTTGCCAGAACAGCGGCTTCAGACGCTGTTTTTAATGTTAAAACTTCTGAATAATGTTCTTATTTTGTTTATTATGTAGGGAATTAAAGCCTATTCAGGCCGAGGTACGCCTTTGAACATAAGAACACGTTTTTATTTGTTTTGTCACAGCATATAGGCAAAATAAAATAATAATTCATTCTTTGCGGAGAATCCAAGTTGTTAAATTTGTGTATGTGGTTGTAATTACACATCATGGACTAGTCGTATAATATAAATAACGAATATTTTTTTCTTCACTCGGTGTGAACTCTGGCTTAGTCACTTCGCTCTGACTGAGTTTTGCACGAAGGCTAATTTTCCTTAACATCTGTGTCCCTATTCATTCAGGCAAACCTTCCTCCGACGGCAGAGGTATTTGTAATTTAGATCCACAAATAAGGGATCAGGATCTCTTGTAGTCCAACCGCATACTGTGTGCACACTGAGAATTTTTGTCAAACTGGTCTCGAACCAAAGAATTCTCATGGCACGTGGTCACTAGCACAGAGTGTAACCAACTTCACTATCAACAACCCTTATATATACATAATAATAATAATTCCTCTCTTACCATTATACGTTACCTAGGGCCTGCAAGCAATTTTTCCATACCGCTCTATCCTGGGCAACTCGCTCAGTCTCCTCCATGGAACTGAAACCAATATTTCTTGCCTCTCTCAACAAAGTTTGTTTCAGGGTCTCCTTAACTTAGGTTGTCCTCTCTTTCTTGAACCCTTTGCATCCCACTTTAATGCCTGCTTTGATATTCGTTGATCATTTCTCCTCAAGATGCGTCCAACATATACATACATACATATATGTAAAAAACAAGATCTTAAGCCAAAGGATTGACTTCATTGTACCAGGTTTTCCCCATATTGCTTGGACCCTCTCTGTGAAATCGCACACCACCTGTCGAGAGTATTTCACAAAGCACGAACTCCATAGCTCCGGCATCAATCCTAAGGGTCTCTGGCAAAAAATGCACCGTAAACAGAATGGCACAGTCCGAATTCGAACCCACGATTTTTGGAATGCAAGGCAAAATCTTAGCCACAGAGGCCTTCTTCACACACATATATATATATATATATATATATATATATATATATATATATATATATATATATATATATATATATATATAATATATTGGTGACTCATTCGAGCAGAAAGGATATAAGAGTATAGTTTAAAATGTATTATTATTCAATAAAGTTCATGTTCAGGATATTCATTTTTTTGCCTTCTTTATATTTACAGATGTAGTGATGTTGGAAGGAGTTTTGACTCCTAGCCTCTAGAATGAGTGACCACCTCAGGGACACATATTTAAGAGGGTGGCTAAGACGGAAGGGAGGATGCATGAAAACATGGTCTCGCCGATGGTTTGTGCTGACAGAGAAGTTTTTATTCATGTTTCTGCGAGATGATGACAAGAAAAGTCAAGATTGCACTACTCTTAGTGGCCAGATCATAGTTGAACCACCCCTTGACCCAAATGATCCTCAATATGGATTCTTTAATATAGTTACTGGTCAGTTGTTTAGGTCATTGTTATTAAGTTTAGTCTGTATTTTTGTGTGTGTAAAGGAACCTTTTTTATACCACATGGTATGTAGGTTAATATGGTTTTAGGCCCATATTTTTCACGCTGGGGTCAACATGATATTGGCCAGCGTGATATTGATTGGTGTTTACGGTAATGAGAGAGCGGACACGCTTGCATCAACAGCATTGATTGTTGGGAAGTTGAAGATGGATAAGGGGGATATTCTTTGGTCTCTTCGCGACTGTCTATTGGATGAGGACACTAAAATCGATGTTGAATCGATCAAACGATTTAGGCAGTTTGGAGTTACCCGTTGTTCGAGTCGAACTGGATGCCTGAGAGGCAGAGTAAGAGGTGTGTTTAATCAGCAAGCCACGGGAACCATCAGTATGCATACTCTTCGATATCTGTTGGGGAGACTGAGCACCTATGGGTCTGCCTGGAGTGCAATGAAGTCAGTTTAGTAACCAATAATCAATAATGATTGCATCACCCATTGTGTGCCATTCGTCACAGAAAAATATAGACCTATCACTGTATTCCCCAATATGCCACATGGTATGGAAGCACATACTTTACTACAATGGTATGCAATATTTATGGTTATGGTTTATATATTTTTGCAGTAAATAAATTATTTTCTATACACCGAAAAGTAAAAAATTATTCCTTTCGTTCGCTTGAAATATTATAATTGTTTGTTGTTTGGTTATGTAGTGGATTAAAGCCTCTTTAAGCCAAGGCGTGCACTTTCAACCTAAGGGCGAGCCTCTTTTTTTCTTTTAATCAGGGCATGTAGGCAAACAAATATGAAAAATAAGAATTCAATCATTTCAGAGAAACCAATTTTATTGTCCTTCCTTCCTTTCGTTCGCTTGAAATTTGTCTATATATTCAATGTTGTCTCTTGTATGAACTTCACTGTCTTTTGTGGCTCACACAGATGTCCGTGTAGTTTTCTGTTGAGTGTTGTTTCGTTAGGCCAGTGAGTCTGCCTCAGTGTATCATATTCAGGGCAGTCTTGAAGTATGTGCTCTGCAGTCTGGTATGCCTGTACACATGGCTGAATTGTCAATCTTGAATTTTGTATACATGTGGCTGCGGAGTCGATTGTGTCCTGTTCTAAGGCGCAGAATGACAACTTGTTCATATCTGCTCATATTATAATAATCGTCTTGTGTTGATATTTGTGGCTTTCTCATTGATTTAATTTTATTGTCATCATATTCAGTGTTGTCTTTTGAATACGCTTCACTGTATGTTGGAGCTCACACAGAGGCACTTACAGTTTTCTTTCCTAGATAAGATTGATAGGACCATCATCTTTGCACTTTGGTGAGCAACCATGTGTGCTCCGATCTCTTTCTTACACAGGAATCTCTCAGCAACAGGGGAAACAAACTCCGTAGCACCGCGATCATCCCGGTGTAATTACAAAATAACAAATGTTTAATATCATATTTTTGGCTCTAAATAAGAAGTTTTCTATGCGTAACCAAACAACTGTGTGCCACAGATATCTAATTGTTAATTGTCCATTTTGACGCAGAAAATGATGGAGAACCTTCTACAACTTTGTACTTGTGTGCAGATACTGAAGAAGAAAAGAAGATCTGGGTCAGGACATTAAAAAGAGTTCTTTATGCAGAAAAAGGAGGAGGTAATAGTAATGAAAATTTTAAGCTTTGTGTGAGACTTTTTTCTGGTTATTATTCTTTTTATCTCTTCCCTTTATCTTTCTTCCTTTTTTCTTCTTGGTTTGTATTTGTAATGTTCTTTGTTAACAAATATATTGGAAAGAAAGCAGATTTTCACAAGAAGCATGGGAAGCTAAGAGTAGTTGAGCATGTGGCAGGCCACCCACACATGTGGGAAAAAAAACCCAGCAAACAGCCACGGAAACAATGACAGAAAAACAAAACGGCCATTGAAGATCCAGATGCCAGAGTTAAAAACATAACTTTTTGGTAGTGGTTTTTTTCATTATATATTTTTATACATTGTTATAAAAGAGCATTGATCAACACAGTCTTTCTCTCCACATTATGCTAGCAGTGCCAAACCTGGTTGCTGACGTCACATAATAGAAGTAAACTACTCATGACAGAGATGAAGTGTCTACGAAGAATGCTGGGAGCAACAAGAAGAGACCCGTTAAGAAATGAAGACATAAAAAAAGTGGGTACAACACTGGTACTGAATGTCATCAAGAAACAACAAATTAAATGGTTCGGCCAAATACGCAGATTACCAACAGACAGTACGCCTCAATGATGCGCTAATACAATGGATACAAACCAGAAGGCCGACCACGCAAAAAGTGAACCTCAGAGATAACAGGCAACGAAAGATACTGTTTACGTAGCGCACACAAAAGCCAGTTCTAGAAATCTCTTCTTATCCTGACCCTTCGAGGCAAAACAGGATTGGAGAAAAGAAAGAAAGATACATTCTTATGTTATTTGACTTCATGGTGAACCGTGAACAATTAAATCTTCTTCTTCATATACTGTCACCGTCATTGTTCACAAACGTAGTCATCCTCAGGTTGTCAACATCTGTAAAAGACTTGTCCTGCAATATTATGGTGTTGGCGGTATCAGTCTTCTCTGCTTCTCATATACTTTGACACTGAAGAAGACACTTTTGTTAAAGTTGTCCAGAAGGCATTTGACTAAGGGCAAATGTCACTCATCAGAAGTTAATAAACCGAGTTTCGCTCCATGATGCTGATGTGCAACTCAACTTGAGCTCCTCGCCCGAGTGGTTACCGGGCCCAAATTTGGGGTGTAAAGAATAGAACCACTGTTACCTGCCAAGCATGTCGTAAGAGGCGACTAAGGAGGTTTGGCTGAAATCGGATGCACATGTCCTAAACGGTAGAAGTCTATGCGTTTAGGGCCTACCAAACCAATGTGTAACGTATACACGTTCTTGGCAAAGATCAAATCATATCACAAAGAGTGATTAAAATTGATCGTAAAGAACGAACGCAAAGAAGAAGCAGAAGAAGAACTTGAGCTCCGAATTTCACCACACGCGGATCAATGTCTCTTCGATGGCTTTGAGTCGCTCCCCATCTCTGTGATGGGGGCCAGTGCTTTGACCTATGTGGCCCAGCTTGTGGTTCAACTCGGCACCCAGCATACTCATCGGCTCTAGAGAGGTGGTTCAAGAGAGAGCATGCGCGGCTCCGATTCGCCACACACGGGTCAACGTCTCTTCGATGGTTTTGATTCATGCCCCCTTCTCTGTGATGGAGGCTAGACTTTTGACCTATGTGGACCGACGTGCGGCCCAACTCATCACCCAGCATACTCATCGGCTCGAGAGAGAAATGCGCGGCTCCGAGTTCCACCCCGCGTGGTTCCACATGTATCCTTCTAGCTTTTCCCATCGGCCGGGAGAGGCGAGCATTAGTAGTCACTCTGGGAGTTTGCTCGTCTATGTTCTGAGCGGATCCCATCAAGCATGACTACCTTTGCATCTCTACTTTCCCCAGAGTAGCTCTCCCACGGCACCTGCCCTCTTAGCCAGACCAGAACTACCATCTGTTACCAGGGTCACCACTTGGAGGTGAGAGCAGGGGATTAGAGCCATTTCCACGCCCGAGTGGTTACCGGGCCCAAATTTGGGGTGTAAAGAATAGAATCACTGTTACCTGCCATGCATGTCGTAAGAGGCGACTAAGGAGGTTGGCTGAAATCGGATGCACATGTCCTAAATGTGTAGAAGTCTATTCGTTTAGGGGCCTACCAAACCAATGTGCAACGTATACACGTTCTTGGCAAAGATCAAACATATCACAAAGAGTGATTACAATTGGTCGTAAGAACGAACGCAAAGAAGAAGAAGAAGAGAGCCATTTCCCTAATCTTGGCGCCCGCTTCTTGCGCCTTTGACCCCAGTCACCTCTTATGACATGCCTTGTAGGTCGCCGTGTTACTATTCTTTGCTCCTTGAGAGCCCGGGAACTCACGGGCGATCTCACAGTATGAAAACAAGTAATTTACTACTTTTGTATTGTGTAATATGTAAGTAATATAATAATTTTAAAATGTATTTGTGTATCACCTCAGCTTTGTTCTCGCAATCCCTTGAAGAAATCTTGCACTGGGAACATGCTGCAGGTCGACATATACCTTATATTGTTGATGAGTGTGTTGAGTATCTTTACAAATATGGATTGGATGTGGAGGGAATCTTTAGGTTTGTATTTATACTTCTACCACTTAATAAATAGAATTGTAGGAATTTTAGAAACATACATGAGCTAGTTCAATAGATATCTCTCTCGCGATCACCGTCCAGACCGATGTCCCTAGACCTCCCAATAAATTCTATTCATGTGGAAATCTAATTCATGCAGCCTAAACATTGGTGTGTTTTACCTCACATCTTCAGCACCATTTGGAGCTCTGGTGCTTATCCTTCGGCGATGTGTCCGGTTTCAGTCAGTGTTTACTCGATTCGCTCTCCGCTCTGTAGCCATCTAGTGTTTTTTACGGTGTGGGGTAACTAGCCCCACGCCCAACCTCCTCAGTCGCCTCTTACGACATGCGTGGCAGGTAACAGTGGTTCTATTCTTTACATCCCAATTTGGACCCCGGTAACCACTCGGGCGAAATAGATATTTAAAAAAAAGAGAAACAAACACTCCTTTTTCTTCAATGATCCAGCGGCACTTGAGCTCTTAACCTTCGGCCCAATGCTATGTAAATGTATCTGCATGTCTCTGTTTCATAGAGGTTAGCAGCCCGTCTCTCGTGCCAAAAATACCACGTTCATTCCCTCGGAAAGCCATCAGGGTATTTTTCCCTGATCTCAGTGTAGGTGAGATCGAGTTCCTAGTCCTATCGGAGACGTTATCAGAGTAGTTATGCGCCTACAAGTAGGCCATCATATCTGATTTCTGCAACTCTTTTTATTTACTAGGGTAGCTTCGCTAGACTCCTACCTCAGTCACCTCTTATGATAGGCCTTGTAGGTTGAAGTGTTCTTTCACCTTCAGGGCCTCGGCAATACACAGGCATTTCTTTTTATCAATAAACTTTTTTTTTTAAATCACATATCGTGCTTGTATTATGTTGAGTTAAATCTTAATGAAATCTTTATTGCAGATTGCCTGGTCGCCAGTCAGTATCTAAGGACATCATTGCCAGATTTGAACGTGGGGAGAAAGTGAAATTTGAGGAGGAAGGCATTGATGTCCATGTAGTGGCTTCAGTGCTGAAAACATTCCTCAGAAGTTTGCCAGACTCCATCATACCTTGCAGTCTGTTCCAGAAGTTTATGAACATTGCTTTACGGTACACTACAAATAAGGATGTCGTTTCTAGAGAAACTGCTGTACAGGAGTTAGCACAGACATTAACACTTATACCAAAGGACAACTACATAATATTGAAATATATCTGCCAGTTTCTCAGAGAGGTAAATATGTCCCATTATTTACTTTTTTTTATCATTAGATTAAAATGTTCAAGTCAAATTTCAGTTAATGGTAGTGCAGAATCAACCATGCACATGATAAAATAAAACTAACAAATTTGTTTGATTAATCTCGCCTGTTTGGTGCCGGGCCCAAGGAAGCAAAGAATAGTACCACTGCAACCTACAAGGCATGTCGTAAGAGGTGACTGATGTAGGACCTAGGAAAGCTACCCTAGTAAATAAAAAGTGTCACAGAAATCGGATGTGCTGGCCTACCTGTAGGCGCATAACTGGCACCACGTACAATCGCTCTTAGGCTCAGATCACATACAAATGGAGCGCTCGAAGAAGAAGAAAACCTGAAAATGAATGAAAAATAAGAACAATAATTTATCTTGTTAATAACTTAGTATCGTTGTTGTTTGTTATCATGTTTTTTGACAATATCACAATAGGTTGGACAGCATGAGTCAACAAACAAGATGTCTCTGATGAGTCTCGGAACAGTATTCAGTTACAACTTCATTCGTCATATTGATAATGAGAACAACCAACTTTTTCTTCTCACTGCAGATCTTGGACAAAACCTTATTTACATGCTTCTCAAGTATTACATGCAGGTGGGTGTGATGATAGTTGAAGTGGTCATTTTATTTATTTATTTATTTTTTCTGATCCAGAAGCACTTCAGCTCTTCGGCTCGGTGCCATGGACATCGTAACCCTTTGGTTCTGTGTCACGAACACCGTAAATCTGGAGAACCTGTGGCTTTTTCTGCTAGTCTGCGAATTGAACCCGCACTCACAGAGGGCTTGTCACCCACCGTCCAACACGCTACGAACACGCTGGGTAGACGGGCGGTCGTTTTATATAAATATATTAACTCTTAGTACTCCAGGGCAAAAGCTATTTTTTACAAGCTATTTGTTTTTAGAATGAAAAACACCCTTTAGTGTGGCTTCTGGTAAAAAGAGTCCAACCAAAGCCATGTTGTGTGGCGTTTGGCCCACAAGTAGTTAAAGGGAGTCTGTTGCTTAGGGTAGTCTTCTTCTTTATGTTCGTTCTTTACGACCAATTTTAATCCTCTTTGTGATATGTTTGATCTTTGCCAAGAACATGTATAAGTTGCACATTGGTTTGGTAGACCCCTAAACACATAGACTTCTACACGTTTAGGACACATGCATCCGATTTCAGCCAAACCTCCGTATTCGCCTCTTACGACATGCATGGCAGGCAACAGTGGTTCTATTCTTTACACCCCACATTTGGACCCGGTAACCACTGGCAGGACTTAGGGTAGTGAGCTCAATCACAACCCACTGTGGCTAAAAAGGCACAAAAGAAAATAGACAGACTGGTTTCTAAATTCTTGCTACAGTCAGATTTCGAAAAACTTAGGTATTGCAGTAAAACTGGAAATAAAGGGAATAAATACCAAAATAGTTATAATTCAAAAAAATTTTCAATTATTTGTTTTGTTTTTGACTATGAACTTCATCTTCGAATGCTCCATATCGACCACTCGTTAACCACTATGTGTGATCTGTATGTGATCTAAACCTAAGAGTGATTGTAAATTGTGCCAGTTGTGCAAATTATACAAGTAGGCCAGCACTTCCGATTTCTGCTACGCTTTTTATACATACAACAGTACTGACTTCACATTTGATTGAAAGATTCTCAACTTTGTGTTTGTTTTGATCTCCTTTAACACTATCGCTGCCAACCATTTTTCAACGTGTGACTCACTGCCGCGCTATTTTTTCGGCATGATCAGTTTTCAGGGTGACAATTTTAAAAAATATTTAAAAATAAACTAATAAACTTAGGACTTTTAAACTATGGAATAGTGTTCATATATTAATGAGCTACTAACCTGTCTATATATAGAGTATATTCTTTATAATCCACAAGCTATTGTAGTAACTGATATTGGCGTCGCTCCAAATACCTATCCCATAATATGATATGCCGGCATTTTTGACATGGGTGTCCGTCACCTACTCCTGTACCCGTGACAATATCTGCTCTCGATCTATAAAAATCGTCACGTGAATCACAGTTCAGATTCACATGACATTCAGAGTAACACTATCACTGGCAAAAAAGTCATTTTGGACATCATTATTATTTATCAGCTACGTCGCCCATTTTGAAAATTTTTGTTTACTTACGAAAATCGGGGTTGCCTGGTCTTCCTCTTGCTTTGTACTCATTATACTTTTTCTGTGTGGCTCTCTGTGGTAGACGATACCAGGGCATTCTTGTCAGGTGTCCAAACCATTTAATCTGTTGTTCTTTTATTAAATGTATGACTGGTTTCACATCCAGTCTTCTTCTGATTTCTTCATTTCTAATTTTGTCTCTTATTGTCATACCTGCAGCTCTTTTAAGACACCTCATCTCTGTCATTATGATTTTCCGCTCATTAGCTGCTGTTATTGCCCACGTTTGACACTGGTAACATACTGTTGGTCAGAAAATCGTGCTTATGAGATTTTCTTTAGTTTTTAGCAGTACCTCTTTATGTCACATGGTGGTGTTTACTGTCCCAGTACCTGGTTTGCTTTTGTGCAACGATTGCTGATTTCGCTATCGATACTTCCATCTGCTTTATAAATATTATAAGAACTGTTAAGTGTTAATTATGTTTTGACTTTTTATATCTTTTGTCACTCTCAGGTCTTCATACATGAGTATAACAGCCAACCTAGTATAGAAGAAAGTCCAGCCAACGACAGCTTATTACGTATGTCTCGAATCATTGATATTCCTGTTCTTATACCTGATGTTTCAGTTGCTTCTCCTTCATCTGACCATGCAGGATCACATATAATTTCACAGTCATCCTTAGATGAGAATCCGGTGTACAGGAAGCATATTGGGATCGTGCATGACAACTTGATGTCTACAGAAAGTAGCAGAAGTGAATTTGATTCTGATCATAGTGTTGCTGGCGATAAGAACCCATTTGTCCATGGCAGAAAGAAAAGTCTTCACTTGAGCTTATCGGCTGACGCTGAGATTGCAGACTTTCTAGGAACCACATGTTCTTCTACTAATTTGTCTCTCAATGAAAATTGTAATTTTTCTTCAGGGTCTCTCCGACGATCAAGGGCAAGAATCGTAAGAAGTAGATGCTTAAGTGACAGAAGAAGACCTCAGACTATAATGTTGAATTCTGGTGTACTGGTGCCACGAGACATGCACTCTCCCGGGGGTATTAACTCTGAGGATGTTTTTAATGCTCTTGCTATACTTAATGCTCCCTCACTGAACTCTGTTTCTTCTCCTTTTAGTAATTCTACTAGTCTAGACATTAACTGTGCCCCTTCAGAACTGACGTTAGATCATTCTATATCGAACACAGATTTCAATGCAGAATCTAGCATTATTGACCTAGATAACCAAATGACAGCACTTAAAGAAGAATTTAGTCAGAACAGAAACAGTCACAGAACACAAGTTACCGCTTTAAACGCACAGCTGACGGACATAAAAGAGATATATGAGTCGCAAATAGAAACTACACAAACTGAATATAGGTCAAGGATTACAGATCTACAGAATAAATTGTCTGAAGAGAAAAGTCTTGTTCTGATGCGGTGGTTGATACTCTAAGATGTCAGGAAATTATTAATAAGTACCAAATGCTATATGGGGAACTTTCATGATATTTTCATTTATTTAGAGCATCCTATAGAAGAGACTCACCAATTCTCAAAATGTCTCTTTGAAAATGGTTTTTAACAGAGTATTGTATCTTCTGAAGGAAATTTGAAAAAAAGAACAAACATGGCTTTAACAAAAATTAAACTAATAAAAACAGAATTGAAAGGAACTGATAGGATAACAAACATCAGAATACTAAGAGCATGCATGTTCCCAGTGGCAACATATAGGTGTGAAGCATGAACATTTAACAAGGCAGTGCAAAACACATATGTGATTTTGAATAAGTGTTACAGAAGAGTCCTCCATATTTCATGAACAAAGAAGAGAATAAATAGATTTATCCAAAAAGAACTCAAAATCATAGTAAGCTGGCTGATGCTACTATGTTGACCACTTGTTGACCACTCTGTGTGATTTGTATGTGATCTGAGCATAAGAGCGATTGTACGTTGTGCCAGTTATGCGCCTACAAGTAGGCCAGCACATCCGATTTCTGTGCTGCTTTTTATTTACTAGGTAGCATCCCTAGGGCCTATATTAGTCGTCTCTTACACCATGCATTGTAGGTTGCAGTGGTACTATTCTTTACTTCCTTGCGGGCCCCGGCACTACACGGGTGGCTGATGCTACAAATAAGAATGAGAAATTTAAAATATTTTGGACATATAAAGAGACACAAAGGACTGGAAAAGACCATCATGGAAGGAGGCATCCCGGAAAGAGGAGAAGAGGAAGACCACAGAGAAGATGGATTCAGGATGTAACTGATGGTTTGAGCATGACTGCTGCAGAGGCGGGACATCTGGTCTATGAGAAAGAGAAATTTCGAAGGACTGTTAAGGTGGCAAAGTTCTGCTCAGGACAAGCTATTTGATGATAATTGTATCTTTTAATATGATCAAACTATCTCAATTGTCTAACTTTTATCTCCCTGAACAGTTCTCTTGCCATTCCCAGATGTTGATGTATTTGTTTATTAGTTTTGTTTCTCTGTCCATGACACTCATCCTATTCTTCTGTATAATTCACTCCTATCATCATCAGTCCTCGTCACGACCACACTACGGTATGCTAAGGCTACAGAACATTTTCATTGACCAAAGACATATCTATGAAGTCCATTCATTTGGTTCAAGATGCTATTTATATTATCTTGTGGCATAATTATCTTGTCAGTTGAATGGACTCCAGACTCAGAGCACATCCTGCAGTTATGTCCATCATACATACACCTACGAAACGAAACATGGCCTCATGAACAAAGCATACAGAGCAAGCTATGGGAACTCTCGAACAACTCAACTGACAGGCAGCTTCATAGAGGCAACCAATCTCATGGTTTAGACGAGCATACGAAACCGAACGTGAAGAAGAATGGACTCTATTAGAATCTCTAAAGTGCCTTACTATTCATTCTTTTCTATTGTGTATTATATCGTTCATCTTCAGAATGGAAAGACTTCTTAATTTCATATGTAATTATATATACACAGTGGGCGTCTGTAGCTTAAGCGGTAGTGAGCTCAACCACAACCCAAGAGTACCTAGTTCAAACTCGCGCGGGCAGTTTAAAAGAAAATTGGTCCCATGAATTTTTAAGAACGGTAAAAATTGACCTCATTGTTCAGAAAGCAATGGCAAACTATTGAATGTATAAGTGGTGCCTAGAAACTTAGCGACTCTATTGTTGTTGATAGTGACGTCCTGTAAAGGATATGTCACAATTTTCATATATATACACACACACATATTTCATCAAGTGGATAATGTTGAAAATTCATTTTCAGGTACTTTGAACAAACATATTTCTAGGCTTTTTTTTCAAAATGGTTTCTTTGCTGCTTTAAATTATTGCTTTCATCGAGTTCTTGAAGTTCTTTACATTATGTCACAAATAATTTGGTTTGTAAACATACTTTGAAGGATTCTGTAAAGATGTCTAGTCTTTTCAAGAGGTCAAAACCCTTATAAAGAGAAAATCTGAAATAGACTGGAAGATAAACACTGGATATCATTAAGAAAAAGACTCCCTCAAAGACCTAAGCAGAACAGACCAGGTCTTTATATGTCACCTACGTACCGAACATGCAGACTCCACAAACACTTATATAGACTAGGAATAAGTCAAACAGCTCTCTGCAAGTGTCAGCAGGCGGAACAGACACTAGAGCATGTCCTGCAAGACCATCCTCTCCTGTGTGAGCTGAGAAGCAACATGTGGCCATACCCAGTCAACCTAAAAACTAAGCTTTGGGAAACCTGGCAGAACTGAAGCCGACTGCCCAATTTGTGGTCCAGAGTAAACTAAGCGTTTGACCAGAGATCGCTAAAGAAGAAGAAGACGTCCAGTCAAGGGATTAAAACTGAAATGATATGGCAACATGTTAAGATAATCTGGCATATCAAAGATTACATTGTAGTGGTCTGTGCCAGGGAGAATAAAAATAGGTAAACTGAAGAAATTATCTTCTTTTGACCAACAAAGTAGTTGTTTGTCGAGACATCTTGTTGCATCTTGTACTACAGCAGCAAAGTCTTTTCAATGAGCTCACTCCAGCAATTCTTTGCTTGGATCTATACCAAAACTTTTCATTACTAATTACCTTTGTCCAAGTTCAGTTACTAAAAGTAAAAATAATTTATACCACGAAGTATATAGTGCAATGCGTTGTTGAGGCCTGTATTTTTCATTGACCGTCGTCACACAACGGATGATGTGGTCAACATCATGCCAGCCGCCTTTACTTCCCAGTGCTTTTCCTGGTACCGAATTGAGACTGGGTCGACCTGAGAGCCGTTACCATAGGAAAAGGGTTCCGCAGTCACTGTGGAGTTGAACCTGGACCACTAGTCTAAGAAGCGAGTTCACTAACAACTATGTTACTGGCACTCTCAAAAGTTCTGTTACTATTTGCTTCTTATTGCTCTGACCAAGACATGGAAAACAAGTACTAAGACAGACAGTTGCATAAGAGGCTTTGGGGGAAGATTATTCTGTGCGTACGTTCTTTACGACCAATTTTAATCACTCTTTGTGATATGTTTGATCTTTGCCAAGAACGTGTATACGTTGCACATTGGTTTGGTAGGCCTCTGAACGCATAGACATGTGCATCCGATTTCAGCCAAACCTCCTTAGTCGCTTCTTATGACATGCATGGCAGGTAACAGTGGTTCTATTCTTTACACCCCAAATTTGAGCCCTGGTAACCACTCGGGCGAGGGAAGATGTCTCTGAAGAATTCGCTGGTATCAGATAATACCAAATACTGATATCACCCGACACACAGTCATCAATGAGGAAATAAAAAAGAGGAGATGGAAGTGGTTGGGACATACATTAAGAATGCAGAAGACCAGACACTCACATGTGGCTTTGAAGTGGAATCCGTGAGGCAAGAGAGGTAGGAAAAGTCCTAGAGAGAGACATGGAGACAAACTATAGACAGAGAAAGAGAAGAGGCTGGAAAGACCTGGAATGAACTAAGCTCGCTTGCTCAAGACAGACCTGTTTGAAGAAATCTTGTTGATGCCTTATGCTTCAAGGGGAGCTAAGAGAAGAGATTGTTCTGACCATATAATGAAATTAAATTTTATTGAAGTTAATGTGTAGTGTCACTCTTAATATGTATAGGGTAAATATGGTTTATTCCTAAGTTCATTTTATTAAATTTTCTTTGTTGAATCTAATTTAACCACTTATAAACCACTTTTTTGTTATTTAACTGATTCGCAACAGAGTTTTTTTTAAGCCTCAGGACGGAATTATTTTTTAGTTCCAATAAAATTGCATTTATAGTTTAGCAAAACAAAATTATTGTTTCTAAATATGATTTACAATATGAATTATTATATATCAAACTGATAACAAATGGATGTAGTTTCATAAAATCTTTACTGTATTAGCAAATATAATGCAGTGTTAATTATTCAGAAAACATATTAGCATTCATTACAAATAGAAATTACGAAGGGTCCTGATGAACAATAGGTTGAATAAACAAGTCCGACTGCTCTCTTTATATTGATGATCCATTTATGAATACATTAACAATAAGAAATTGTAATTGGATGCATTGTTTATTAACCGTTAACAAACTAGCATCCTGACCATTCATGAAAATCTATAGTTTTTTTCGGTCACAGTGTATCCTAGAATGAATGATAAACTCCATTTCACTTCTATTGCTAGCAATATCCATGATATGTATTCATTATCATTTACACTTCACTTTTAAGTAGTTTCCAGTTAATATAAAAGTCAAATAGGAACAGAAGGTAACGGAAAAACATCGAAATATTACAAATATTTCAAGCGACATTTCAACCCTGCGGTAAGCCATTTTTTTTTTTTTTTTTTATGTTTCATACGTAATCATTTAAACATAAGTATGTTTTGCTACTGGTTCACAGTAAAATGCAATATTTGCTTTTCAGCACGCACACATAACTTTTGGCTAATTTTATTTCTGTGCTTTGGATTTTAAGCAATGATTTCATTCTACAATGTATTTATTATGTATAATTTACCACAAGCCATGATTCAAATGTAAGAATAGTATTAATTATGCAAGAGAACAACATTGATATTACTGGTGATAAAGTTGGCGATATTAGGCACACCAGAAACCATAGTATAGATTCTAACTCTTATATAGATTATATTGTGCAGATAAACTTCTCGTTGATCACTTGCCTCATATTACTTTCTTCCTCAAGCCATATTGACATGTTAAATCACTTGTGGTTGTATGATCTGAGCCTAAGACGTGTATATTGTGACAGTTATCCCTAGTGAGCATGCGACTTGCTACTGAGCTCTCCCGTCTCTTCGACAGCTTGTTGTCAGTGTAATCATCTCTCTCACTGCCTTTCATGATTACTCAGTCCTTCGAAGCTTGTGTGTCGAGTTATTATCGTCCTTGACATGCCTTGTGTGAGTGTTACATTACTCAGCCCTTCTTGACATGCTTGGTGTCAGTTTTACTACCTAGTCTCCTTTTGACATTCCGTGTGTCGCAGTGTACTATTACCTCAGTCCCCTCTTACTAATGCCTTGTGTGTCGAGGTTACTATTACCTCAGTCTCCTCTTACGACATGCCTTGTGTGTCGCAGTGTTACTATTACCTCAGTCTCCTCTTACGACATGCCTTGTGTGTCGCAGTGTTACTATTACCTCAGTCTCCTCTTACGACATGCCTTGTGTGTCGCAGTGTTACTATTACCTCAGTCTCCTCTTACGACATGCCTTGTGTGTCGCAGTGTTACTATTACCTCAGTCTCCTCTTACGACATGCCTTGTGTGTCGCAGTGTTACTATTACCTCAGTCTCCTCTTACGACATGCCTTGTGTGTCGCAGTGTTACTATTACCTCAGTCTCCTCTTACGACATGCCTTGTGTGTCGCAGTGTTACTATTACCTCAGTCTCCTCTTACGACATGCCTTGTGTGTCGCAGTGTTACTATTACCTCAGTCTCCTCTTACGACATGCCTTGTGTGTCGCAGTGTTACTATTACCTCAGTCTCCTCTTACGACATGCCTTGTGTGTCGCAGTGTTACTATTACCTCAGTCTCCTCTTACGACATGCCTTGTGTGTCGCAGTGTTACTATTACCTCAGTCTCCTCTTACGACATGCCTTGTGTGTCGCAGTGTTACTATTACCTCAGTCTCCTCTTACGACATGCCTTGTGTGTCGCAGTGTTACTATTACCTCAGTCTCCTCTTACGACATGCCTTGTGTGTCGCAGTGTTACTATTACCTCAGTCTCCTCTTACGACATGCCTTGTGTGTCGCAGTGTTACTATTACCTCAGTCTCCTCTTACGACATGCCTTGTGTGTCGCAGTGTTACTATTACCTCAGTCTCCTCTTACGACATGCCTTGTGTGTCGCAGTGTTACTATTACCTCAGTCTCCTCTTACGACATGCCTTGTGTGTCGCAGTGTTACTATTACCTCAGTCTCCTCTTACGACATGCCTTGTGTGTCGCAGTGTTACTATTACCTCAGTCTCCTCTTACGACATGCCTTGTGTGTCGCAGTGTTACTATTACCTCAGTCTCCTCTTACGACATGCCTTGTGTGTCGCAGTGTTACTATTACCTCAGTCTCCTCTTACGACATGCCTTGTGTGTCGCAGTGTTACTATTACCTCAGTCTCCTCTTACGACATGCCTTGTGTGTCGCAGTGTTACTATTACCTCAGTCTCCTCTTACGACATGCCTTGTGTGTCGCAGTGTTACTATTACCTCAGTCTCCTCTTACGACATGCCTTGTGTGTCGCAGTGTTACTATTACCTCAGTCTCCTCTTACGACATGCCTTGTGTGTCGCAGTGTTACTATTACCTCAGTCTCCTCTTACGACATGCCTTGTGTGTCGCAGTGTTACTATTACCTCAGTCTCCTCTTACGACATGCCTTGTGTGTCGCAGTGTTACTATTACCTCAGTCTCCTCTTACGACATGCCTTGTGTGTCGCAGTGTTACTATTACCTCAGTCTCCTCTTACGACATGCCTTGTGTGTCGCAGTGTTACTATTACCTCAGTCTCCTCTTACGACATGCCTTGTGTGTCGCAGTGTTACTATTACCTCAGTCTCCTCTTACGACATGCCTTGTGTGTCGCAGTGTTACTATTACCTCAGTCTCCTCTTACGACATGCCTTGTGTGTCGCAGTGTTACTATTACCTCAGTCTCCTCTTACGACATGCCTTGTGTGTCGCAGTGTTACTATTACCTCAGTCTCCTCTTACGACATGCCTTGTGTGTCGCAGTGTTACTATTACCTCAGTCTCCTCTTACGACATGCCTTGTGTGTCGCAGTGTTACTATTACCTCAGTCTCCTCTTACGACATGCCTTGTGTGTCGCAGTGTTACTATTACCTCAGTCTCCTCTTACGACATGCCTTGTGTGTCGCAGTGTTACTATTACCTCAGTCTCCTCTTACGACATGCCTTGTGTGTCGCAGTGTTACTATTACCTCAGTCTCCTCTTACGACATGCCTTGTGTGTCGCAGTGTTACTATTACCTCAGTCTCCTCTTACGACATGCCTTGTGTGTCGCAGTGTTACTATTACCTCAGTCTCCTCTAGACATGCCTTGTGTGTCGAGTGTTACTATTACCTCAGTCTCCTCTTACGACATGCCTTGTGTGTCGCAGTGTTACTATTACCTCAGTCTCCTCTTACGACATGCCTTGTGTGTCGCAGTGTTACTATTACCTCAGTCTCCTCTTACGACATGCCTTGTGTGTCGCAGTGTTACTATTACCTCAGTCTCCTCTTACGACATGCCTTGTGTGTCGCAGTGTTACTATTACCTCAGTCTCCTCTTACGACATGCCTTGTGTGTCGCAGTGTTACTATTACCTCAGTCTCCTCTTACGACATGCCTTGTGTGTCGCAGTGTTACTATTACCTCAGTCTCCTCTTACGACATGCCTTGTGTGTCGCAGTGTTACTATTACCTCAGTCTCCTCTTACGACATGCCTTGTGTGTCGCAGTGTTACTATTACCTCAGTCTCCTCTTACGACATGCCTTGTGTGTCGCAGTGTTACTATTACCTCAGTCTCCTCTTACGACATGCCTTGTGTGTCGCAGTGTTACTATTTTTTGCTCCCCTTGTCAGCCCTGGCAACACAGGTGTCGCGACATTCAAAACTACATGGCATCAGAGATGATCTCCAGACAACAGTTGACTTTAATCATAATACTACATCGGACATTATAGTCATCCAAATAGCAAACACAAGAAGAAGAAGTGATATTAGTGATGGGAATACCCTGGGCTCGCATGGGGAGCAAAGAATAGTAACACTGCGACCTACAAGGCATGTCATAATAGATGATTGAGGTAATGGCCTAGGACAGCTACCCTTAATAAATAAAAAGTGTCACAGAAATCGGATGTGCTAGCCTACTTGTAGGTGCATAACTGGCACAACGCACAAAGAGCGTTCAAAGAAAAAAAGGACTTGCCCAGCCTCGCATAGTTAAGTCATTACATTCAAACTGCACAGCATCAGAGATGTGCTCCATACAACAGTTGACTTCATCATAAGAAAACAACTGGCAGTATAGTAATCCAAATAGCGATTGCAAGAACAAGAAGTGATATTAGTGGGTGAAAAATCCCAGTCATATACAATTTATTGCACATTTAAGCATACTTCTTTTGTCGTCACACTGCTACCGGGCTGCTGCCCAGTGTCGTAGTGTTATGCATTTATGCTTTATAACAAGTAATTTTGAAGTCTTATGTTAATTGTTTATTGAAGCCTCTATTGGGATTATGTTATTGTTTTTCTGATGTTGACTGCCTTGATAATGATGAAGCATTTGCTAATAAGCTTTGTATAGTAACTTGTATGGTATTCATTCATTGATATTTATATATATTTTGGCATTTATAAATATGTGTGGGATATTTAGTCATGTAATGTAGTATGGAAAAAGACTTGAAAACCGGAAGGGAATATAACAAGAAGGGTCCTTTTCTGGAACCCACAAGGACATCGAAAGAAGGGGAAGCCGAGAAATACATAGAAACGGGATTTGAAGGTAGAGATCAACAATATAAAGAAGGGCTGGAGGAAGCTGCTGGAGATAGCTAGAGATAGGAAGACTTGACATGAGTTGGTTGAGGGCCTATGCCCCAACCCGGGTTAAAAAGGCAGAGAGAGAATGTAGTATGGGGATGGATATACAAGTTTGCATTGGAACGTGTTTGTATGGGAATAGGTTCTTATGGGGAGTATGTTTGTATGGGAGCATGTTTATATGAAGTATTAACATCCTCCAAATTTGTTATTATACATATTAATGATTTACACTTGATAAGAAAATGATGAAGCTCTACTGTAATTTGCTCACTATTTACTTTGTTTTTTATGGTACGTAACTTTATGATTTCATTAAATGTTTACTGCATTTTGTTAGTTGTGACAAATCCTCATACAATCTTACAGTTGATAACGCTGGGAAAGTCAGAAAACTTCAGTTTAGGATGCGCTCGTCCTGCATTAGTAGAGGTCTAATGGGGGCGAACGCTTCTAACCATACTTGGCAAAGACTTTTTATATATCACAATAAGAATTATCAAAATGGTCAAGAAGAACGAAACAAACAAACTCTAGGAAATGTGACGCTGTGTAATTTTCATATGAGCATTACGCCTGTGTGTTGCCAGGACCCCTCAAGTGGAGCAGAGAATAGTAACACTGCGACCTACAAGGCATGTCGTAAGAAGGACTACGGTAGGGACTAGAGAAGCTACCCTAGTGAAATAAAAAGCATCACAGAAATCAGATGTGCTGGCCTACTTGTAGGTGCATAACTGACACAATGTACAATCACTCTTAGGCTCAGTGATCGATATGGAAGAAGAAAAAGAAGACATAGGTAACACTTGCTGGTGCTACGGAGTTTGTGCACTACCGCGGAGATCTTCCATTGTAAGAAAGAATTGGACACACATGGCTACTCATGGAAGTGCAATGATGTTAGTTCAATCAATCAATCAATCCAAGAAAATCAATAAACTAATCTTGTGAGGATGTGTCACAAACTGATCATTTTCATTACATGATGTCAGTAATACTAACTGGCATGTCAATAACATGTTAACAGATGCTTACTTATTCTGTTATACAACTATATATGCCAGGCTTTTGATCTGGATTATGTGTGTCATTTAACACATAATTTATTACAATATTTGGTCTGCAATGCTTTCATTTAAATGTGTCCTTGTCATGTAATGTGCGACAATGCATCATTTAGAGTCTGTAGTTTTCTATCTTGGGTCAGGTGTGTTGCTTCTGTAGTTGTTATTCCATGATGTTGTAGGATCCCTGTGATGTTATCTATTCATTTGTTTCTCAACCTATGCAAGTGCCTTAAGACCATGTTGTTGATTGTTATATACATGTGATGGTAGTAGATCTGGTTCAATTCTCATTAGGTGGCCAAACCCCTTTAATTTTTTTGTCTTTCAGTTTGTTGAATGTAGAGTGAGACAGCGAAGAAAGAAATGATGAGGTTTTAAAGCAGACATGCACACAAAGAAACCTTTTAAAAATATAAGATTCAGATTGTCAAGGCTTTTTGGGCATATAATTCGAAGAGAAGGTTTAGAATATTTGGTGACAACTGGTAAAATTCAGGGAAGGAGAGATCGTGGAAGACAGGGTGAAAATGTTGGATGGTCTGACATTGTCGTTCGACAAAAGATCAACGGCAAAATTGTTCTTCTTTCTTCTGCATTCTCACTAGATTGGGATTTCGGATTCTCTAATAAAGTCAGCTGTCTGTCTCAGAATATCAGCCACGCCATACAGTTTGTCTTAAACACTAGTGTAAGTGGGCCATCTCTTTCTTCTCAAGTCTGCATACTGGGGCAGTTCTGTAGGATATAATTCCTATGATTTCTGCTTCCCCATTTGTGCCGACCTCTTCCTGCAGTAAGTTTTGGCCACCCTCATGATGGTGGGTCCGACATTCTTACCGCGTGGCTAAATCTCAGAGGCAGATTGGCGACCGTAGAATCCGTTATCCCATTCCACATTGTGAGGGTCGTTGCACCATGTTATGCGCCTTACGACCTGGTGCATCCGTTTTCTGCAAGAATTTGTTTCGGGTTAGCATTCCCTAGCGGACACATGCATCCGATTTCAGCCAAACCTCCTTAGTCGCCTCTACGACATGCGTGGCAGGTAACAGTGGTTCTATTCTTTGCATCCCAAATTTGGGCCCGGTAACCACTCAGGCGACATCAGAATTGATTAACTGCACTAGGAGGAGAGAGTTGTTACCAACTCATGTCAAGTCTGGCTGAGAGAGTTGGAGAGAGTTGGTTGACATGATAGCCTACACTGGCAGGTATGGCACTTGATTGATTGAGGGTGGGACTTCAACGATGCTTCTAATGTTCTCATTTTTTACACTATTTGTCTTGCACCATTGACATCTTTTCTTAAACAGTTAATTTCACATATTGTGATCTTTCTCACCTGGGTCTTAGCTATGGACCATGTTTGACATTTGATAACAGAGAGTTGATAAACATATACTTTTATCAGTTATCATTTCAGTGTTATGTCTATGTTTGGGCATTTGAGCAGTTTGGACAGTTGGTATGTCACTGCTTTCACCATTTGGCACCTAGTGTAGATTTTCTGTGTATTTTTCCATCTTCTGTGAAAATGCTTCACATTTAATGTATTGTTATATGACTATAATGCATAAGCGTTCGCCTATCGACTTGAACATAAAAGGATTGTAGGTTCAATCCCACACTTGATGATCCACACCCCTGGGGAGGCATAGGACTGCAACCAAGCCCACCTTTCCAAGGCCTTCTTTTCCAGATCTCTCCATTCTCCTCATTTTCTTGCAATCCATCTCCCAACTCCTGCCTCCAGGTGTTCCTTGGTCCTCCCTTACCTCTATTACCTTGAGGTTTCCTTCAGAAGGCCTGTCTCGTGATGATGTCAGCATACTAGGACCTGGAAATGTGAAGTCACAAGCATTTTATACCCTAAGTTCTGAATGGGCTCCGGGAAATGTTATTATTTATATATGACTCCTGCAGTCATGTCCATCATATATACACCAACGAAACGAAACATTACCTCATGAACGAAGCTTACAGAGCAAGCTATGGGGAACTCTTGGGGAACCAACTGACATGCTGCTTCATAGAGGCAACCAGCTTAGACAATCATATGAAACCTAATACAAAGAAGAAGAAGATATATAACTTTAAATATACAATATTATGACAAATTAAAGACTTCCTATTTCAATAATAGCAGTATTGTATACCAGATAATGTTCATGAAACTGAGAAGCACTTCCATTTTTATTAACATATTCGTGTATAATTTTTTTTTTTTATTTGGCTTTCATGCACAGTTTGACCAGGGCACTCCACATTTTGATTGTTAATTTCTCATGATCTGCTGTACATACACTATACCTACATTTTTTGGCCGTTTGTTGTTGTTGTTTTTTTGGAGGGGGTATATCCAAATGTGCCCAACGCGTGAACCCAGTACTGATAAATTTTAAAATCTGAGCGTCATCATTGTTTCAAATGAGAGCTGCTCTGAGTTTGTTTAAGTGGGTTTGAATTTGCCATATGGTGTTCTTTTCTTCTTCTTCTAACGCTCCATATCGATCATTCTGTGTGAATTGGATGTGAACTGAGCCTAAGAGCGATTGTACATTGTACCAGTTATGCACCTACAAGTAGGCCAGCACATCTGATTTCTGCTATACTTTTTATTTACTAGGTAGCTTCCTAGGTCCTACATCAGTCGCCTCTTACGACATGCCTTGTAAGTCGCAGTAGTACTATTCTTTGCTTCCCTTTCGAGCCTGGATACCTCACGGACAAATATATGACTTAAAATATACAATATTATGATAAGTCAAAGACTTCCTATTTAAATAATAGCAGTATTGTATGCCAAATAATGTTCATGAAACTGAGAAGCACTTCCACTTTTAATAACATGCATGTGTAATTTATTTTAAAATTTGGCTTTCATGTACAGTTTGACCAGGGCACTCCACATTTTGATTGTTAATTTCTCATGATCTGTTATACATACTCTATACGACATTTTTTAGTTTATTATGTTTTTTCGGTGGGCCCTACTCGAATGTGCCACAATGAGGGAACCAAGTACTGATGAGCGTGTAAACTCTTGAGCGTCGTCATTTTTTCAAATGAGAGCTGCTCAGAGTTTGTTTAAGTGGGTTTGACTTTGCCATTTGGTGTTCTTTTCTCCTTTGAACGCTCCATATCAACCACTTGTTAACCACTCTGTGTGAATTGTATGTGATCTGAGCCTAAGAGCGATAGGTATGTTGTGCCAGTTATGCGCCTACAAGTAGGCCAGCACATCCAATTTCTGCGATGCTTTTATTTACTAGTGTAGCTTCCTAGCTCCTACATCAGTTGCCTCTTACAAAATGCCTTGTAGGTCGCAATGGTACTTTTCTTTGTTTCCTTAGGGCCCGCACCACACGGGCGGTGTTCTTTAAGGCTTCCACCCTTTGGCCGAGTCAAGTGAACATTACATTTTGATCTACTATACCTACAATACTATTATCACTAGATAAATTCACTTTGCATTATTATCACAGTTTACTATCACCTTGTTATTGTTATCACATTGTGCTATTAACTTATGTATAACTTATGAACTATGAACATTAACTTATGTATTTATTATCATTATCACTTATCACTGTGTTCTGATTATTATTATTATTATTGCCATGTATTCCCTTTAAATTATAATTTCTTTTTTTTATATTTAATTTTTCATTTTTATCATGTTTTCTCATTTCAACAGATTGCTTGTATTCTCATTAGTTCTTTCTTTCATCCCATGATATAAGTTCTTTCTTTCATCCCATGATATAAGTTCTTTCTTTCATCCCATGATATAAGTTCTTTCTTTCATCACATGACATGTCCTCTTTCATCCCATGATATAAGTTCTTTCTTTCATCACATGGCTTCTTTCTTTCATCCCATGATATAAGTTCTTTCTTTCATCCCATGATATAAGTTCTTTCTTTCATCCCATGATATAAGTTCTTTCTTTCATCACATGATATAAGTTCTTTCTTTCATCCCATGGCATGTCCTCTTTCATACCATCCCCTGACATGACTTCTTTCTTTCATCCCATCCCATGACATGACTTCCTACTTCCGTGACATTACTTCTTTTCTCTGCCATGATTTCTCTCTTCCCCTGACATTACTCCTTTCTTTCACCAACTTCTCCTTTCCTCAAACATGACTTCTTCCCGCCCGAGTGGTTGCCGGGGCCTAAAGTTGGGGTATAAAGAATGTTATCTGCCTGCAACACTGTTACCTGCCACATATGTCGTAAGAGGCGACTAAGGAGGTTTGGCTGAAATCGCATGCACGCGTCCACTAAGGAATGCTAAACCGAAACAAATGCTTGCAGAAAACAGATGCACCAGGCCGTAAGGAGCATAACATGGTGTAACGACCCCTCACAATGAGGAATGGGATAACAGATTCTACGGTCACCACTCTGAGATTTAGCCATGCAGTAAGAATGTCAGACCTACCATCACGATGGTGGCCAAAACTTACTGCTGGAAGAGGTCGGCACAAACGGGAAGCAGAAATCATAGGAACTATATCCTACAGAACTGCCCCCAGTATGCAGACTTGAGAAGAAAGAGGTGGCCCACTTACAACAGCATCTAAGACAAACTGTGTGGCTGATAATCTGAGGCAGACGGCTGCCTTTTTAGAGAATCCGAAATCCCAATCTAGTGAGAATGCAGAAGACAAACTGTATGGCGTGGCTGATAATCTGAGGCAGACTGATGCCTTTATTAGAGAATCTGAAATCTCAATCTAGTGAGAACGCAGAAGACAAACTGTATGGCGTGGCTTATAATCTGAGGCAGACGGCTGCCTTTATTAGAGAATCTGAAATCCCAATCTAGTGAGAACGCAGAAGACAAACTGTATGGCGTGGCTTATAATCTGAGGCAGACGGCTGCCTTTATTAGAGAATCTGAAATCCCAATCTAGTGAGAACGCAGAAGACAAACTGTATGGCGTGGCTTATAATCTGAGGCAGACGGCTGCCTTTATTAGAGAATCCGAAATCCCAATCTAGTGAGAACGCAGAAGACAAACTGTATGGCGTGGCTTATAATCTGAGGCAGACGGCTGCCTTTATTAGAGAATCCGAAATCCCAATCTAGTGAGAACGCAGAAGACTTCTTCCATTTTTCATACTTGACTTCTTCGAATTTTCTAAGACTTGATTGTCTATACAAACTCTTAGACCATATCATTACTTGAAACTGGTGATCTTATATCACAACATTTTGGGTAAATTTTTGTCTTTTGTGCAAGCACACACAATTTCTAGCTATTTTATTTTATCATTGTTGATTGAACAAGTCATCTTTTATCAATAATGTCTTCCTGTTTGACAAAAACTAGTTCATTATAATCTAGTCTAGATATTACCAAAGGATATTTTGACAATATTGTCTTCGTGTTCATTTATACTTGGGTTGTATAATGACTTGTTTGCTCACTTACCCACATAAAGTTATTTGTCTGTTACCCGCATAAAGTTACTTGTCTGTTACCCACATAGTTATTTGTCTGTTACCAACATAAAGTTATTTGTCTGTTACCCACATAAAGTTATTTGTCTGTTACCCACATACAGTTCATTCCGGGGTACATGGGTCTGGATCTGCCATCATATCGGGCGATCAGCCAATGGATAGAGCTGGCTTTCTGAAAGCCAAGAAAGAGTGTAGCCACAAAGAGAACTTGCATCTAAACCAATCCTCATCAGCTGTTAGATTGCAAGAGCTTGAATTGAAGATTGAAGTTACCCAGAAAAGATCAGCACTACAGATACATAAGTAGGCTCACCAAGCAGCGTCAAACTGGTACGACTAGACACTATTGGAGATTTAGCGAAGGAGATCGGAGCACCTATGGACACGTCCGGAGTGCAATAAAGATATTCTAAATGAAAATTGACACTTGTCTGTTACTAATATATTTATTTACTATGTTACTGTGCCCGTCTGCCCAGCGTTTTGTAGCGCTTGGACTGCGGGTGACTATCCCTCTGTGTGTGGGGTTCAATTCGCGGATGGCAGAAAAAGCCACAGATTCCCCAGATTTACGGTGTTCGTGGCACCAACCAAAGGGTTACTATGTCCATGGCACCGAGCCAAGAGCTGAAAAAGCTCAAGTGCTTCTGGATCGGAGAGAAAAGAAACTATGTTACTGTAGTTTTTTTTTTTAATGTGTGGTGTTGTTTTGGAAGATCTTGTATTTACTGTAATAGAAACAGCTATTTGTGATAAAATATTTACGATAGAAGAAAACTAGTCCCGACAGAGATGAAGTGTCTACGCCAAATGATGGGAGTATCAAGAAGATACTGGTTTATAAATGAAGACATCAGGAAAAAATGGGTACAACATCAGCACTGAACTTCATCAAGAAACAACAAATTAAATGGTTCGGGCCCCATAAGCAGATTACCAACTGACAGTACGCCTCAAAGAGTGATGTTGCTCCGATACAATGGATACAAAGCATACAGCCTTCCATGTAAAAAGTGGACCTCAGAGACACCGAAAGATCCTGTTTATGAAGTGCACGAAATCCCTTCTTATCTTGACGCTGTGAGGCAAAACAGGATTAAAGAAAATAAGAAAGAAAAAAAGCTAGTAACTGAGAACATTTTTTCAACACAGTTTTTTGATTAACCAAACCATTCTTGTCCCAATAAGTTTTCATAGTCAGCAGTCTTACTCTTAGCAATAAGATCCAGACCTTTGTCAACGGATGTTTGCGGCGGATTCTCAGACTGAGATGGTATGATAGAGTTACAAACACGGATCTGTGGATAAGAACAGGGCAGGAACCTATGATGACACAGGTCAAGAGGAGAAGATGGCGATGGATAGGCCATACCTTGGGGAAGACACAGTCGAGTGTCACTAGACAGGTGCTCGAGTGGAACCCGCAGGGAAAACGAAAAGAGGACGCCCTAAGCAGACTTGGAGACAAGGTCTTATTGAGGAGCTGAAGAGTGCTCAATTGACCCGGGAGACCATAAAGAGAACAGCCAGAGAGCGAGAAGAGTGGCGAACAACTGTTGAGGCCCTATGCTCCCTGAGGAGCGGAGAGGATTAATGATGACGATGAATGATGAGTCTTACTCTTGTGTAATTTCAGAAAACAACAAACATGGTTGATTAAATTCGTGAAATAAAATATTCTTTGTATCAGTCTTATTATTTCTTTTGTTGCCACATTGCTACCGGGTTGTAGCCTAGTATCCTCACACTGCTACTGGGTTGTAGCCTAGTATCCTCACACTGCTACTGGGTTGTAGCCTAGTATCCTCACACTGCTACCGGGTTGTAGCCTAGTATCCTCACACTGCTACCGGGTTGTAGACTAGTATCCTCACACTGCTACCGGGTTGTAGACTAGTATCCTCACACTGCTACCGGGTTGTAGCCTAGTATCCTCACACTGCTACTGGGTTGTAGCCTAGTATCCTCACACTGCTACCGGGTTGTAACCTAGTATCCTCACACTGCTACCGGGTTGTAGCCTAGTATCCTCACACTGCTACCGGGTTGTAGCCTAGTATCCTCACACTGCTACCAGGTTGTAGCCTAGTATCCTCACACTGCTACCAGGTTGTAGCCTAGTATCCTCACACTGCTACCAGGTTGTAGCCTAGTATCCTCACACTGCTACCAGGTTGTAGCCTAGTATCCTCACACTGCTACCAGGTTGTAGCCTAGTATCCTCACACTGCTACCAGGTTGTAGCCTAGTATCCTCACACTGCTACCAGGTTGTAGCCTAGTATCCTCACACTGCTACCAGGTTGTAGCCTAGTATCCTCACACTGCTACCAGGTTGTAGCCTAGTATCCTCACACTGCTACTGGGTTGTAGCCTAGTATCCTCAGACTGTTACTGGGTTGTGTCGTCACTACCTACCCATCCTAGTCACCATTTACAAGATGTGAGCCGATGCAGTGGTTCTATTCTTTGCTACCATAGAAACCACGTGGGAGAGGCCAGTGTTGTGGTCTTCTGTATTTGTCTTGTTCGTCTCAGATATCTTGAATGATGGATTTCTGAATCTTTTGACGTGATTCTAGCTCACCATCTGTCCACTTTTTCCTTGGTTTCTTGGTCTTCCTTTCGCCCCGATGTTCTGCTGTCGAAGGCTTTATAGATAGTGAGATCTGTTTGCATTCTTGTTTCCTTTTTTGTCGTTGCACTGTTACTGGGTTGTTGCCGAGGGACGTGGTTTTATTTTTTGTCTTGCACTGCACTAGTGGCTTGGGTGATAGTTATTTTGACTTGACATAATTCAACCACAACACACTCCAGAGTGCCAGCTGTGTGCACATCGTCATGAAACCATTCACCACCACCTCTTTAAGTGTCAAGCACTAGATGACATCAGGAAGATCCTCATTCCTCCAAGGCCAGATAAATGGAACACATTATACGGAACAACAGAACAAATTACAAACACATGCAGACACCGCTACATAGCATTGGGCTGAAGGGCAAGAGCTCAAGCTCCGCTGGATCATTGAAGATGAAGACTTATTGGAGCGGGCCCTGGCAGGATTCTGCTATGCCATCTCTTTTTCTTTGTCCTTCTCTGCTTTTTTGCCGCTAGGCGTAGCAGGTTTAACTGATGATCGGTTTCCGAGATAATGCACGCTCGGTCGCTTGATATGGTGTGGTATTGTGGAGTTTTAAGATGTCTGTAACTCCATCAACCCATCTTTTCTTGGTCTGCCCTTTCCTCTTGATGATTCCATTTTCAGGTTGTACGCTCTCGCAACTGGTGTATTCGGGTTCATTCTGACCAAGTGGCCAAACCATTTGAGTCTCTGTTTTTCAATAAATCTAATAGCAGGTGTTGTTCCGACTGTTCTTCTAATTTCCTCATTTCTTATATGGTCTCTTCTTGTTTTATTTACTGCCTTCCTCATGCATCTCATTTCGCATGTGGTAATTTTCCTTTCTTGTTCTTTTGTCAGTGCCCATGTTGCTATGCCATTTACCCATCGAAATAAGCGACTATTTTAGAATTGTATCCAGAGGCGGCTCGTCATTAAGGGCCAGTGGGGCCGAGCCCCACCAAAAATAATGTGTATCGTGTATTTATTATTTTATAAATTAAAAATAACAACCCAAATCCATGATTTTTCCAAAAATATTTGTCTGGTCCCACCAGCAAAAATGATCACGAGCCGCCACTGATTGTATCAATAAAACTCGAATTGAATACTTCAACAACTATAAAATGTTACATAGGGTCTGTAAGAATTTCTTTATACCGCTTTTTCCTGGGCAACTCGTTCAATCTTGTGTGGAATTATGTTCGATATTTTCTGGCCTCTCTCAGTAAAGTTTTCTTCATGGATTCTCAAGGGAGTCATTTCTTTGTTAACCTCCCTTCTCATTTAAGTGCCTTTATAATGCACTAATGAGCCGCCCGAGTGGTTACCGGGGCCCAAATTTGGGGTGTAAAGAATAGAACTACTGTTACCTGCCGCGCATGTCGTAAGAGGCGACTAAGGAGGTTTGGATGAAATCGGATACACGTCCTAAACGTGCAGAAATCTATGCGTTTAGGGCCTACCAAACCAATGTGCAACGTATACACGTTCTTGGCAATGATCAAACATATCACAAAGAGTGAATAAAATTGGTTGTAAAGAACGAACGCAAAGAAGAAAAAGAAGCACTAATGAGTCAATGTTCCATGGTTCCTAGATCTTGTTGTGTCTATTTTTTTTTTTCCGATCCAGAAGCACTTGAGCTTTTCAGCTCTTCGGCTCGGTGCCATGGACATCGTAACCCTTCGGTTCGGTGCCACGAACACCGTAAATCTGGGGAAGCTGTGGCTTTTTCTGCCATCCCGCGGAATTGAACCCGCACATACAGAGGAATAGTCACCCGTAGTCCAACGCGCTACGAACACGCTGGCAGACGGGTCTTGTTGTGTCTAAAATGTCTCTTCCTCGTTATCTACGGTGTTCTTCGATTTTCTTTTTGCGTTCGTCCGATATGAGCTCAGGCGTAGTTAGGGCGCCTGGAATGGCGCTTCTGATTGATTTTTGTGTGACGGTTTGCTTTCCTTTTATCAGCGTACTCGTCTTTATTACTCAATTTTCGTCTTTAATACTTGGGCTATGGTACTATGTATCGTTTGTACCACATTGCTATGTATCTACCACCAACTAAGCAGAGAAGAATGGGTTGTCATTTTCCGTCTACGAACAGGGCACAATATGCTGAGGTACCATCTGTTTAACAAGTACAAAATAGGACCTTCTGACATATGTACATGTCGCACCAGCAAGATGACAGAGACACACATACTGCAATATCCAACATACACGGAACAGAGAAACACATGGCAACCCATATCATCCAAGACAAGCTATATGGAAATGTACATGACTCGGTTGACACTAACTACTTTAAAGTATCAAATCGATGTCAGCCCAAGACAAGCTATTGGAAATGTACATGACTCCGTTGACCACTAACTACTTTAAAAGTATACAAACGATGTCAGTCAAGACAAGCTATATGAAATGTACATAGACTCGGTGACCACTAACTACTTTAAAAGTATACAATCGATGTCAGTCAAGACAAGTATATGTGAACATGGTACATAGACTCCGGTTGACCACTAACTGATTTAAAAGTACAAATCGATGTCAGGATCCAAGACAGCTATATGGAAATGTACATGGACTCCGGTTGACACTAACTACTTTAAAGTATACAAATCGATGTCAGTCAAGACAAGCTATATGGAGATGTACATGGACTCGGTTGACCACTAACTACTTTAAAAGTATACAAATCGATGTCAGTCCAAGACAAGCTATATGGAAATGTACATAGACTCCGGTTGACCACTAACTACTTTAAAAGTATACAAATCGATGTCAGTCCAAGACAAGCTATATGGAAATGTACATAGACTCCGGTTGATCACTAACTACTTTAAAAGTATACAAATCGATGTCTTCTCCTCGATCCCAATCATGCTCTTCTGATCCCAAATCGATGTCTACGATCCCAATCGATGTCTTCCTCTAACTGACTTCGATCCAAATCGATGTCTTCTCTCGATCCCAAATCGATGTCTTCTCTCGATCCAATCGATGTCTCTCTCTGATCCCAAATCGATGTTCTCTCCTCTCGATCCCAAATCGATGTCTCTCTCTCTGATCCAAATCGATGTTCCTCTCGATCCCAAATCGATGTTCTCTTCTCGATCCCAAATCGATGTCTTCTCGATCCCAAATCGATGTCTCTCTTCGATCCCAAATCGATGTCTTTCTCTCTGTCTCGATCCCAAATCGATGTCTCTCGTCCAATCTTTCGATCCCAAATCGATGTCTCTCTCGATCCCAATCGATGTTCTCTCTCGATCCCAAATCGATGTCTTCTCTCGATCCCAAATCGATGTCTTCTCTCGATCCCAAATCGATGTCTCTCTCTCTCAAACGATCCTCAAATCGATGTCTTCTCTCGATCCCAAATCGATGTCTCTCTCTCTCGATCCCAAATCGATGTCTCTCTCTCTCGATCCCAAATCGATTTTCTCTCTCTCGATCCCAAATCGATGTTTTCTCTCTCGATCCCAAATCGATGTCTTCTCTCGATCCCAAATCGATGTCTCTCTCGATCCCAAATCGATGTCTCTCTCTCTCGATCCCAAATCGATGTTTCTGACATCGATTTTCTTTCGTCCCAAATCGATGTCCCTCTCTCTCTCGATCCCAAATCGATGTCTCTCTCTTCGATCCCAAATCGATGTCTTCTCTCGATCCCAAATCGATGTCTCTCTCTCTCTCGATCCCAAATCGATGTCTCTCTCTCTCTCTCGATCCCAAATCGATGTCTCTCTCTCTCTCTCGATCCCAAATCGATGTCTCTCTCTCTCTCGATCCCAAATCGATGTCTCTCTCTCTCTCTCGATCCCAAATCGATGTCTCTCTCTCTCTCGATCCCAAATCGATTCTCTCTCTGATCCCAAATCGATGTCTCTCTCTCTCGATCCCAAATCGATGTCTCTCTCTCTCTCGATCCCAAATCGATGTCTTCTCTCCGATCCCAAATCGATGTCTCTCTCTCTCGATCCCAAATCGATGTCTCTCTCTCTCTCGATCCCAAATCGATGTCTCTCTCTCTCGATCCCAAATCGATGTCTCTCTCTCTCTCGATCCCAAATCGATGTCTCTCTCTCGACCAAATCGTATGTTTCTCTCTCGTCTCGTGACCAGATTGCATGTTCTCGACCTGTATTCTCTCTTCTGACAAACCGTTACACCTCTTCCTAACGAAACAATACGGATCCCGTTGACAATTGACGAATTACGATTACAGAGTCCTCAACCAAACAATAAGTGTAATATCTTCCATTGTGACTGCACCTGTGCCATATTACCGTAAGAGTTTTCAGATAACACTGGTATGTTCAAAGCATTGCGTACTTAATACCACGAGTGTACTGTGAATCCACCCTTCCGGAATTCGTATAATACACTTACCGAAAGGTCATACGTGTATGCATGTGTGTATCTGTCTGTGTGAGTGTTATTATTTAAAAGACAATGTATAGTTCTGCGTATTAGGAATAATTTCCCAGATCCTCCATATTAGCAAACATTTTTTTGGTCTTTCAGTTTGCCCTCTATGAACTGAGGCGAAGTTATGGTGCCCTAATGTGACGCCTCTGACTTATTTTTGCGTGAAGGCTCTCTTGCTTTTCATACCACCAGTGTCCCTCGCCATTCATGCAAAACTTACTCCAACTTCTTCTTCTTAGGCGATCTGTGGTCATGCTCTTAGTTTACTGTGGACCTCAGGACTGTGCGGTATATTTTCTCAGTATGATGCAAGTCTTCGAAATGCCGCTCCTAAATTTGTGTCTTCAAAATAACGTTTGTCCACCCAAAAAAAAATGCACAAAATGTACGAATACTATTTTTATTTTGAAAATATAAACTGCTTTAAAATAATAATAACAAATAACGTTGCATTCAAATTGTATTTTGATTTCACTGCTTATGCCGCCCCCTTACGGATCCGCCTGGTGCGGTCGCCTCTTTGTATGATAGCACGGCTTTGGTGGACCACACACTTGGCAGTCACCCTTCAAGTCTGTCATGTTTCTCCAAAGCTTAGTCTTTAGGTTGGCTGGGTGTTGCCACATGTTGCTTATCAGCTCACACATGAGAGGACATTCTTACAGTGCATGCTCCGATATCTGTTCCGCCTGATGACACTGGCAGAGAGCTGTTTGACTTATTCCTAGTCTATGTAAGTGTTTGTTGAGTCTGCAGTGTCCTGTACGTGGGCGAAATATAATGACCGAGTCTGTTCTGCGTAGGTCTTGAGGAACTCCAATGATATAATATCAGTGGCGGCTCGTCATTAAGGGCCAGGCCCCACCAAAAATAATGTGTACCGTGTATTTATTATTTTATGAATTAAAATATAACCTAACCTAAAACCATGATTTTTTCCGAAAATGTGTCTGGCCCCACCAACAAAAATGAGCACGAGCCGCCACTGTATAATATAATACATATATTTCTTAGCATTGTAATCCAGGTGTAACTTCATAAAGAAAGCAACAAGAAAGGACTCAGTTTGAATATTAATTAAGACAAATTATGGTGATCATATCAACAAAATGCACCATCACAGTAAATGGAACTGATCTAAGACAAGTGCAGCAATTTAAATACCTCGGAGTCCTGGTAACATCAGAAATAAAGAGCAGAATAGGGCAGGTGAAAGCAGCGTTCCAGAAAGTGAGAAGTATATGCGTCATTGTCAATTGAGATCAGAATGAGAGTTGCTACATAGAACCAATACTGTCATACGGATGCGAGTCATGGACCGGACAAACAAATCGAAAAATCTCTGAAGGCCACAGAGATGTGGTTTTACAGAAGAATGATGAGAATCCCATGGACTGCTAAAATGACTAATGTTGAATGAGGTCAAGACATAGCAAGATTATCAATATAAGAAAGAGGCAGTCATCATTTTTCGGGCATGTGATGAGGAAGAGCGGTTTTGAACACATTGTGACAACCGGGAAAATCGAGGGTAGGCGAAACAGAGACAATTTTGGATAGCCGGACTTCATGGCACGGAAGCGCGTTAATATCCGAGATAATAGCAAAATCAGAGATTTGTGGAGATCCATGATCGCCATTCAGCACTTCATAAGCAGTATGAGATTAGTGAGTGCACAAGTGATTAATGTAGATAACGTCTTACTATCCCGAGGACGTGAGTTCAAGCCCACTTGTAAAGTAATAAGTAAAGAAATTGTGTTTACCTACATCTCATACCCGGCTGGTTCCAGTCAAGGAAAGTGGCCTAAGACGCAGTGAAAGTGTCATAAGACGCGTTAAAGTGTAATAGGACGCATTGAAAGTGTAATAGGACGCATTGAAAGTGGCCCAAGACGCAGTGAAAGTGGCCCAAGACGTAAGTGAAAGTGGCCTAAGACGGAAGTGAAAGTTGATGAGAGGGAGAGGAAGAAGATGTGGACGAGTAGGACCGAGCGTAAGCTAGAGAGGCTGGGGAAGTTGTGGGATGAAGGACTAGAAATGTAGGTGCTATTTTGTAGAGATAACTGGTCTGGTGGTTCAACTGTTGTAGGTAAGCAATACGCCTCTGTTGGTCAGCTGGAGTATAAAAACACGCCTGTGGAAATAATTTGTAAATATGCAAACAAAAAGCAAAGACAAAACGTGTGAAAGTAAATCAGAAAGTATGAAAGACATGATGGTTGGTTTTATATTCAGTTCAGAGATTCATCTTCTGGATATCTGAGGGTGGTCCTAAAAAGGACCTGGTGTTGAAGGGGTGATTTTTAAAAAGGATTTACTTGGCAGCTGCGGCGGCAGCCTTCTTGGGGGTCTTCACTTTCTTGGCTGCTGCTGGCTTCTTAGCAACTTTAGGTTTGGCTGCTTTTGGTTTGACTGCTACTGCTGGCTTCTTTGGAGACTTGACCTTCTTTGGCTTGGCAGCTGCTTTCTTGATGGCTTTTGGCTTCTTGGCGGCTGCAGGTTTCTTGGCAGTGACTTTCTTTGGTGATTTGGGTTTCTTGGCACTAGCAGGCTTCTTTGGCTTAACGGCCTTCTTTGGAGAAGCTTTGGGCTTGCTAACACTCTTGGTCTTGGGCTTTTTCTCAGATTTTTCTCCAAGTCGGAAAGAACCTGCAGCTCCGGTACCCTTGGATTGTTTCAGCTGTTCAGCTTTAACTCCGGCTTTCAGTGCAGCTTTGAGTCGGGCATTGATGGCTGTTGGGTTATTTCCAACCTTGTAGTTGGCAAGGATGTACTTCAGAATGGCTTGGCGAGAAGATCCTCCACGTTCCTTCAGTGCAGTAACTGCTGCGGAGATCATGATCTTATATTGTGGATGAGCAGCTGGAGTCTTAGGTTTGGGTGCAGCCTTCTTCTTCGATGCCTTGACTGGAGCAACGGCGGGTGCAGCGGGAGTAACAGCGGCGTCAGACATGGTGATGATAGTGTAGAGCGAATGCGAATAGAGCGAACTGACAAAATTTCGACTACTCAAACTGGTTATATGAGACCACAATGAGAAATGGATGGGTTTTATAAGACTTGCGCGGACGTCGCGGAGAGCACCGGTAGCTAGCCAAGAGACAGAAACTCCGCTAGCGCAGATAGAATTATGGAATCTGTGCAATGTTACACTTTTCAATTTACTAATTCTCATTATATATAACTAAATATTACATCGGATATTATTTTATACATACAAGAGACAATATATTTATGTTTTCGATCATAAAATATTCATAGTTTTAACTAGAAAATTAATAAATTTGATATATTCAAGCGAGTTACCGATCGAGAATGCTAACATGACATGTTTGAAAATAACTATTTATAATATAATACGCCGTTAAAAATATCACATTTGATTTTTAAATATGTAAAACTTATTTCTATTTCAATTTAAAAGATATTTTTATGAATTTCTATTCGATTTTGGACTAAAAGTTGAGTTTTTACCGAAGTCGTATTGCACATTTCATCGTTCCGTCCTCCACACTCTAGTCAGTTCTATCTTAATGTACATCATTAACAACACATTTAAGCATATTTTATGTTTAAATTATATATCATATTTATAATTTTATTCATTTTAACCAGAGTATCTTGTATTTAACATTAAATATACTTTTATAATATCAATTATCGTACAGATAAACAATTCTACAACTCTTTGTGTTCATTCTGATATTCGACGATGACCTTTCGTTATTTACAACGCTTCACTGCATTTTTTATCAATAAAATGAACAAAATTTGCTTAATACCCATCTTTATTATATTTATAAGTAAATATTACGTTGATAATCATAAATATCGCATATTTTAGTGATGTCTAGCAGCTATATGATCATAAATTTCATCAACTTTGATCAGCGATTTGGGTTGAAAAGTCCGCCATATTTCTTACAAGAGGGTTAGTCTTGTTTACAGAAATAGAAATAAAATGCCCCAAAGTTTAAAGTCAACAACTTGTTTTCTGCAATAAATAAATGTATATTATATTTCCATAATAACAACAAAATAATGTTTGTATAACATTTCTCTAACTATTACTCGCAGAGTTGTTATTTACGATTGGGTTATGATGAAATAGAAATGAACGCACGTTCAAACTTACGTAACTGTTCTCATGCTACCATTTGTTTTTGTCATCAATTTGTTACTATTTTATTTATTTTACTCCTGTTGTTATGTTATTGTTATTAGTTTGTTTAATTTACTTCTGTTTGTTATAATGTTGTTATGATATTATTTTTACTAATATTGTTATATTATTGTTATTAGTTTGTTTATTTCACTACTATTTGTTATAATATTGTTATAATTATTTTTGTTTTACTTCTGTTGTTATGTTATTGTTTTGTTTAATTTACTTCTATTTGTTATAATGTTGTTATGATTTTTTTAAACTAATATTGTTATATTATTGTAATTAGTTTGTTTATTTCACTACTATTGCTATGTTATTGTTATTATTATGTTTATTTTACTCCTACGCTTTTTATTTACTAGGATAGCTTTCCTAGGCCCCTACCTCAGTCACCTCTTACGACATGCCTTGTAAACGGGACCCAACAACGGAGAATATGTATAGAGAAATCATACATCCTGACAACATCAACGGACTACGACGCAGTGAACTGTTCCTAATGTTACAACTAAGAACATAACACAACCAGACTTAACAATAGACAGAACTAAAAATGTTCAATTCCATCATATAATCTTAACTGACGGAAATAAAAATATTTTACAAAAGGAAACACAAATGTGCATGGAGCATGAGAAATGACAGCAATTTATTCTTGTTTCAATTTTTTTTTTTTTCCGATCCAGAAGCACTTGAGCTTTTCAGCTCTTCGGCTCGGTGCCATGGACATCGTAACCCTTCGGTTCGGTGCCACGAACACCGTAAATCTGGGGAAGCTGTGGCTTTTTCTGCCATCCCGCGGAATTGAACCCGCACACACAGAGGGATAGTCACCCGTAGTCCAACGCGCTACGAACACGCTGGACAGACGGGCCTTGTATCAATTAAAGATGCATAGCTGTAAGACTAACTTAATGGACAAATTGTAGATCACTGACGAGGACCTCTTGCTGATGATTGGATGCATGAAGATCATATCTCTTACGGTTTTTCAGCATGAGATGTTGATCGCGGAAGAATAAGAAGGGGCACCTACACAAAATATAAGCATCAACCAAGCCAAATTTCTGCAATAGCACTTATCCATTTAAGAGAGCAAAACATGTAATTCTCAAGCCCACTCTCACATGAAAGGCTGTTACCGAAGATACTACCGAGTGGTATTAGTCAGCTACCGCCAGAGTGGTTACCGGGGCCCAAATTTGGGGTGTAAAGAATAGAACCACTGTTACCTGCCATGTATGTCGTAGGCGACTAAGGAGGTTTGGCTGAAATCGGATGCATGTGTCCTAAACGTGTAGAAGTCTATGCGTTTAGGGGCCTACCAAACCAATGTGCAACGAATACACGTTCTTGGCAAAGATCAAACATATCACAAAGAGTGATTCAAATTGGTCGTAAAGAACGAACGCAAAGAAGAAGAAGTCAGCTATTACCGAACTTGTCAATAATAGCCAACACCATAAACAGTGTAATGCAACTACAAAGATCATGACCCTGACATTGGCTGCGAAAAAGTTGTTAGACAATCGGTTTTGTTCTAAAAACAATGACACAAAGTTGAGGCTTCCTCGCACTGTTGACTGGTCCTTCAGAAGATAACTACTTCCAGTATGAGGGTGGAGGTTGAGACCGTGACTACTGCCCTACATTTGCTTTCTGGGACTCTATTTACTGGGGTCATTGTTGTATCTAACTCTCAGTCGACGTTTCGGATGATCCAAAATGGCAGGTTGGGGTATGAGTGAATGTTGTCTAGCGAAGTTTCTAACCTCCAGAGGCTTACCTTAATCTACTGTCCTGAGCCTGCGGGAGTTTGCGGCAATGGAAGAGAGAACATGCTTGCATCAACAGCAATGATGGTCGGGTAGTTGCAGATGAATAAGGTGGATGTTCTTCGGTCTCTTCACGACTGCCTGTTGAATGAAGACACTAAAATAGATGTTGAATCGGTCCAGTGATTTAATGAGTTTAGAGTTACCCGTTGTACAAATAGAACTGGATGCCCGAGGAGCAAAAGGGAGGAGTGTTGTTAACAACATGCATGGCCCGTCTGCCCAGCGTGTTCGTAGCGCGTTGGACTACGGGTGACTATCCCTTTGTGTGTGCGGGTTCAATTCCACGGGATGGCAGAAAAAGCCACAGATTCCCCAGATTTACGGTGTTCGTGGCACCGAACCGAAGGGTTACGATGTCCATGGCACCGAGCCGAAGAGCTGAAAAGCTCGTGCTTCTGGATCGGAAAAAACAAAAAACATGCATGCCAAGAAAATATCAACCTGCTGCCTTGCAGGTCCGCTGGGGACAGCCCAAGGCTAACAGAGAGCGAACCCAGTAAACGCTGGCTAAAACCGGACACATCGCCGAAGGATAAGCACCAGAGCTCCAAATGGCGCTAAAGATGTGACGTAAACACACCGCTGTTAGCTAAATTCTGCATGAATCAGATTTTCACATGAATAAGATTTATGGAGAAATCTGGTACATCAGTCTAAGAGATGATCGCGAGAGAGAGAGATAGAGAAAATACAATACAGTCTTATACTATGTTCCACGTACAATGATGTGAAGTGTTGAAAAGCTCAAGTTTTCAGGATTTCATATATTAATTTTAAAATAAGGTTACCATTTTATCAAGTCTTCGAGCTGTGAAGACATACTCTTTCATCTCTTCTGTTTATCCAATTTTCTCTATTAATGTATACACAAGTTGGGCATGACTTCCTCAGATATCACAGCTCAACGCGGCAACTGAAAATCGACAAACCAACAGTCGTGTTGTGATATTCAGAGAAGGCAAAAACCGGAAGCAGCGAAATATGCTCATAATCATAAAAACAATGAATACAAGTCATGACAACTTCATTATAAATAAATTGTCATTGGACAATCAAAAGAACGAGATATGAGAAGAAACGAAACAACAAAAAATGAACGCTGTTTTATGACACAAGCAACATGTTATACTATATATAGTCCGTTCAACAACTCATGCCCACAGTCCAATGCGAATTGCAGCAAAACCATCAATTCTACAGTAACGAAACTTTGCACCCAATCTTAGAATTATACCGACGGAAATGTCTGATGGAATAAATTGCTATAGGAAACCTGGATTTTGCAATATAACGGTTTCTTTTGATGTTGGTGGCATAGGTGGCAAGTCTGAAACGAAATTTTAGTTTTTACAGTCAACACACCAATATGGAGAGCCGATGTAGCGTATTTGTTAGTGAACTCGCTTCGCAAGGCTGGTGGTCTGGGTTCAGCTCCGCAATGCGCGTGGAATTTTTCCCGACCGCGACGGCTCTCAGGTCGACCCAGCCTCAACTGGGTACTAGACATGCTCTGGGAAAGTAAAGGCGACCGCCGTGATGCTGACCACATCACCCATCGTGTGACGGCGGTCAATGAAAAATACAGGCCTAACACTGTATTGACCTATATACCACGAGGTATGAAAGGGTTCCTTTTTTTTTTACACCAATATGACATTTAATGACAAGTCTTTTTGAAAGGCGTATCATCCCAGATCATACAGTGGGGCCAATGTTGATACTTGCAATAGAGTCGTGAAATAATAGAGACTTAGTTGTATTTTTGTTTTTAGAAAATTACATTAAGTAATATAATATATATATGTTATCTCCCTCTCTCTCTCTCTCTTTGCCTTTTTACCCCGGGTTGGGGCATAGACCCTCAACCAACTCATGCCAAGTCTTCATATCTCTAGCCATCTCCTGCAGCTCCCTCCAGCTCTTCTTTATATTGTTGATATCTGCCTCCAAATCTCGTCTCCATGTATTTCTCGGCCTCCCTTCTTTCGCTGTCCCTGCGGGTTCCAGGCAAGGGCCCTTCTTGTTATATTCCCCTCCGGTTTTCACAAAGTGGGTCCTATCCAGCGCCATCGTCTTTTTTAACCTGTTCGTTTACTGGAATCTGTCTTGTTCTCTCCATAAGTTCCTCATTTGTGACCCTATCATACCATCTTATTCCCTCTATTCTGCGCAGACACCAGTTGATGAATGTTTGCAATTTATACGCTATTGTTTTAGTTGTTCTCCATGTTTCTGACCCATACAGTAGAACTGCTTTAACATTAGAGTTAAATATCCGAATTTTTGTTCTAGATTTGATTTCTTTAGACTTCCATATGTTTCCCAGTGCAATGATATATATATTATATTATAACACAAGTTTTTCTGGAAATAGTCTTAATTACATTTGTATGGTAAATTAATAGATAGTAAACAAGTTTAAAGTGGCGTCTGTGGCCTAGGGGTTAGTGACTCGGTCTATTAACCTCGTGCCCGTTTAAGGGCAGATTTCTGAACATTGGACCAAACCTGTCATTCAGCTCTCACCTGTAGCTCAGAGCAGCTGTCAGCATGCGGCAGTAGCCATCATATGGGCATTGGCTTTGACAGGCCAATCAAACCAGGCTGAGGGTAGCCGGATGGTTAACAACCAATCGGTGAAATAGGTCTTGCCTACCTTGCATGTAAAGACTGGACTCGACAGAGGGTGCGGAAGAAACCACTTCTGTTGCTCAACGGACACAACGGCGAGTACCAGCAAAGCGCTGTGGCGCGTACTGAGCACGGTGAGGCACGTAGTACACCCTGGTCATCCACTGCACCTGAATCCTCCACCAGTCGTCTCGACTTGTCTTGCCACTGGACCTTGTTGGAAACAGGAGAGAGAGTGAGGTCGACGTTTAGCGCAACTCTTCCTCACTTTAATCAAACTTGCTGCGCTAGTCACTGATTCATCCTTCAGTTTGTTGGATGAAGTAACTCTCTCTCTCTTTGCCTTTTTACCCGGGTTGGGGCATAGGCCCTCAACCAACTCATGCCAAGTCTTCCTATCTCTAGCTATCTCCTGCAGCTCCCTCCAGCTCTTCTTTATATTGTTGATCTCCGCCTCCAAATCTCGTCTCCATGTATTTCTCGGCCTCCCTTCTTTCGCTGTCCCTGCGGGTTCCAGGCAAGGACCCTTCTTGGATGAAGTAACTATGTGGTTATAATCATATTTGATTGACGAACATTATTATTATTATTATTAACCTCGACGTTCTGAGTTCGAATCACGCTGCGGACAATTTGGTTGCAAATTGTTTCGCGTAGATTTTAATAAAATGACGATGACACCACACGTTCAGAAAGCAATGTCAAACTGCTGAACGTAATAATGCCTAGAAAAATCACAAACAGCGTTAAAAAGCTGGGGTTGATTCGCAAAGTCCTGTAAATAATATGCAATGAACTAACTTAAACAAGTTTAATACTTGTCTTCTTCTTCGAAGAACGTTCCACATCGACCACTTGTCAACCACTCTAGCGATGTGTATGTGATCTGAGCCTAAGAGCGATTGTACGTTGTGCCAGTTATGCGCCCACACGTAGGCCAGCACATCCGATTTTTGAGCTGCTTTTTATTTACTAGGGTAGCATCCTAGGGCCTACATCAGTCGCCTCTTACGACATGCCTTGTAGGTTGCAGTGGTACTATTCTTTGCTTCCTTGCGGGCCCCGGCACCACAGTACTAAGCGCAGACAAGAGCATTGTTGTTTTGTTTGTTACGTAGGGAATTAAAACCTCTTTAAGCCGAGTCACGCTCCTTTCAACCTAAGGAGGAACCTTTTATTGGTTATATCAGAGCGTGTAGGCCAATAAACATGAAAATTAGGAATTAACTCTTAATTTCATCCACACACAAGGGCCTGCTTGTAGGGGATTAAACCTCTATATGGTCGAGACGAGAGCCGCGGTAGCGTAGTTGTTAGTGAACTCGCTTCTCAAGGCTGGTGGTCTGGGTTCAACTCCCGCAATGTGCGTGGAATTTTTCCCGACCGCGACGGCTCTCAGGTCGACCCAGCCTCAACTTGGTACCAGACATGCTCTGGGAAAGTAAAGGCGGCCGGCGTGATGTTGACCACATCACCCATCGTGTGCCGACGATCAATGAAAAATACAGGCCTAATACTGTATTACCCTATATACCACGAGGTATGAAAGGGTTCCTTTACTTTTACTTTTTATGGTCGAGACACGGCCCTTTCAACCTAAGACGTGTGTCTTTTTTGGTTATGTCAGGGCGATTTAAGATGACACAAGAGCCTGCTATGGAAATCTCTTTTTATCCTGATGCTATTATGTAAAACATGATAAGAGATAAGAAAGAAAGAGAAAGTATTCCAATATTCTTATATTCCTTTATCCACATATCCTGTACATTCTTCTTATATTCCATAAATCTGTTTGTCTCTTTTCTCAAGTTTCTCCAAAAAAGACAGGTCTCATATAACGAAGGATTTATTATTGCTGGTAATCTTCCAGACAAGAGTAAATTCGATCTGTGGTTCAGCCAGCGAACTTATCTCCCTTCCAGTCTCCGGTAGAATACGTCAGAGCCATGTGACTTCAAGTTATCAACAGCCAAGTGCTCTTGAACTCGCAGAAAAACAGGTGGAAAGAACAATAATTTCAGTTGGAAATACAAAAAACCTGAAGGGGACAGGGAAAAAAATCATGGGATAGTCTTTGTTTACTTGAAATACTACGGATCGGACCAGATAAGAAAGTTGTGGTGCCACACTGTACCAGACATTTACCTCCCTTTATAAGCACATCCAGTGAATGTTATTCTGGAGAACCTTACTACAGAATACTAGACTAGAGAAAAGAAAGAGACAATTTTGATTATATGTGATATATTTATTATATAAATAAATAATGTGCAGTTCATAATGAGGAGTATTCCACTGTTTTACCGCATATTATTGCCCCCTTTAATTCTGTTTCGATTCTGCTTACCGCGTCCTTCTAAAACGTTGTCAGGACTCCAAGTAATGGGTGCAGACGTCCAACTACTTCAGAGAGACGCCCCTGTTCATGACCATCTCAGAATGATGTTAAGAAACAGAAATGAAGAGAATGACATCTTACAAGTTGAAAAGAGTGTTCTAAAGAAGACGAGGAAGAGTTCTAGGATGCTCAAGAAAACACAACCATCCATTAATGACCCAAATAGCTTCAAATCCAGAGACGATAACGTTTTTCGACAGGAGCGTGACAGGTCAGAAACGGTGTTCCGCACGGGGTTAAACCTTGTCAATCAACGCATACGTTTCCTTGGAGAACTACATAAACTAAGGGATCATTCTTCTTCTGTTACATTCAAGGAAAACGGGACAAAAGAAACAATAAAATCTGAAGACCAGAAAGCAAACATTTCACAAAGTAGAAACATGATAAACGGCAAAGCTCGTTTATCACAGTACTCAACAAAGGGACAAGACTATCGCGCCCCGTCACGTGTCAGAAAAACGAGAGCCGTTAACAAGCAATTATTGTCACCAAGACTCAAACCCGCATCGTCACGCGCAGCACCTCCAGAGTACATGGTTCATCTCTTTGATTTACTTTCTGGTGCTCGTTATGAATCTCTGCGTAACCTTGTCGTTACTGGTTACGTCAACATAAACACGAATAAAGGTAATATTAGTTATCTTTAGTAAAAATAATCTTTACATCAAGTGAACATAATACTTATGTGCCGCATGTGTGGTACCGGGACCAGCAAGGGAAGCAAAGAATAGTACCACTGCGACCTACAGGACATGTCGTAAGAGGCGACGAATGTAAGACCTAGCGAAGCTACCCTAGTAAATTAAAATCATTGCAGAAATCGGATGGGCTGGCCTACTTGTAGGCGCATAACTGACACAATGTACAATCGCTCTTAGACTCAGATCACATACAAATCATTAACAAGTCGTTAACAAGTGGTCGATATGGAGTGTTAGAAGAAGAAGAAGAAGACTTCATATGTAACTAGGTTGCAAAGTAACCTTTCACTATATGCCTGCATTTATTTTTGTGCTCGTGATCATTTTTGTTAGTGGGGCCAGACAGATATTTTCGTAAAAATCATGGTTTTCGTTAGGATATCTTCTTCTTCTTCTTTGCGTTCGTTCTTTACGACCAATTTTAATCACTCGTTGTGATATGTTTGATCTTTGCCAAGAATGTGTATACGTTGCACATTGGTTTAGTAGGCCAGGATATATTTTTAATGAATAAAATAATAAATACACGTTACACTTTATTTTTGGTGGGGCCTGGCCCAATGGACCCTTAATGACGAGCCGCCACTGCGTGCATCCTTAGTATTCTTTTAGCATGTTTATAACTGTTGATGAAAATTATTGCTGTAGTCGTTCTCCGTGTTTCTGACCCGTACAGCAAAACTGCTTAAACATTGAGTTCAATATTCTAACTATCGTTCTAGATTTGATTTCTTTAAACTTACATATATTTCCCAGTGCGACGAAAACTTCTCTTCCCTTCTGTATTCTTATTCTATCATCTCTATCTGGTTCTCCCTCCTGGTCTACGTTGATTTCCATGTAAATGTATTACTCTACCTCATAAAGTGAGGTTTCTCCCAGGGAGATCGGTTGTCATCTGCTTGGTTTATTCTCAGTATCTCTGTCTTTCCCTTATGAATGTTTAGCCGTAGTTGTTGTGACCTTCTATCAAGTATGCTTAGTTTATCATGAGTATGGTTACCTGCATGTGATAGGAGGGTCATACCATCAGCAAAGTATTCTTACAGACAACTACACGGACCTCTGTGTGAGCTACTCTTCTTCTTCTGCTTTGCGTTCGTTCTTTACGACCAATTTGAATCACTCTTTGTGACATGTTTGATCTTTGCCAAGAACGTGTATACTTTGCACATCGGTTTGGTAGGCCCCTAAACGCATAAGACTTCTACACGTTTAGGACACATGCATCCGATTTCAGCGAAACCTCCTTAGTCGCCTCTTACGACATGCGTGGTAGGTAACAGTGGTTCTATTCTTTACACCCCAAATTTGGGCCCCGGTAACCACTCGGGTGGGTGTGAGCTACAAAAGACTGAAGTTTATACAAGAGACAACGTTGAATATATAGACAATATTTCAAGCGAACGAAAGGAGGGAAGGAAGGAATGAGCAAAATCCAGATGGTCCAGCTACTCTGTCAGAGTCCATTAAATTCCATTTCTGGTGGTAGACAAATCGTATAGACTCTCACATTGTGAGATATTGTTCGTCTGATGAGCGAGAAAATATCATTCTAGGCATAAATGCCAGTTTTACCACTACTATCATAGTTCATGTGCATGTCACCTTCGATTCTACGCGTTTTGTCAGACTGCTACAATGCAGCCTGTTTCCATGGCCTCTATGTGTCTAGATAAGGTGTTGTCTTGGTCAGTGCCAGAGAGCTGAAGCTGTGACATTTTTACTTGTTTTTCCATATGTCTATGACCACACATGAGAAACAACTACCCCTTCACGTACTTTAACTTTGAGTGGACCAGAGCAAAAGCTATGTTTTTACAAGCCATTTGTTTTTAGAATTAAAAACGCCCTGGTAGAAAGAACCTAAAGCCTCATAGTGTGGCATTTCGTCCACACGGAGTTAATGCTAAAAGTATGTAGGCGACAAAACACATGTAAGGAAAGTACTTTGAACTTGGAAATTTGGTGCGTAAAGAAATGCCCCTTTTGGAAGCACTTCTCTTAACATTATATATATATATATTCGTGGTTTCGTTTACAAACCTGAGGCATTCTCAAACAATTAATCATAAATAGAACAAAGCGATGTATTTTTAGCTATCACATGACAGGAAGTCACATTCTACCAAATCCATCTGTTAGCAGAAGATCGTTTTTTTTCTTGTAAATGTGTCGGGGTATATGGATCGGGCATGGTGGAGATATATATGTTGGTCTTTTGGAAATATAGTTACATTTGGTATTTACTGTATGGGTCAGAAACATGGAGAACTAATAAAATAATAAGGCATAAATTGCAAACATTCATCAACTGGTGTCTGCGCAGAATAGAGGGAATAAGATGGTATGATAGGGTCACAAATGAGGAACTTATGGAGAGAACAAGACAGATTCCAGTGAACCAAGAGGTTAAAAAAAGACGCTGGCGCTGGATAGGACATACTTTGCGAAAACCTGAGGGAAATATAACAAGAAAGGTCCATTCCTGGAACCCACAGGGACAGCGAAAGAAGGGGGTGAGAAATACATGGAGATTTGGAGGCAGAGATCAACAATATAAAGAAGAGCTGGAGGGAGCTGCAGGACAGCTAGAGATAGAAAGACTTAGCATGAGTTGGTTGAGAAACTATGTCCCAATCTGGGTTTAAACGGGGAGAGAGAGAGAGAGAGTAGGGAATATGTACGGAGTTGTTGTGGGTTATTTGAATTCTCTTCAGAACTAACATCATTTTTTACCAGTTGATTTAATCCTTTTTTTTCTCTCAAAACCAGATTCCACAAATGCATCACACCAACTGACATCAAGCACGTACAAACTTAATTTCGATGTGATCATCCCACAAGAGACCGAGACTATTCACTTTGCAGAACTTCGACTATTTGTTGCTCACAAAAGTCGTAACTCGACAGCCCAGTACACAAATGAGAATGCTGATCAATGTCATGGTTTAACATTCACCATTACCATCTGGGAAATGCCTCAAAACCAAAATTTAGAGAAACGTCAAATCTTCGCGCAAACCATCACGAAATCTGGCAACTATTGGTTAAACTTTAATGTCACAGCAGCAGTCAAAAACTGGTCGACTTCCGGCATGAGAGTTCTGGAAATTACTCCTAAAATCTGCAAGAATTCTACAAATTGTGATAATCAATATAATGAAAGCAATCATAACAATTCAGATTGCTTGCTACTAAATCTAGACAGTGACAAAAGTCCACTACTTGTCATTTTCTCCAAGAAACACGATATTCCGATACATATCCCTCATAAAAGGAATGTAAGAGACACAATTACAAGAACGAAAGAAACGAATTCGAACAAAAACGTCCAACATAAGAAATATGATATAAATGGAGAAAATTACATCATATCAAATGATTCCTACTTTCACGAACTTGTCGAACTTATCTCAACAATTAATAGTGATTATTTTAGTAATCACGAAAGTGAGAATATCGCTGGTATTGGGCGTACCTTGTTCCATAGCAACGCTGGTTATCTGCAAAATAACACAGAAAATGAAAATGAACAGTTGCTTAGCAACATTTATACAAATGCATTCCTGAACACTGACGACAATATTCAGTCAACAACTAACAATTTAAATTGGTACCAATTGCCTCGACGGAAGAGCCACGAGACCAGTAAAACAATAAGAAACAGCCAGCACCAAGTTTCGCAATATCGCTCATCGATGAAAGAACAACATTCAAAAACGTATGTTGAGAAGAACGTTAAATTGTCTGATGATCTAAATCGGATGAAAGTCAGAAGAAAAGCTAAACTACGTTACAGGAGACATTTGGAGAGTTTATTGAAAATTGATTTGAGTACAGCTGTGTCACGTCTCAAGAGAAGTAAAAAGAAAAGAGTGAGCTGTCAGAGGAAAGAGATGTACGTCGATTTCCAGTCGATCAAATGGGACAGCGTCATCATTGCCCCTCTAGGTTATCAGGTATGATAAAATCACCTCTTCATCTCTCTCTCTCTCTCTCTCTGTCTCTCTTTCTGTACGTCCATCGATCTTTTTATTTGTATCTGCTAGTCGCCTGTGTAGTGACAAGGCCAGCAAGGAAAGCAAAGAATAGTACCACTGCACCCTACAATGCATATCGTAAGAGGCAACTGATGTAGGCCCTAGGGAAGCTACCCTGGTAAATAAAAAGCGTGGCAGAAATCGGATGAGCTGGCCTACTTGTAGATGCATAACTGGCACAACGTACAATCTCTCTTAGGCTCAGATTACATACAAATCACAAAGAGTGGTTTAACAAGTGATCGATATGAAATGTTCGAAGAAGAAGAATCATATCGTTATTCATAAACATATTTTTCTTGAAATTCTGCTTAGCTTTGCAGCCGGGGGAATAAAGTAGGACGCCATGAATGTATCACACAGGCGCCAAGGTGCACGCGGGCATCATGTTTGGAAATCACTGGACTAGAGCGAATGTTAACAAACAAATAAGAATAACACAGAATAATAAATCAGGTTTTAGTCGACTCAGCTTAAACTGCGTATTTGTTTCGCTGACTTAGGTTGAGAACAAGCAGTTTTTTGTAAGAACCCAGGGGAAGCAACTGGAGCAATGAATATGATCAATAATTAGACTGTGTACAAGTATTAGAAGCTTCCGAAGAAAAAAAAAACCTCCAAACACAGGACTCGAACCACTTATCCTTATTTCTTACGGCACCCATTGTCAAGTCTATCAGTACGAGCGTTCTTACGAACACAACCATTTTTTTTAAATGGCTTTACTATGAAGTGTCTTTCACAAACGCTTCGTTTTATCTGGTTTAGGTTAGGAACGAGGACTGTTTAGTTCACCTTCAAGTGCTAAGGTCTAGTACTTTGAAGTCTTCAATAGCGTAACGACATTACACGTTACGAAAATATCTTTGCACCTGAGGTTATCTTGCAGACATATTTCTATTTCCTGGCATCCTGTCTAGCGCCAGTGTGCTCCTCTTGGCTGATCGTCTCCGTCTTCAGCGCATTGATTTGGCTGAAGTATACCTTGTTTTGCTTGGAGCTTTTTTAGAAGGGCGTGTCTTGTCTTATCCACATGTGAAGCAACGTGGCGAGTTTCAGTTTTCTATCCTGTGCTACATAGTTTTACAGCAGTCTTCCCTTATATCAATAATACTATCCTGTGCCAGGTGTGGTGCATCTGACGTTGTTAGTCTTTGATGTCGCAGGATATCTGTGATATTATCTATCCATCGGGTTTTTGGTCTTCCTTGGGTTCTGCGTCCAGGTTGCCGGTTGTTTTAGGTGGGAGATGACAGTAGATCTGGTTTCATTCTCATTAGATGATCGAACTATTTTATTTGTTATCTTCTAACATATTGGATGCAAGGCGTGATTCCAGCGTCATTTTTAATGTTCTCATTTCTCAATCTATGCCGTCTTGTAACATTGGCGGCTTTTCATAACCAAGAAGGGCTTGGCCCGACTTGTTGTTAGTTTTTGTTATGTAGGGATTAAAGCCTCTTTAAGCTGAGGCACGCTTCTTTCAACCTAATAACGAGTATTTATTGTTATATCAGTACACGTAAGGGTTACAACAAACATAACAATTAAATCCTCCTTGAAGAGAATCCAATTACTGGTAGCGCCACTATTTCTTTGATCAGCCTTAGTTTTTCAGCCCCTGGTGATGGACTTAATTAAACCCCATCCACGCACCAAGAAGCCGACATAGGGTGCTATAATAGCACATTTTTCGCCTTAGTTCGTACCAGAATTAAGAATCTCACGTGGTATGTAAAGTTATGACCTATTTGAACTTGAAAGTTGTCGAGCACGCTATAAGTGATGACGTATACAGCTGGTATCGATTTTAAGCTTGCGTTTAATATAACAATACACATGTCTTTCGTTTGTTTGTCGGTCACAATGCTAAAATTAGAAACTTTGACGTGTTTCTGAATGATGTGTAGTACAGTGCTAACGCATACAATGTTACATGCACAACCACCTGCAGTCACTGCGTCAGTAACATTTGTGGTATGGGAAAATATATCTATCTATCTATCTAACTATCTCTCTATCTATCTATCATCTATCTATCTATCTATCTATCTAATACTCTCTATCTATTTCATCTATCCGTCTGTCTAATTTAAACTATCCGTCTGGCTAATATATCTATCTTTTCTATGTAATCATTTTTCGATTTTTCCCGTTCCATAGCATCACTTAGAGAATATAGTAATCAACCTTCTCGCAATGGGATGTACTGTGGCACGATTAACGGTTTTAGGATGGTCTCTGCCACACCGGCAGACGATGAGTCATGCATGGCGAATTGTCAAAATGCCGAGACGTTCGATGTCATTATATCATAACATAATCTTTTAGAGCTTTCATCTATTTTTTTTTCGTCCGCTTTCAAATCTGAAAGAAGTTTCATTCTGAAACTGTTTTTTGCTGAAAAAATCTTTTTTTTTCCAACACTTTCTTACAATGGCCAACTAGCGTAACATGTCGCATTTTATAGATTGCTATTACCACATGGCAGCCGTTGTGACTAAATGTAATACTTCGTATTGAGAATATTGCGCTCGCCAGGACAGGCAGATTTTCTCCGAACTACCAGACATTTGTACTACGACAGTTTATCGTCTTGAGTAAAGATTCCAGGGGACTTGAACAAGATGCCAGTACGAGTAGAGATTCGAGACCTCGAGCTATGAGGGCGTCCTCTAGGCAAACTAGCAGGCCGAGCTACTATCAACTACTCTAGGCAGTCCCCTAAGACTTCATTAAAAGACTTCCTTTGGGTTTCCATTCTGTCGCCTTTTCTATTAATCGTTTCTCACGTCAGACTGCATTATGTCAACTCCCTTTCCACCCTTCTTCTCCATGTTTCCTTTGGACATCCATACATACTCTTGCCATCCGCTGCCCATCGGAGAACTATAGATTGATTGATAGGACCATCATCATTTCACTTCGGTGAGTAACCATGTGTGCTCCGATCTCTTTCTTACACAGCTACAGTGCAGGAACTCCGTAGCACCGACAAGGACCCCTGGTGCAATTTTGAAGAGGGTGCGATATCTAGTAGGAATTTTAATCTTTTGTAATGAATTGTGCCCGGGCAGCCGCTTTCCAGCCTGCTCTTCTCGATTTTGAACTTCAAATTGTTCTTTTAGTGCTCAAATTGAACACGGTACCAACGTTTTATCGTCCGTCTCCGATAGGACTAGGGACTCGTTCTTACCTACACTGAGATCAGGGATCTCTGGAAAAATATCCATATGGCTCTACGAGGGAACGAACCTAGTACCTTTGTCACGAGAGACAAACACCTAACCTCTACGCCACAGAGCTATGGAAAGAGCCATCATACATTAAATTCGTTTCTTCCTTCCTTCCTTCCTTTCGTTCACTTGAAATATGTCTATATATTCAATGTTGTCTCTTGTATGAACTTCACTGTCTTTTGTAGCTCACACAGAGGTCTGTGTAGTTTTCCTTCATTTCTTCTTATTGTGTGTTGTTGATTAGTTAGCTAGTTAGTTTGTTCCTTTCGTGCCAAAGGCGGCATATAGGGCAGAGGTTTTAGATCTCCATGTGATGCGGTTCTTTGCTAGCAGTTGGAGATCTCGTATGGTTTTACATCCCAATAGTTTACTTTCTTGTTGGATGGTTCTTCGAAGAGTGGTCTTTGGTCTTCCACGTTTTCTTTTCCCAACTGGTGACCACATAAGGACTTGTCGATTTAGTCTCTTTTCGTCTGATCTAAGAACATGACCTAAATATTTCCACCTTCGTTTCCTTATAATATTTGATATGGGTTGTTGGTGTGTTCTATCTCTCACTGTGTTGTTAGAAACGAAATCACTCCATTTTACTTTTAATAATAAAAAATATGGAACGATTCACGAATTTGCGTGTCATCCTTGCGCAGGGGCCATGCTAATCTTCTCTGTATCGTTCCAATTTTAGTATATGTACTGCGTTGATAAGGTCATGCTCAATTTGAATAATTGACTTCGATTTAGTCTAATTCCCAAAATTGTCATCTTTCTTGCAGGCATTTGAATGCACTGGGAAATGCTACACACCTATAGGTGAGTACTTGACACCTACCAAGCACGCAATCATACAGACCCTTGTTCACGCAAGCTACCCTGAACAAGCCAGCCGAGCCTGCTGTGTTCCAACCAAGTTTGACCCGATCTCCATTATTTACTTTGACGAAAATGGTGGTATTAGATATGATTACACTTCTGAAGATATGGTGGTGGCCGAATGTGGTTGTAGGTGATCTGAGACCAACTGTGATATTGAGAAGTGTGGGACTGTTTGTTAAGTGGTGGATTAAGCCTCTATGAGGCCGAGGCACGCAACTTTCAACCTAAGAGTAAGTCGGAGGTAGTTTTTCGTTATTTAAGAACGTTTTGGCATGTTTTCTTTGTGTGGCCATGTGCTGGGACTAGTCCTAGAACCGGACTGTTTATTGAGTATTGTGTTCTGGTATGTGTGTGGAGTCATGAGAAGTACTTTTGGTGTGAATCTGATTATAGCCATGAAAAGAACTTGGAACGATGGAGACTGTTTATCAATATTGATGGCGGTCGGTTCCTGCAATGTAGGATGTGCGAATAGTGAGTATTCGCTACTCGAATACCGATTATAGTCTAAATCCGAAATTATTTGTGAATACGTTTCGCTACTTTATGTCACCAGCTCGAGTCGCCGTCACCTAAAAGATTCACTACAATGCAATTCCAGCACATTGTGATTCTTGCTATTATGGCACACACCTGATGTTTGCTTCTCAATTAAATATATGTCATATATGTTAGAAATATCAGTGTCGCTAGTTCTGAACACTGTTGTAAATGTACCAATTCGAAGAGTAACGAGTACTCGAAAGTATCGAATACTCTTTACTCTTCGAATTGTACACTTGGAACAGTATTTGTTACGTCTAGCGTCCCTTCATATGTGGCTTATAATCGTTAGATTTAAAGTATTCTATATGTAGCGTATAATCGGTAGATTTTCATTATGTGTAATGTCGAATACCTATATATGTAGTTAGTACTAGATACCTTTGAGTGTATTCGGTACATAAACCCTTTAAACACTATTTATTACTCGCCCTGTAAAAAATGCCATATTGTCTACTTTTCAGCCAGGTTACTGACATTTTAATTCTTTCAAGTTAATTCGGTTCATAAAATATATTTGATACTTTTCTTGTTAATATTGCATAAATTTTGTATTATACATATTACATATGGGGATCGCGATATATATATATATATATATTACGCATAATTACTGGTCATTTTATTATGAATAAGTGGACATCTTCTTCTTCGAACGCTCCATATCGACTACTTGTTAACCACTCTTTATGATTTGTATGTGATCTGAGCCTAAGAGCGAGTGTACGGTGTGCCAATTATGCGCCTACATGTAAGCCAGCACATCCGATCTCTGCGATGCTTTTTCTTTACTTGGGTAGCTTTCATGGGTTCTACATCAGTTGCCTCTTACGCCATGCCTTGTCGGTCGCAGTGTTACTATTCTTTGCTTCCTTTGCGGGTCCCGGAACCACACGGGTGGACTAACCAGACCAATTCGATGTTGATTGAAGAGCCTACTCATATACCTGTTCTGTTCTGGCCACCCCAATCTTCAATCCCAGTTCTTGCAATCTAACCGTATATAAAAAAAAGTAAAGGAACCCTTTCATACCTCGTGGTATATAGGTCAATACAGTGTTAGGCCTGTATTTTCATTGACCGTCGTCACACGATGGGTGATGTGGTCAGCATCACGCCGGCCGCCTTTACTTTCACAGAGCATGTCTGGTACCCAGTTGAGACTGGGTCGACCTGAGAGCCGTTGCGGTCGGGAAAAATTCCACTCGCACTACGGGAGTTGAACCCAGACCACCAGCCTTGAGAAGCGAGTTCACTAACAACTACGCTACAGCGGCTCTCAACCGTACATGGAATGACCATATAACCAACAAACAAGTCCGTGAGAGAGAGTAGAGATTTCCATAAAACCACGTACCTACAATAGCAATCTGAAACTGTTTTCCTCGCTTGTGATATGAACATTTATTTCTATTACAAAAAAACTCTCGTTACTGCCTGTGGTACCACTGTTTAGTGCGGTGTAGTACAGGTAGGGCGAGAGACTTAGGAATTTAATGATCGCATGGCTAGTGCAGTCACCGTGAAGCTGTTCAGGTTAGGATTTTCCTTTTTGCCCACAACAGAAAAATATCTTTGGCTGGTAAGGTAATTGAATTAAACACGGATATGGAACCCGGGTCTTCCTCATGGCAGCCGCGCTTTAATTCATTCGGCCAGACGCTCCTCCGTACTGTTGAAAATGAAAATCGTGGCATATCTCAAAGGACGTAGCCATCAACCACAGTACTGTTATGCTAATAAAAAAAAATGTAGACTCCAGGGTCGCCCGAGTGGTTACCTGGGCCCAAATTTGGGGTGTAAAGAATAGAACCACTGTTACCTGCCATGCATGTCGTAAGAGGCGACTAAGGAGGTTAGGCTGAAATCGGATGCACGTGTCCTAAACGTGTAGAAGTCTATGCGTTTAGGGGCCTAACAAACCAATGTGCAACGTATACACGTTCTTGGCAAAGATCAAACATATCACAAAGAGTGATTAAAATTGGTTGTAAAGAACGAACGCAAAGAAGAAGAAGACTCCAAGGTGGGTCGGTCGTCGCATGACACTATCAAATGTCAAGGAGGATACTATAATATGTCAGGTTGAACTATCGTTATCTGAGACGGTACCTAACCAAGACATCCTATTGTTTACTAACTCTACTGTGCGATGCACAACAATACGATTGATTGGACCATCATCATTGCACTTCATTGTTATGTTATGTTATGCGATCGACGTCATGGCACATTGGGCAGTCCCATTCGTGCTCTGTCCTCCGTTGCAGCAGCCATCCCAAAGTCCATTTGCTCACAGTACCCATGAGAAGTTGATTACTATATTTTCTCTCTCTACCACGAAGACGACACTGTCTGGCATGTCCAAACTTAACGCCTAATTCTCGAACTCGTTCCAGTGTCTGAGACCCGCCCATGTCACTCAATTGAGAGCGTACCGCATTGATGATATCGGCTCTGTCCATGCTTCTGCCCACTTGAGTCGGGGTACTGTTTGCAAGAGAGTCAGCACGCTCGTTACCCCGCACTCCAGCATGTCCAGCCAAGTCATTTTCTTGAGATGTGATCTCCGAATGATGTCCACCCATTCCACACGCATACTTCCAGATTCAATCAGTTGAAGCATATTCATCGAGTCTGATATGATGATCGTATGGGCAGTGCCGGATTAGGCTAGCGCGGGGCCCGTAGCAAATTTTAGCGCGGGGCCCTAGGTTTTGTATGATAATAAAATAAAACACAACTTTTACAAACAAACTTGTCTCGATTTAATGTGAGCAAATTTAGAGATAATACTAAACAAATCAATTTCTCTAAGTAAATTCAATGTTCAACGACATAAGGTGAGGTTATTTAGACGATCTTGTCCCATCGTGTTTCTTAACTCACTTTTTTATACGCTTTAATGTCGAAAAAGAACGTTCTCCGCTGCAGTTAGTAATCATTAAAGACAAGTAAATTCGTAAGACTATTTCTACATTTGGGAAACACGACTCTAATGAATTTTCCATTACAAGTTTATTAAATTGCAGTTCAAGAGCCTCATGCCTTTCGTTGCTAATAGCAGCAGCTACATTAGTTTTACAGCAGTAGACGACTAAGATGGATGGGACATGTGAGAAGAATGGAAACTTGCCGCTTACCAAAACAAATGTTGTTCTGTGAACTTTCGGAGGAAGAGGCACCAGGGCAGACCACTGCTCAGATATAAAGATGTCTGCAAAGCCTCAATGAAAAACGTTTCTATAGATCCCAGCACATGGGAAAGACTAGCTGATGACAGAGTTATGTGGAAAGCCAAATTACGAAAGGGCGCAGAGTCTTTTGAAAAGAGACTTATGTACGAGCTGAACGACAAGAGAGAAAAGCGAAAACTCAGAAGTTGTCACAGTAAAACACTTGCCAATTGACCGTTTGTAAAGATGAAAAAGGCCATATACATTAGTTTTAAGAAGTTCAATGAACTGCATAAGTTAGTCGCCTAGGCTTTCTTCCAAATCCTCTTGGTAAGAGCTGACAATATTTGGAGTTCTTTTCAAGATCTCTTCCTCTGTAATAGATTTTAACTGCCGGAGTATTCCAAATACACCAGTCACTCTATGGTACAGCCTAAATCAATAACTTTGCAAACAAAACAGAATAGTTGTCCTTTAGTTTCTGTATAACACAACCAATCTTTCACGTGAGTTTTGTTTGTTGGTGTATGTGAATGTGTGTGTATGTGAAAAACGACGTTCGACAAAATCGTGGATTGTTTGAAGTTGTTTGGCCATTCACCAATATCGTTGGAGTACATTTTACTTTCGTTGTGTTTTTGGCTTGTAGATGATGTTGCTACATTAGAAGCATTTGCTGTGCTTTCTGCCTCTCTTTGGCTTGAAGATGATATGGCTAAATTGGAAGGACTTGCTGTACATTCGACTTCAGTTTGTCTTGTGAAAAATGTGGCTAAATCGTGAAGAGTTGCTGATCTTAATGGTAGTATTGGTAATGATGATTCTTCTAAGGCACTGCTTTCATCTACTACACAGTGGGACACGTCTTCTGTATTTTCTGCTTCGATTTCGTTGGATTCAGCACCATCACAAACGACATCTAAAAATTCAGACAGCTTGCGTGTTTTTATATAACATCTGGTTATTTTTTCCATTTTCATCTGTCACATAGGCGCGGGGCCCCTAGAAGCGCGGGGCCCGTAGCATTTGCTACTTCTGCTACTAGGCTAATCCGGCTCTGCGTATGGGTAACCTGTTGCTCAGCCACCCATGACAGAGCCCTGGAGGCACCGGTGATCTCCATAGTGCTTCATTGAGTAGCCATGTGTGCTCCGATCCCCTTTTTACACAGATCTCAGTGGCAGTGAACGAACTCCATAACACCGGCGAGGATCCCAGTATAATCTAGAATATAGTCAAAATATTTAGAAGGAATGATATTTTTAAAAATGAATTTTGCCAGAGCAACGGCTTTCCTACATGCTCCTCTCAATTTTGAACTGATAAGAATTATTTTGCGTGCTCAACTTGAAAAGGGGACCAGGGTCAAAGGCGCAAGAAAGCAACGGGACGTCAGGATTAGGGAGTTGACGCTAATCCCCTGCTCTCATCTCCACGTGGTGACCCTGGTAACAAACGGTAGTTCCGGTCTGGCTAAGAGGGCAGGTGCCGTGAGAGAGCTACTCTAGGGCAAGTAGAGATGCAAAGGTAGACATGCTAGATGGGATCCGCTCGCAACAAAGACGAGCGAGCTTCCAGAGTGACTTAATGCTCGTCTCTCCCGGCCGATGGGAAAAGCTGGAAGGATAAACGTGGAACTGCATGGGGCGAAACTCGTAAACACAAAGTACTGTAGTTTTACAAATTACGGAAACAATGACAAAATACAGCAAGTTTCGACCAGGCCTTTATCAGCAAACGAACAACAGGAGTGACAATTTTAAAACAAATGGACGACCAAAAACAAACGTTTCTAATGAAAATCTGAATGAAACGTTTGTTTTTGGTCGTCCATTTGTTTTTTAAAAATTGTCACTCCTGTTGTTCGTTTGCTTGATAAAGGCCTTGTTGATCGAAACGTTGCTGTATTTTGTCATTGTTTCTGTAATTTGTAAAACTACAGTACTTGTGATTACGTGTTTTGCCAATCAAATAGTTTTACTGCAGTCTCATCTGTTTTGTGCATATTGGGACGAAAAACGAAGCCCGCGCATGCTCATTCTTGAGCACTCGAGTTATGTTATGCGATCGACGTCATGGCACATTGGGCATTCCCATTCGTGCTCTGTCCTCCGTTGCAGCAGCCATCCCAAAGTCCATTTGCTCACAGTACCCATGAGAAGTTGATTATTATATCTTCTCTCTACCACGAAGACGACACTGTCTGGCATGTCCAAACTTAACGCCTAATTCTACTCTCGTATGCTGGGAGTCGAGTTGAACTGCACGTGGGCCCACATAGGCCGAAACTCGAGCCCCTATCACAGGGATTGGGACACGAATTAAAGCCATGTACGAAATGAAGCTAAGAATTATTGAGGTACACAATATATATCTACAAATAATGTTGACTATATAAACCTAGTGTGAGCCGCTGTAGCGTAGTTGTTAGTGAACTCGCTTCGCAAGGCTGGTAGTCTGGGTTCAGCTCCCGCAATGTGCGTGGAATTTTTCCCGACCGCGACGGTTCTCAGGTCGACCCAGCCTCAACTGGGTACCAGACATGCTCTGGGAAAGTAAAGGCGGCCGGCGTGATGCTGACCACATCACCCATCGTGTGCCGACGGTCAATGAAAATACAGGCCTAACACTGTATTGACCTATATACCACGAGGTATAAAAGGGTTCCTCAATATAAACCTAGTATTGTGTTTCAATCATTTTATTGTAACCCCCTCAATCTTTTATTACCCTGTGATGTTATACATTTGTATTCACAATAATAACCCTCACATATAGTGCCATGTATATTACATATTTATATGAAAGGAAGAAATATGCTTTCATAATTTCATTTTTGTTGTGAAGTGTTTTTGACTATTGTGTTATTGTATGTCTATCTCGGAAGTCTAAAGCTTGACTGGATGGCAAGGTACGATAGCGATCTTCTTATTTCTTTGCGTTCGTTCTTTACGACCAATTTTAATCACTCTTTGTGATATGTTTGATCTTGCCAAGAACATGTATACGTTGCACATTGGTTTGGTAGGCCCCTAAACTTCTACACGTTTAGGACACATGCATCCGATTTCAGCCAAACCTCCTTAGTCGCCTCTCACGACATGCGTGGCAGGTAACTGGTTCTATTCTTTATACCCCAAATTTGGGCCCCGGTAACCACTCGGGCGACAAGAAAAGCCTTCATGCAAAAATCAGTCAGAGGCACCATGACTGTCTGAATTCATAACTGAAGAGTTAAAAAAAAAAAAATAAGGAAAGCAAGCCTTCATGCAAAAATCGGGTGCAATGACTACGCCTGAATTCATAGTTGACAAATCTCCAGAGTGGTTACCGGGGCCCAAAAATAGAACACTGTTACCTGCCACGCATGTCGTAAGAGGCGCCTAAGAAGGTTTGGCTGAAATCGTATGCACATGTCCTAATCATGTACAATTCTATGCATTTAGGGCCTGCCAAACCAATGGTAGAAATACACGTTGTTGACAAAGATCAAACATATCACAAAGAGTGATTAAAATTGGTCGTAAAGAACGAACGGAAAGAAAAAGATAACTGACAAATGAACTAAAAAAAAGTGATAAGGAAAGCAAGACTTCATGCAAAAAAATCAGTCACAATGACCACACCTGAATTGATAACTGACAAATGAACAAAAGAAAGTCAATCTTATATATCTTCATTCTGATTTACTCGTGCAGGTAGACAAGTTTCCTCACATGGAGTGATCAGACATTTTAATGTACGTGAGAAGAGTACTTAGTCATACCAAAGACAGACAATCAAATGTAGGTCCTGTGTTCAAGTCGAGTATGTAAAATAATTTGGTCGAGTTAAATTGATATCGCCCGAGTGGTTAGCGGGGTCAAAATTGGGGTGTAAAGAATAGAACCGTTGTTACCTGTCACACGAGGCGACTAAGGAGGTTGAGGATAGCTAACATAAAAAACACTAGATTGCTACAGAAACCACAACCAGGGACATTCACAGCTGGTCACCCGAGGAAGGACCCCACAAGGAGGGACTCATGAAGCGACCCGGTGAAATCCGACAGGAATTCAGGATGAAAATGGCGAGAGATCTGGAAAGGATGGCCTTGGTTGAGGACCTATGTTTTCCTAGGGATGAAGAAATCAATATAGTAGGCTACCGCATAGACAAAAAAAAAAACCATAAATAAAATTAACCATTTCCCACCATTTTTGAAACTTGGACTCTTGTTGGTGCTACGGAGATGATGCATGGTCGCAGATATCTTCCCGTGTAAAAAATGGAAGCACTCATGGTCCTCAGATGAAGCCAATAATATCTTTCTACACTGAATATATAAATCCCTTATATATCTCGTTTGTAGCTTAAGCGGTAATGAGCACTCGACCACAACCCAAGCATACCTGGTTCAATTCCGTGAGAGGCACTTGAAAGCAAATTCGTTACCGTGGATCTTTACGAATGGTAAAAATAGACCTCACCTTTCAGAAAGCAATGGTAAACTACTGAACGTATGAGTGGTGCCTAGAATATCGACGATGTTTACTGTGGCTAAATCCTGTAAAGGATTTGCCAAAATTTTCATATAATCGTTAGCTCACACAAAGACCTGTGTATTTCATTCCTTCCAGTGTACTTTCATTAGGCCAGTGAATTTGCTTCAGTATATCATATCAAGTCAGTCTTGGGAGCATGTGCCGTCTGTCCACATGGCTGAATTGTCAATCTTGAATCGTGTATACATATGACTGCAAAGTTGGTTGTGTCCTGTTCCGATGCGCAGAATGACCAAGAACACTACCCAACCTCTAAGTAAACAGTTTGTATCATTGCAGTCAAGCTATGCTAATATGAATCAAAGACAGAAGAAAAAGCCAATGCAAAAGAATGCATGTGTAGAAAAAAAAGATGCCCAAGAATGTAAGGCATATAACAGAACCCATTTTATTTTTAGGAAAACTCAACTTGGATGCAATATTGGTTACTAAACTGAAGTCATTGCACTCCGGGCAGACCCATAGGTGCTCAGTCTCCCCAACAGATATAGAAGAGTATGCATACTGATGGTTCCTGTGGCTAGCTGATTAAACACACCTCTCAGGTATCCAGTTCGACTTGAACAACGGTAACTCCAAACTGCTTAAATCGGCTGATCGATTCAACATCGATTTTAGTGTCCTCATCCAACAGTCGCAAAGAGACAGAAGAATATCCCCCTTATCCATCTTCAACTCCCCAACAATCAAATGCTGTTGATGCAAGCCTGTCCGCTCTCATTAGATGCAATAAATCAAAACATAGAACAAATGCCCTCAAATAAGGAATAGAAACATATTACCCAAAGTAATCAGAAACAAGCTACATAATTGAAAAAATAAGTGCCCGTACATTAAAGTATATAGACAAAATAACTAAAGATGCTAAAAACAAAAACCTTACAGTTTGCTATTTTCCCAGAAAATATATAACGTCAAAGAGTAGAAAAAACAACAACAGTAAATATAAAACAAAAACACATGAAAGAAAATCATCATTTATTGTCTTTCATACAAAACTACAAGGCTAACTTCAACAAAGTTTGCTACTTCTTCACGTTGGCCCCCCACTACAAGCAAACTCTGATGTTGGCACTAAAACCAGCTGTCGCACAACCATATTAAGTTAGCTCAGCTACCAAATACATATAAGTCATCAATAATTAAACGACAGTTGTCCAGCTGTGTAACAGGATATTCATAAATTTGTAATTAACTATGCATTTATAGTAATGTCATTATTTTTTTTAAGGCATATACCAGATCCTCTACTGCATGCTTGGTTGATTTTTCTCAAATTTATGTAGATGATATGAAGTTGAAACTATTATATAAAGAAATGCGTTTTTTGTTTTTAAAAAAAGGAGGTTTACATACGTTTAACATGGAGATATACTGTTATAATAAACATACCCTAAAGTCAACTACTTGTCAATATAAAGTAATACAAGCAGCTATCAGGAAAATAAGACCATATGTGTTGCTGATAAATTCAGTGCAAATGTAAAATCATGTTCTCTGGATAGCACAATTTATTAGCATCAAGCACAGCCCAGAACTGAACACTAGCTTTCAAACACTGTCACTGGTTCCGTTTTATTATTAGGCTTCAAATTCCAGTCCAAGACCAATCTGAAATGATTGAAATAAAACAAGGTTATATTGATAGCTAGAATTACTATTAATATCTTTTCTCTAATCATGTTTTGCCTCCCAGCGTCAGGTGAGTTCGAGAATTGATTTTTGTGTGCGTTTCTTATACAGTGTCTTAACGTTGCCTGTTATCTCTGAGGTCCACCTTTTGCGTGGACGGCCTTTTGCTTTGTATCCACTGTATCAAAGTAACAATGCTCTTTTAGGCAAGTGGTAATCTGTCAATGTGACCAAACCGCTTAATTTGTTGTTCTTGAATTTCAGCACCGATGGATCCACTTTTTCCTCCCTGATGTCTCAATCGATCTCTTTTTGATACTCTCATTATTCTGCATAAACACTCCATCTCTGTTGTGACTAGTTTTCTTCTATCGTTTGATGTTAGGGTCCAGTTTTGGCACTGATAGCATAATTCTAGGAGAAAAAAATTGTGTTGAACAATGCTTTTCATGGTGACAGGTTTGCCTTTCAAAATTGAAACTAAAACCACAGAACTATCCAAATTTGAGTATGTGGTATATCGTTAACCTATGGCGTCTCATATTCTGCAGAATGCTAATATGGAAACATGGTCATATGACTTCATGTTTCAATTCTGCATAGATCCACTGTACATTTAATATCTGGTCAGATAGAACGGCCTCCAAACAAGTGGGTTACATTCCATTTCAATGCTCTCTAAAGGAATGATCAAATTCTACACAGAACAGCCTTCTTAATCTAAACCCCCATACACAACCTAAATGGGGGTATCTGTGGCTAAGTCATTTGCTGTGCGAGTTGAAGGTCGTGGGTTCGAATCCGGACCCCTCAATTCTGTTCATGAGTGCAGTTTTTCCAAGAGACCCTAGGATTGTTGCTGGAGCTACGGAGTTCGTGTTTTGTGCAATACTCTCGGCAGGTTTTCATGCTATTTCTGCGGAGAGGACGAGCCATATGGGGTAAAACCCTGTGCAATGAAGTCAATCCTCCGGCTTAAAAACCCTTTTATAAAACACACACTAAATCCATTTTGTTATTCTCTGTAGTTTACCAGAAAGGCAATGGATTGGATTAAGTACAGACTGACAAATCTTGAACTAAGATAATATTTACAACAACTTACACAAGGAAAAAAAATAAGCAAGCAATGCTCATTTTGCAACTTTCAAATAAAATTGAATTCATCATATTGCAAACAGATAGCATAAACTATGAAGAAACAAAGAGCAGATTATTGATCGATAGGACCATCATCATTGCACTTCAGTGAGTAACCAACCCTATGTGCTCTGCTTTCTTTCTTACACAGGATCATCCTAGTGGCAGTACACAAACTCTGTAGCACTGGTGAGGGTCTTTAGAGATTTATAACAAGAAAATAAATGATAAAGTGGGGAGCAGTACGTCAGTCTGCAGACAATTGAACCATATTACAAACTCAACAAAAAATAGCAAGTCACAATATTCTGATTCTGCACAGACCACAACAGACAAGAGATACCATCTTTGCAACTAGTGAAAGATAGGGAATTCCCAATCTGTGACAAACTGACGTCTTTCAAATACAATTTTTAAAAATAAAACAAAATGTTTAAAAGCAATTTAAAGTAAAACTATTACCATACTCTAAAGTTCATATAAAATCTTACCTTGTGACCTCCTTGGTTGATGTTCTTACCATCTATCAAGGAAGAAACTGTAAGCTTCACTCCTAAAAAAAATATAGATAAGAAATTAAGTCCATTTAATATTCATTTCAATAAAAAGAAATAAAATATGAGGCGTACAATCTAGACATCACATAGTACTATCATATAGTAGGACAGACACACAACATTTTTGGGCCTAAGCAGTGAAGTTAGGTTGCATCCTTACTTCTACACTGCTCTGCATACTTATTTTGCTGCTTTGTCGGTCAGGCAGGGACTGCCACAGAGGGCATTTATTTCCATGCATGATCAGATGTTAAAGCTTTTCAACCTACCAAGATTAAGATCAAAGTTAAAAAAAGATGCATGAGAGGAACTTCTACTTGTGGACAATGCAGCATTAACTACTCATACCACAGAAGAACATACAACGGCTCATATAGTGAAGTGCTGTGCAAGCGTACCATCAGCCATTAATACTTTCAATAACTTCAATATTAATAACACTTCATTTTGAGAAACTATAATTCGCAACAAAAATAACATAACACAAAATAAAATAACTTCCAGAAAGTTTCAAGTAAATAAAATGATGCAACTGTTTCTAATGTGAGTTGAATAGATGAGAGGATGTACTACTCTAGTCCTAATAGAATTTATGGTCCATGTATTGATGTATACATTGGAAGGTTGTGCAAGTTTATTAAATATGTAAACTGAACCAAAAAACTATTGTTCTAAATTGTTTGGCCTATCTTGAATAATCATGGCTTGCTTTTAAAAAAAAAAAAAAGTCTAATGTAAGAGAACTAAAAAATGAAGCAAGTGGAACTGTCAATAGAACTGTTGGTAAACATTACTGGAAAAAGAAACAAATAACAGGAAAATGAATTAACATTTTGCCCGAGTGGTTACTGGGGCCCAAATTTGGGGTGTAAAGAATAGAGCCACCGTTACCTGCCACGCATGTCGTAAGAGGCGACTAAGGAGGTTTGGCTGAAATCGGATGCACGTGTCCTAAACGTGTAGAAGTCTATGCGTTTAGGGGCCTACCAAACCAATGTGCAACGTATACATGTTCTTGGCAAAGCTCAAACATATCACAAAGAGTGATTAAAATTGGTCGTAAAGAACGAACGCAAAGAAGAAGAATTAACACTTTATCATGTAAACACAGAAGGAAACGAAACAGGCATGATGTTAACATCCATCATTTGCAGTTGGTGAAGAAATATATGGGTCATAACTCTGTACTCCCCAAAATATCACATGGTATGAAAATGGGATATATACAACTTTACATGTTTTAGAATCATGGAATAGGAATGGCAAACAAGCAGGACTTCTTGTCAGATAGATATTAAAGATTAATATGGGGTCTAAGATGCAGAGAAAGAGATGACAATCAGAAAAATCCAAGTTGACCAATATCATACTTCACCTTCAAGTGGTGCTATACTATCAGGTTGCATAACTGCAGCCTGACTAATTGAGCAAGGATCTGAAAGTGAAGGCAAATTTCATTCCAAAAATGAAACCCCTGGAAACAAATGCATTTGGCAGAAAGGTGCAAATATTGCAACCTTGACATTAACTGTGACATAAACAACCTTGAAAGGGCACACAAAACGTAAGGAACTAGAAGACTACACCCTCAAAGATGAACATATATACATAACTATATAAATATAGAAGGGCAGGCCGAGAAATACATGGAGACGAGATTTGGAGGCGGAGATCAACAATATAAAGAAGAGCTGGAGGGAACTGCAGGAGATAGGAAGACTTGGCATGAGTTGGTTGAGGGCCTATGCCCCAACCCGGGTAAAAAGGCAAAGAGAGAGATATAAATATAGGAACACTGTTTTGCGTAATGTTTGCTAAATAAAATGGAAAATAATAGATTGTTAAAGTGAGTTCATTTTTTAACGAAAGTATGTCAATGTAAATAAGACACAGTATGGCTTAAAAACATGTACATTTTGTATTTCCCTTTCAAGAGAAAGATAGATTGGAATTTTCTTAATTTCCTATCAGACAACACAGTAAAAGTAACACACAATTGAGTTCTTTCTGCTCACAAGAATTGCTAAAAGTAATACAATTGTGAAGAAAAAAATACAACAAAAAACAAGTCAAATTTCAACATCTGAAAATCATACTTATTCCTCCACTTGATAGATCTGAAATACAGAATGTACTGTTATGTGGTTTTACAGAAAAATGATGAGAATCCATGGACTGCTAAAATCACTAATGTTGAGGTGTTTGAATGAGATCAAGACACAGAGAAAGCTTATCAATATAAGGAAGAGGGAGTCATTTTTCGGGCATGTGATGAGGAGGGGAGGTTTAGGACACATTGTGACAACCGATAAAATCGAGGGTAGATGAGAGGAAGATAGAGAATTTTGGATGGCCTGATTTCATGGCACGGTCGAGCGTCAACTTCTGAGTTGATACCAAACACCAAGATGAATTTGTGGAGATCCATGATCGCCTACGCCAGACGACACTGCACCTGATGATGACTTACTTATATTAGAAGTACCAATAAGATTAGAAATTGCAACAGAACAGAGAAATTATGAAAGATTAACCAGAAAAAATATGTATGAGCAAAGAACACTATTGAAAATACAATCCGACAGTTTGGTTTTAGAGTTAAGACTTCCAGTTCACAAATTTGAAAGGTACAAAACAAAATATGAAAGTTGCATAATATACAGATATGTAATATACAGATGCATCAAACTGTCAGGTCTAAAGGACTTCATTGTACCGGATTTCTCCATATAGCTCTGTACCTCTCTGCAGACATGACACACCACTTGCTGAGAGTCTTGCACAAACCAGTAGCTCCCGCAACAATCCTAGGAATCTTCAGAAGAAATTCCACAAGTGACTTGGTCCGGATTAGAACAAAAAAAACTATCAGATCACAAGACAAAATCTTCACTTTGCCAAAGGCTTAAATTGTTTTTATAAATATAAAGAAGTCAGAAAAAACTTACCATCTCTCAATGTTTGGGTGTAGCCAAGACCTATGTGACTCTGGTTGTTCACCTTTGCCTGAAATGAGAAAAACAAGAAAATCAAACCAATTCTTATAACGATTAACGGAATAGGCACCTGGATATCTAGTGAATATTTCAACTGGCTCAGTATATCTAAACAAATATAAGTTGTACAATTTAACCAGACTACCAAAAGCTACAATTTGTGGTGTTTTATTTTTACAATGTTTGCTAATTTATACTAACCCATTTCTATCAGGTTAAATATTTTCATTTACAATAGTATGATTTATTCTTCTTCTTTGGCTTCCAGAGTGCTGGTCTAGCTAAACCACATTAGATGTGGTATTCTTGCAAATTTACAAACATTCCTTGAATCGTTGACATGTCCACTACTCTGACACTTTATTAATGCACTTATCCCAAACATACGCTGTCTGTTATCAATTTTTCTTCACCTTTATTAAACTCCCAACATAGCACAGGTCTTCAACAAACCTCTTCCACTCTCTTGCTATCCCTTCCAATTTTTTCCATGTTTTGGTCTATCCTTTTAATATCATTCTCCAGCGCTCTTCTCCGGGTATTTCTAGGCCTTTCCCTATGGGTTTCAAAACAGCGCTGTCTTGCAATGCTTCCAGCCGGTTTTCTCAATGTGTGTCTTATCTATTGCCAGCATTTCATTCTTTTACACTGGTATCTGCTTAAGATGGATAGACAATATCAAGAACACACTACATAAACATGGATATAACACAACAAGGGCGACTCATCTGGCCCTAGAATGCAAATTAAAGCTCCCATTCCTACACTTAACGGCAAGAGTGGACAGCCAACTACATCTTCCACCTGGGAATAGACAATCTGCTTAGTTCTTTCTGAGTTCATTGTTCGTAAAATTATACCATCTCAGTTCATCAATTCTATGTAAACATCCATTTACCAAGGTCTGTAGTTTTCTGGTGGTGGTTTTTGCTGTCCTCTGTATTTCTGAACCATAGAACAACACTGACTTCACATTTGATTGAAAGATTCTCAGCTTTGTGTTTGTTTTGATCTCCTTTGACTTACATATATTACTCAATGCCATAACGTTTCCTCTTGCATTCTGTCATCTTATCTTACATGATCAATCAAATTACTGTCAATGTTCTGTTAGAAACACTGATAAATCTTGATTCAAAATCATGCTATATCTTTCTACTTACACTGAAGGTTGCATCACTGTCCAGCTTGTACTTTCCACCAATAGCAAAGGATGTATTACCAGTACCAGAAGCCCAGGCAATGTTGACAGCTGCCTCCAGGTTGTCACTCACCTTCTGGTGAATGAAACCTACAAACTCCTGACCGTCATTACTGTCAACATAATATTGTATACTTTTAGCGGACAGCGACAGTAGTGATTATAACAGTTTATAAAAACACACTTTTTAAATAATCTAGATTAACTTTCATCAAGAACCAAAATAAAAGTGCAACTTTAGTCAGTAATGCCTACTTTTCTTCAAACCATACATTTCAAAAAATGAATAGTAATTAAGACAGTTAAAAATGATAACTTGAACACAAAAATATTTTTTGAAGGAAACGAACAGTTGATATCACTACCATATTTCAACTATTTTTCTTTGTTGTAATGGAGTTAACTTAAGGTAAGTATTAACTCTTAATCAAGACAGGTGATAAAAAACTTACACATGAGTTGTGAATGAGAAATCACCGGCATTGAAACCAAAGCTAAAGTTATTGCTTGTCAGTTTTGACTTTGAAGAGTCAAAAGACAACTGATAACCTGCAAGCCATCCCTCGTAACTGTTGAAAAATAAACAAGCAATAAACCATTAGTAATTATAAATTGTTAACCTCATGGGTACAAACATTTGTACATTGATTCGTCACTGAACACACACCAACCTGTCACAGGTAAAGAACTAGATGAATGAATATATCCATGTTTCTTCTGCCGAGTCAGTCGGCCGGTGATCACGTCAAGACATACTTCATCAGGTGCCATCTTTGTGTTGAAAGTTGGTTGCAATTAGCCTCAACAACACCTGATCTTTTATGCCTTGATGTTGCCCCCTGACAGGTATTTTCCCTTTCTTTGATGTTTCCCTACCACTTGTGTCTTCCTCACCATTCTTTAACTTTTCCCTTTAATAAGGTTTTGATCAATGTGAAATGTCTCTTTACATATCTGAAATAATTTGATTATTTCATGTTTTTTAAAAAGATCGCCTGCTGTCAATTCAGGCATAGGCACAGCGGCTAATAAAGCACATTTGACTAATTTTTGCGTGAAGGCTTGCTTTACTTTACCAGTGTCCCTCGCCATTCAGGCGAGCCTAACCGACTTCAGAGGTATTTCATGTAGTAATTCTTCCTTCATACCTAGAGCTTCTTATTTGCCTGTCTTTCCATGATATACAAAATAATTTCTTGTATATTCACATTTCATTAGGCATTGATTTCAACTTTCAAATGCATGTTCCCGATCTATGTTTCTGAATCATACAAAAATAGTTAATATAGCACATGATTAATGCTCATTTTTAGCTTAAATGTTTACATGTTAGTAATCAAAAACACACAGAAGTGGCAAATAATTAAACTAGATTCTGCAATTATAAAGTTGTGTGGTAACATTATATTATCACATTTGTGTGTGTATATATGTATATACATATTCCTCTTGTACCGTTTGACATTACATAGTGCCTGCAAGTAATTTCTCCACAACGCTCTGTCCTGGGCAACTATCCAAATCTCTTCCATGGAATTTAGTCTGATATTTCATGACTCTCAGCAAAGTTTGTTTCAAGGTTTCTTCAGGTAACCCTCTCTTTCTTGGACCATTTTGCCTCCCCCTTCATTGCCTGCTTTGGTATTCTTTGATTATTTCTTCAAGGCATACCCAACTCCATTTTATTAAAACAGTATGCCATGGAGCAAATAGTTTTTAAAAAAAAAAATTATTCTACTTCTAAAATGATCCTGCAGTGCTTGTCCTTATACACAACTGCCTTGCAATGATATCCATATGTGTTGCTTTATTTCATAAATGTTCACATGTATCAACTTATTGTACCTGTTTGGTTGTTATAAGCCGGTCTAATCCATTATTCTTATTCATTATTATAAGGAACGACCTCTGAAGTAGGAAAAGGTACGCCTGTATGACGGGAGACACTAATAATAAGGAAAGCAGGCATTCACACACAAAAATCAATCAGAAGCATCATACCGGGCACCCATCCTACGCCTGAATTTATAGCGGCGAGCGAATAGATAAGGAACAAAACATCACTAATAATCAGGTGTAGTTGGAGAAATTGCAGACAATAAGGTGTTGCTAGTTTAACCATATATTTGACAAAGATTTTAAAAGTACTTTACCCCAGCACAGCAGCACCATGGATAGTTGGTCCAGCAAAGTCAAAGTCTACATCAGCATTTAGATTGACGTAATCCATCTTGTAAGCGCTCTTGATTTTGCCACTCTTCTTCCTGGTTATAAAATTAAAGAACTGAATCAGAAGAGACAAATTAATGAATATTCAATCAATGTAAATATTTGCTTTAAAATAATTGATAGGAACATGATCATAGCACTTTGATCAATAACCAACCATCTGTGTTTCAATCTTTCTTATACAGGAAGATCGCGTTGGACTACTGGCGACAAGTCATGTGAGTGTGGGTTCAATTCCGCGGACTGGCAGAAAAGCCACAGGTTCCCCAGATTTACGGTGTTCGTGGCACCGAACCGAAGGGTTACGATGCCCATGACACCGAGCCGAAGAGCTTTCAGCTCAAGTGCTTCTGGATCTGGAAAAAATACAGGAAGATCTAAGCTGCAGCGCAGACTTGTAGCACCAGCGAGTGTCAAACTATGTACTTTTGAGAATAGTGACAATTTATATGTATTTTTGGTATTAACAATTTTCTCACAGACAGTGTCTTGCCAGCCTAATATTTTCAACTGCTACAGTGTAATTTATATGCTCAACTTCAATACAAGATCAACATGTTATAGTAAAAGAAAAAGCAGTTGCAGGTCTTTGCATGGTCATTCAGGTATGCATAAAAGAAATCCAGGAAACTAATGGGTAAATTTACTCAGTCAAAAGAAAAGACAACTAACCCTGTTTGTGGAGCAAATGAGGTGTCAAATGCCAGTTCAAGTCCCTCTGCAATTTGGTCTTCAATTTTAATTTCTGTGTTGAGTACATTCTCTGTGTTCCACTTTTCAGTAAATGTCAAACCTGAACCATAAGAATAGTAATGCTTTAAAATTGTGCATGAATACACAAGTCAGTCAACTTTTAACAGAATATGAATAAATTTGTTACAAGAATGTATTTAAATAGTTAATAGCAAGTGCTAACTACTACTGTGTTCGCCCGCTGTGAATTCGGTGTTAGCCATGATGCCCAATTTTTGTGTGAAAGCTTGCTTTATCATTTGACTGGTGTTCCTCGCCATGCAGGCGGCCTTGCTTGACTTCAGAGGCACAAGTGCTAACAAAAAAACTGGGGTTCCCAACCTGGGATCTACAGTGCTCTCAACAGGGGTCAGAAAACTAAGCTAAAAAACCCCACAAGGACAACTACAATGGTTATTAACCAATTGCTAATTTTATATTCTTCTACTGAAATGTGAATTGACATTACTTATTTTAACATTTATGCTTGTTAGTCAAATAATGTGAACAAATGAAGAGATATATTGAGGTGTGTTTTACACATATACAGTGCAATTTGGGAACAATGAACCGACCTCATGGTATTAGTTATTAATACCTCTATTATATTTGTTAGTTCTTAATATCCCCTACTGGCCCCTCTTTGTGGCTCGCTTTAATATTTCATGAAACAAAGGCAAGTGTTAAAAAGATACAAATTGTAACATTTACATAATATAAATATTTGTATTAACCGGACATGATAATTAACAAGATATAGTGCATACTTTTTAATTTTAACAGAAAGATTAATCTCGATTGATATGATGCATAATATGCACTGACAAGGACAAAAAAAAAACAAGAAATTACACTAAGTTCTTTTCCAGCGTTCGCCTGCAATGGATTTGTGTGTAGCCAATGGTCCATCTGAATGATTTTTGCGTGAAGACTAGCTTTTCTTACCAGTGTCTCTCACAATTCAGACGAGCTTTACTCAGGCTTTAGGACAATCCCCAATCTTCTTTGCGTTCGTTCTTTACGACCAATTTTAATCAATCTTTGTGATATGTTGATCTTGGCCAAGAATGTGCATACGCTGCACATTGTTTTGGTAGCTCCCTAAACGCATAGACTTCTACACGTTTAGGACATGTGCATCCGATTTCAGCCGAACCTCCTTAGTCGCCTCTTACGATATGCGTGACAGCGGTTCTATTTCTTTACACCCCAAATTTGGGCCCCGGTAACCACTTGGCTGAATCCCCCAATGATACTAATAGAAATAATGAATACACATGAAGATAATATTTAGAGCATGTTGTCATTAAGCTAATCGAGCTCGATAAAAAAAGCGTTAAAAACCTATTTTAATACTATGAGACAGGTATACTGGGGACTAGTGTTCAGTATTTTTCTTTGATCAAATGTACACGATAGGTCATGTGGTCAACATCACAGCGGCAACCTTTACTTTCAAGTGTTTATCTGGTAGCCAAGTGAGGTTGGATTGATCCCTAAATGAAAAATTCCCTTCCACTTTGGATTTTGATCTTGGGATCATATGCCTATGATGCAAAAGCACTAACGACAATGCTATCATGGCTCTCCTCTTAAGCATGGTATTATAAATTCCTGAAACATTCGAATTTATTATTACATTAATCTCAAACCGCTCTATATGTTACATGGGCCAGCAAATAATTTCATCCCGATTTGTCCTGGGCAACTCGCTTCTCTCCCTAGAAGAGTCCGATATTTCTCGCCTTTGTCTGTAAAGTTTGTTTCAGAGTTTCCTTTATTTCTTGAACCCTTTGCCCCGCTTTGTGATTCTTTAAATCATTTGTTCTCGCCTATGCCCAACGTATCTCAATCTTCTCTTTCTTACAACAGTTGTTGCCCAGATATTTCTGATATTATCGCTACTCCTGAATTCATCCCCTACATTAAGAATAATCCACCCTATTGAGACTCACCGCTGATGAACAGAGTGAACAAAATTCAGCGTTAGAAAGAATGGACTATGGCTGGGACTATCAAGTCGGGCAAACCCAAGCATCACCTTAATAGTTTGGATGTGTCTATCCTACATGCTGTAGATGCATAAGAACCGACGCGCAATGCGCTCACGTTCTCAACACAAACTGCACATTTCACAAGGAGTGATTAACTTGGTTGATAAGCATGAGCATGAGAAAACCAAAATTAATTGCTTAACAAGTTGCAACCACTTATGACGCAGGAGCTTACCATAATCAGACCACTTGTATTTGGTCTCTAAATTTCCTGCAACCTTTCCAGTGTCCCGGTTAGAGCTGATAGATGCTTTAAATTCAACATTGTTGTGTGTTTTAGTCTTGGCATCAAACTTGAAGAAACCCCAGTCTGAAAATACAAATTACATTTGTTGGGCATATACAACATTGTACAGACATATATTCAGTTGGCCGTTAATTTTATATGCTCAACACTTGCAGCTGAATATAAATATATGTAGCTAACCTAGCCAGAAGTAACTAGTGCCTAAATGTAATTTGAGAACACAATTTATACAACATTGCACAGACATATATTCAGTTGGCCCTGCCTAATTTTATATGCTCAACACTTGCAGCTGAATATAAATATATGTAGTTATAAGTTAATATAACCAGAAGTAAAGTAACTGCCTGCATAAATGTAATTTGAGAATACAATTTAATAATTTGATATGACCTTCACAAACACCTTTCTATTGTCTGCACTCTACTTACTGTAGCCTTTGCTGAAGACATCTCTTGCAGCTTTTCCCAAATCTGAATATGAAGGAGGGGCCATTGTATGTTATCTGAAAACAGAATTCAAAGAAATAAAGATTCCTGCATATAGAAACTGACCTTGCTTGACACTTGACCTTAACTTTGTTTTTGGCTGCTTTCACTGCTAGAAGACTAATCTAATCAGGACAAAGATCTCAACAGAAATGTCAAGTATACAAGGTCCATAATTTGTTTTACCGTTTTCAAACTACAACAAATGTATATATGAAACAAACCTTTAAGATCATAAACACACACAAGTGACAAATTGATGTTCTGCGCTTGACATTCACATTGACTTTCAATAATAAAACAACTTTCATCATCCGATCACTTTCCCCACGTCCGCGCAACCCCATCACTAGTATCAAAATACGTTCATGTCTTATTTACTGAAGTTAAATCAAATATGTAAATCACCATATTACATAGCTACACTAATATAGTAATACTTAAAATATACTGTGGTCTAGGTTAACATGCAGGAACTGTAAAAATGTATCAAGTCTCCACCCGTACCGTCACAGATGACAAATACCGGCACTTGGTTAACACTTGTCAAATAGCTTGTACAATTTAACACTAAATTAACAGAATATTAACTGCGCAGAATTAGCGATACATGCTCAACTGAAATGAATATACGTTAAATACAACAAACTTTCATGCAGTGTTCAAAACATGTGTTAACATCGGACTTACATACGACAATTGCGAAGTCGTCTCTACCGCAGCGTGTCAGTAGATTACACCTGAACAAGGTCAAAGAAGTAAAATGTCGGCATGAGAGTTCGTAGTGGCTGACGAGACTTAACACATTTCCAGCAAGCCAAAATATTTATGTAATTACTATGCATAAAAACTACTATTTACTATCAATTTATACCTTTAAAAAATAAATAAATGGGGAAAATGTCATCAAAATAAATTAATAAATAACTTAATAGATGTGTGTATACATGAAATGTCCTACTTTCGCTTACGACAAAACGTGTAGCACAGGATACTACTATGTCGGTTTCTTTCGGGCACAGTCCGCTGTATATTTGTTTTTTTCGATCCAGAAGCACTTGAGTTTTCAGCTCTTCGGCTCGGTGCCATGGACATCGTAACCCTTCGGTTCGGTGCCACGAACACTGGGGAACCTGTGGCTTTTCTGCCAGCCCGCGGAATTGAACCCGCACACACAGAGGGCTAGTCACCCGCAGTCCAACACGCTACGAACACGCTGGGCAGGCGGGCGTCCGCTGTACATGTAGCCACAGCCAACTCTAAAAATAATAGAGTTGGTTGTGATGTAGCATAACGCTAGAGGGGGTTGTGGCTAGGGTTACTAGAATAAAAAATGAAAACTATTGCCATTCTTTTCTGGACTCGGTTGAAGTGAAGACCATTTTACAATAAAACAAAAATTGAAGACATCTGTTACTAAAGAAAACGAACGTTCTTAAATTGCTCACTACATAATCAGGCCTACTTCAGATCTGCGCATATTTTTATTTGCTCGTTACAAACAAGCGGAGTGGGTATGTGTATGACATTGATACGATGTACTCGTCTTAGAGAAGGTGAAATCGAGTGCCAAGTTGCGTCGTATACATGCAATAAAACATAAATTCTGTGTTCAAGTTGTGCACGTAAAATAATCTTGGAAAGTTTAGAAAAGAGCTTGCTGTAGAGCCGCAACCATGGGAAATTTTTGAGAAATGATGAGTTGAATTTAATTCCTATAATATCTGACGTCAAGAAAGAACCGGGAGAGCGAATCCGAAGAAACAAAAGTGCATGAGGAAGCTAGAGATGCTGAACCGAAATATGAAGATACCGTAGCATTACTGTAAACATAAAACAACTTCATAATCATGTAGCATGTCCCTTGCAGGACGTCGTTTTCATCACAGCATGCGCCCGAGTGGTTACCGGGGCCCAAATTTGGGGTGTAAAGAATAGAACCACTGTTACCTGCCACGCATGTCGTAAGAGGCGACTAATGAGGTTTCGCTGAAATCGGATGCACATGTCCTAAACGTGTAGAAGTCTATGCGTTTAGGGGCCTACCAAACAAATGTGCAACGTATACACGTTCTTGGCACAGATCAAATCATATCACAAAGAGTGATTAAAATTGGTCGTAAAGAACGAACGCAAAGAAGAAGAAGATCTCAGCATGCTTGAAAACACTGTTTCTAGCAAGTTCTTCTGCCTCTTCTAACATTATGTTCAAAGTTTCTTTGATGTCCTGCTGCCACCTTCGTCTTAGTCTTCTCCTCCCTCTACCACTAGGAACCATGCCTCCCATTTCTATTTTCTCCAAACCACTGTGTCGTTTAACGTGACCACAATGCTCCACGATATGTAAGTCTTGTAGTATGTCCTTGTTTTTTCTCTCCTCTGTCCCCTGCGTTCTAACAATTTTCAGTAGCACCTCATTTTGAACACTTCAATTTTGTTTCTTAATACCTCCCGCAAAAAAATAAAACCCAACGTACTTAGATTCAAATAACTCAACTCATAAAATAACACATTTTAACATTCTTTGTTGTGTATACGGTTCTGGTAGAGAGGTGGTATCGATATGTTATTGAGAGTGGTAAAGGCTATTCTATTTGTACTGCGTCTGCTGTTGGTATAGTCAGACAACACCACTATACTTCGTCTACTTTGCGTTCCTTCTTTGCGTTCGTTCTTTACGACCAATTTTAATCAACCTTTGTGATATGTTGATCTTTGCCAAGAATGTGAATACATTGCACATTGGTTTGGTAGACCTCTAAACGCATAGACTTCTACACGTTTAGGACACATTCATCCGATTTCAGCCAAACCCCCATACTGGTAGTCAAAGAGGAATAGTAAACCAACAAAGAACTGATGTCGTTAATTGCCACAAGCTGAGACATACTGAGGAGGAAATCGGAGCACTTATGGATCACAGGCTCGCAGATAGAACTTAATCAAGTAAAAGGGAGGGGGTTATAATTTACTTTCAGGCGAACAAAATATAATGGTAATGATGACCAATATGAAGGAGGGGATCACATAACTCTTGATTGTTTTCTCTCGACAGCTGCTAGTTATTGGTTATTGAACTGACGTCACAGCACTCCGGGCAGACACATAGGTACTCAGTCTCCGCCAACAGATGTCGAAGGGTATGCATACTGATGGTTCCTGTGACACGTTCCCCTCTCTGCCCCTCAAGCATCCAGCTCTACTTGTACAACGTGTAATTTCAAACTTCTTAAATCGCTGCATTGAATCAACGTTAATTTTAGTGTCCTCATCCAACAGTAGGTAGCCAAAAGACAGAAAAATATCCCCTTTATCCATCCTAAACTCTCCAACACTCGATGCAAGCATGTCCCCTTTCTTGTTGCCGAGAACACACAGGACAGTAGATCAACATGCGTCTCTGGATGTTGTAAACCCCTATAGACGACATCCAATCATACCGCAACCTGCCATTCTCGATCTTCCGATGCATCGACTGAGAGTCAGAAACAACAACAGCCCCAGTAAACGGAGTGCCAGAGAGCCAGTGGTGGGCACCCATTTGTTCTTGAAAGCCATTTTTATCGGTACTTTCGCGACCTCATATGTCATCCTGGTGACTGTCGGCGGTAGCCATCCTTTGTCAATATATCCGTCTTTTTGAGGCCTTATGGTTAGTATGAAGGTTGTCATGAACTAGGAAAAGCGAACAGAACAGAACACATTCTGAAATCGGATGTGTTAGTTCTAGTAGTAATAGTAGTCAGTCCCAATGGACCATAGAGCTGTACAGTTGGATAAGTACTTCTCAGCTCCGTTTGTGACTGTACAGTCTGATATGGGAGTGATAGCTTCAGTAACAATTCTCACAACTACATAAGGCAGGTTTTGCAAGATGGGAATATATTCTGATGTAAAGTCTCGTTTCGTCTGCTTGTTTAATCAGACTGTGCTTAAAAGGTAACAATACACTCCACCTGTCTCCGGGTACTTCTATCTGTTTTGGGCGATTGTTGCCCATAAGCCATACAAAAGTAAGATGGTAAAGGAACCCTTTTCATAGTTCATAAGTACGGTTCCAATTTCACTGCAACGGGTCACCCCATAATTGCTTCGTTCCTGTGCCAATGAATATCACACTAAATGCTAACAACTGTGAAACGTTTCCTGTGTGAACTAATTCCAGAATGAAACAGCCGCGTAACGCCACAAAAAAAACCTGCTCCGCATAAAATGCATATGACTGTACCCGTTTCATACCTCGAGGTATATTGAGTGTTGGGCCCGCAAGGGAAGCAAGAATAGTACCACTGCGACCTACAAGGCATGTCGTAAGAGGGACTGATGTAGGACCTAGGAGCTACCTAGTAAAAAAAACATCGCAGAAATCGGATATGCTGGCATGGCCTACTTGTGGGCGCATAACTAGCACAACGTACAATCGCTCTTAGGGTCAGATCACATAATAGTCACTTAGAGTGGTTAACAAGTGGTCGATATGGAGCCTTCAAAGAAAAAGATTAGTTGTTTGTTAGTAATTATTTACAGGCGAAGGATAACAAACAACACGACTCAACAACAAAAATATGATGGTGTCCTGTTAGTCTCGAAAGACAACGGATGTAGTGTCCACATCGTGAAACGAAACCGGAGTTGTCGCTACAGCAGAAAGCTATTTAGGAATGTTTATATAGAGAATCTCGGTTGGTCATGCAGCAATTCTCCCCGCAGCTGACAAACCCAAAGAAACGACAAGGCCGATACAACTTGGCACCAGCAACTTCGCAGGAGTTGTCAGAATACCAATGAGTACAGTTACAAACTGCCTTTGAAAATCCTGTTCCGGATTTGCTTTCGGGGTTTACTTCCAAGCACGTGCATTTGTAGACCAGGAAAAAGCGTTCGACCGCGTAGATAGGCACTTACTTACTTACTTAATCCCGTCATGCCTAGTGACACATGGGGCTTCAGAAAGGACTTTCCATGCTCTCCTGTCCGTGCAACCTTCAGCGCAGAGCCCCACGTCAGAGATGCGGTGTCCAGTTCCTCTTCCATCATGCGCCTCCATGTTGTCCGTGGTCTGCCTTTCTTTCTCTTTCCTTCTGGTGTCCAAGTGAGGGCTACCCTTGCAGGCATTTCTTGTCTCATTCTCATAACATGTCCGAGCCATTTCCATCTTCTCTTTTGAGTATGTCATTCATTGCCTCTTGTCTTGTATCTTGGAGTAGTTGGTTATTGGATATTTTTTCTGGCCAAAAGATTCCCAAGATTCTGCGAAGACAAGAGTGGTGGAAAACTGACAGCCTGCTAGTATCTCCTTTGGTCATCCTCCAACACTCCGATCCGTAGAGCAAAACTGGCAAAACAATGTTTTTATAGAGTTTAAGCTTTGTGGTCCTATTGTAGATTTTGGACTTCCATACTGGTTTCATTCTGGCAAAAGTGGTTCTGGCCTTACTTAGACGTGATTTTATATCTTCCTCTGCCACCGTAGATAGGCACAAGTTGTGGAAAATACTATCAACCTATGAGGGTTAATGACCACCTAACCAACTTTTGTAAGAGCCTTTATACAAACAGTCAGTTTACGATTCGAACAAACACAGGACTATCAGAAAAGTTTCACATGGGGTCAGGGGTAAGACAAGTTTGCGTACTATCCCCGCTGCTGTTCATCACATATATTGACCAAATATGTAAAACAGCTAACACAAGCGAAGGAAACAACATCGGAGAACCTTAAACGAATTTTTTTTTGCAGATGATCAGGCAATCATATCAACAACAGAAGAACAGCTACAACAACACATTAACAGACCCCAGTTAGCATGTAACGAATACAACATGAGAATAAACATCGACAAAACCGAAGTAGTGATATTCGCCAGAAAGGAAAGCACTACCATGCCATATCTGCATCGACAATCGCCCATTAAAACAAGTAAAAGACTTCACATACCTGGGGAGCATTTTTTCAGCAAATGGAAGAATAACTAATGAAATTCAAACAGATGCAACAAAGCAAATCAAATGATAGGACAAATGGCGCCAATTTTAAGATGCAAACACGTCACCATGAACACAAAAAGAGCAATGTTCAACACAATCTTTCTCCCACATTATGTTACCAGTGCCAAACCTGGACGCTGACAACAAACGATAGAAGAAAACTAGTCACAACAGAGATGAAGTGTCTACGCAGAATGCTGGGTGTAACAAGAAGAGACCGGTTGAGAAATGAAGACATCAGGAAAAAGTGGGTACAACATCGATACTAGACTTCATCAAGAAACAACAAATTAAATGGTTCGGTCACGTAAGCAGATTACCATCAGACAGTGCACCCAAAGAGCAATGCTGCTCCGATACAATGGGTACAAACAAAAGGCCGGCCACGCAAAAGATGGACCTCAGAGATAACAGAGGCGACGAAAGAGACTATCTACGAAGCGCATACTAGGCCCGTTTTAGAAATCTCTTCCTGACCTGACGCTGTGAGGCATACATGATTCAAGAAAGAAAGAAAGATTTGTAGCATCAGCCAGTTTTCTTTGATCTATTTACCAGCATCAAATGTGTTTAGCTTCACTAAACAATGAAAACATGGCACCTGGCATGAAGGACACGAATTTAACCGCACAATACAGTTTTCTGATGGACGATGAACCGTTTTATTTAGTGTGTAAATGTAAGGTAATGTGTTAATAATGTAATAATCGTTCAAGTAACGGTATATATCCATTACGCCTACAAATTACCAAGGATATCAGATTAGGCTAACAAATTCACAATGTGAAGTCGATTAATACTCAAAATACTTGCAATTAACTATGAAACTAACTAACTTACTTGCTTGCACAGTTGCTGGCCTTTTTTAAAATACAACTTTTAGTTTTAACTACCTACACCCTTAGCCTTAATTCTTAAAATACTGACCACTTAGTCCCCTGCAAGTGTAAGTCATTTATAAAAAAATCGCAGTAGTCACTAGCTTTATTCATAATGATTACTACCTTAGACTTAGTGCTTTTGAATATTCCGTCTGTGTTGTCCTGTTATTCAATTGTTATGTTCAAGCGATGGCCATCCATTGTCACTGTGACGTTTAATTTATTTATCTTGATAATCTTGTATTCATAATTAGAGACTGCTTGAATTCTGCTCCCACAACATGTGTGTAATCAATACGTTTTTTGCTGTCAAATACAGCCATGCAGTGTGAGTGTCATGATGGCATCCCAGATCAGGCCACTGGTATTAGCTTGATGATTTCCTACTCACGAATAAACAAACACATATCAACGCAGTCAAAAACAAACGCACTTTCCACGGTCCATAGCGCAGGCACTAGTTATCAGCAAATTGAAAGCACTACCAATAAAAACTTTATCAGCAAAGTGAAAGCACTACCAAGCAAAACTCATAAAACCAGAAGACTATCCAAACCCAAGATCAACATCACTAGAATGGAAATGACAGAGAATATGGAGACATTCAGAAAGGAGTTTACTGTTCATTCTGAGAATGAAATGGGAGAAAGTAGCATTGATTAAAAGTGGAACATCCTTAAAAACTAACATGTATGACTGTGCCATCTCTTCCTTTGGCACCAAGAAATTCTCAAACAAAGACTGTGTTGAACATAATGAAACAATTATTCATTGTGTGCTGTTGATCAAAGAAAAATATGGCATACCATCTTCTTCTTCTGTGTTCGCCCACTATGAATTCAAGCGTAGCCATGGTGTGGTGCTTCTGACTGATTTTTGCATGAAAGCCTGCTTGCCGTTTTATTGGTTTCCTCACCTTCTCTGACTTCAGCCTAACATCTTATTAACTAGTAAACCTCATCATCATCATCAAATAGCTTGTCCTGAGCAGAACTTTGCCACCCCAACAGTCCTCCGGAATTTCTCTCTCTCATAGGCCAGATGTCCTGCCTCTGCAGCCGTCATGTTCAAACCATCAGTTACATCCTGAATCCATCTTCTCCGTGGCCTTCCTCTTCTCTTCTTTAACGGTATGCCTCCTTCCATGATGGTCTTCTCCAGTCCTTCATGTCTTTTTATATGTCAAAAATATCTCAATTTTCTCTTTCTTATTTGTAGTATCAGCCAGTTTTCTTTAATTTTGAGTTCTTTCTGGATAGATCTATTTGTTATCTTCTCTGTCCAAGATATACGAAGGACTCTTCTATAACACTTATATTCAAAAGAACATATATGTTTTCCCACTGCTTTATTAAATGTCCATGCTTCACACCCATATGTTGCCACTGGGAATATGCATGCTCTTAGTATTCTGATTTTTTTTTTCTTATCAGTTCCATCATACTGTTTTAAGTTTTTTAAACATTTTTTCACTTTGTTCTTCTTATCAGTTCCATTTCCACTGTTTTAGTCGTCCTGTATTTTTGTAAGCCAGTGTTCTTCAACCAAATTTGTTACAGTAGTTCACCCTAGTCGTCTTCACAGTAGCACTCGATGTTTGATCTTTGCAAGACGTTTAACGTGCACATTGGTTTGTAGGCCCCTAAACGCATAGACTTCTACACGTTTAGGACACTTGCATCCGATTTAAGCCAAACCTCCTTAGTCGCCTCTTACGACTTTTGTGGCAGGTAACAGTGGTTCTATTCTTTACACCCCAAATTTGGGCCCGGTAACCACTGGGCAACCAAGATATTCAAAACTTCCACATTTTCTACTTTCTCTCCATTGATAAAAATATCATTCGTCATGTTCGTTTTATCTGTTGTCATTATTTTTGTTTTTGCCAAGATTTAGATATAGATTTTGTTTTTCACATTGATTGACATTGAGATATAGATTTTGTTTTTCGCTTTTATCTTTCACTTCTAATAATTTCTCAATCCTTTTTGTGATGTTGACAGTAACACTGTGTCATCAGCGTTTCTTAGTTCAGGTATTTCTCTAGTAAATCTCATGTTATGAAAATTGGACTCTTTTACTTTTTATATAATTATATGCCTTCAAGAAATGAAAAAGAGAATAACAAGAAAATTACTTTATTAAAAACAGTAATTATTTCTTCCCATGGTTTGAAGATTAAATTGATGTTCTAATATGATGGTCTTTTATAAGTATAACTAATGGTAGGCAGTGTGAGCCGTAAGACATAAAGGTTTGTGTTTTCTTCTGCTGCATTCTCACTAGATTGGGATTTCGGATTCTCTAATAAAGGCAGCTGTCTGTCTCAGATTATCAGCCACGCCATACAGTTTGTCTTGGACACTAGTGTAAGTGGGCCACCTCTTTAGGATATAAATCCTATGATTTCTGCTTCCCCGTTTGTGCCGACCTCTTCTGGCAGTAAGTTTTGGCCACCCTCGTGATGGTGGGTCTGACATTCTTACAGCGTGGCTAAATCTCAGAGGCAGATTGGCGACCGTAGAATCCGTTATCCCATTCCTCGGTGTGAGGGGTCGTTGCACCATGTTATGCGCTTTACGGCCTGGTGCATCCGTTTACAAGCATTTGTTTCGGGTTAGCATTCCCTAGTGGACACATGCATCCTATTTCAGCCAAACCTCCTTAGTTGCCTCTTACGACATGCATGGCAGGTAACTGGTTCTATTCTTTACGTCCCAAATTTGGGCCCGGTAACCACTCGGGCGGGTTTGTGGTTTGAATCCTATGTTTGAATTAATGAGTCACCCGAGTGGTTACCGGGCCCAAATTTGGGGTGTAAAGAATAGAACCATTGCTACCTGCCATGCATGTCGTAAGAGGCACTAAGGAGGTTTGGCTGAAATCGGATGCACATGTCTTAAACGTGTAAAAGTCTATGCGTTTAGGGGCCTACCAAACCAATGTGCAACGATACACGTTCTTGGCAAAGATCAAACATATCACAAAGAGTGATTAAAATTGGTCGTAAAGAACGAACGCAAGAAGAAGAAGAAGAATTAATGAGTGTTTTCCGGAAGCCCCTAACACTTGTCCACTGTCTATTTATTGATCATGTTCATTGGATCTTGTGCTTCCCGTGGTGTTCTTAAAAAACTCCTTATTCTATTGTCTAATGGTTGTGTAATTGCTTTTTTTGTCTAAATCATTTCACAGGTAAGATTTGGTGATGGAAAACAAACTTAGCAGTATTGAGTCATGGACCTGCGAAGATGTTGGTGCCTGGCTGAAAGAAATTGGCTTTGATAAATATATAGAATTGTTCACAACAACACATCAGATTGATGGGAAAGTTCTCTTAAGTTTGACAGAGATAGATTTGAGACATCCACCTTTGCAGCTGAAAATTCTCGGTGATATCAACGTTAGCATCACACTTGCATGTGATCCAATCCTGTTTAGTTCATCCAGTATCAGAACTTGGAAATGAAAGCTCTTCCAGTGCCTATCTAGACGAATGGGACGGAGAAAGAAGAATATTATATACATCAACCTTGACTCAGCCCAGAATATTTTCTAAGCAAGACGATAGTGAGTTTGATGAAGTGGACGGTACCTATCTAAAAACAGTCCGTCATGTGAGAAACATGGACATAAACGTATTTCCTGACATACCTCCAGAAATATGGAAGACATTGCTAAGCTTCGTCTATGTCTTTTCTGTATTTATGTTGACTGCGTTTGTGATGGTAGTTGTTCATGACCGAGTGCCTGAGATGGATAAGTATCCTCCGCTGCCTGATTTATTTTTGGACAATATGCCATACGTGCCATGGGCGTTTCAAGCTTGTGAGCTGGTTGGTATTGCGCTTGCTTTTATGTGGTTCACTCTGCTTGTTTTTCATAGACACAGGTTAGTAAATAAAATTCATGACTGTTACTAGTTGAAAAGAATGTATGTTTCTTATGTTATGCGATCAACATCATCACACATTGGGCATTTCCATTCGTGCTCTGTCCTCCACTGCAGCAGCCATCCCAAAGTCCATTTTCTCACCGTACCCACGAGAAGTTGGTTACAATATCTTCTCTCTCTACCACAAAGATGACACTGTCTGGCATATCCAAACTTAACGCCTAATTCTCAAACTCGTTCCAGTGTCTGAGACTTGCCCATGTCACATAATTGAGAGCGTACCACATTGATGATATCGGCTCTGTCCATACTTCTGCCCACTTGTCGGGCATTGTTTGCAAGAAAGTCAGCACGCTCGTTACCCTGCACTCCAGTATGTCCAGGTGTGTACAGCCAAGTAATTTTCTTAAGATGTGATCTCCGAATGATGTCCACCAATTCCACACGCATACTTCCAGATTAAATCATTTGAAGTGTATTCATCGAGTCAGATATGATAATCGTATGGGTTACCTGTTGCTCAGACACCCATGACAGAGCCCTGGAGGCAGCAGTGATCTCCATAGTCATGCTTGATGTCGTCTCGAAAGCCCTACAGCCCTCATGAAGTGTGCTACCGTTTTGTTGTGCTGAATAAGCCATCGATGATCTGGTTCCGCATCTGATAGAGCCTTCGGTGTAGACACTGATATCACTTGGATGGGAGTGCTGATCCACGAGTGCAAGAATCTCCGCATTGACGCCACCCAGGGGTCCATTCTCTACAGCAGCATCCAAGTGTACTGACAACCCTGGTGTAATCAGTCATATCCTATGATATAGGCATCCATTCTTTACCATGCCTCGGCTCATCTAGAGTACAGACCTGTTTAATAACATCCTCTGCTTTGGCTATCCAGGATCAACCTCTCTTCAAACGCCTGCCCTTGTTTTCATTATGGATTTGGGCAGAGGATGATTTGTGTCCGCAGAAACTCTCAGATAAGCTTTTACCTGTGAGACTTTGTGTCTCATGGCCATCGTTGGCAATCCAAGGACATAGTGCATTGCCTCACATGAAGTAACCAAGTGTAAGCCTCATCACTTCATTTTGGATCCTGTCTAACTTATCCAACGATGTTCTGCTTACTGTCAGAAGACCATAGTCCAGCAGGCGTTGTTCAATATCTGCCTCCACCATAACTTTGAGAACGGTTAGCCCTTTTCTTGCCTTTAGGATTATGTTTTCTTGTTTTAAACTGTGCTTCGCCCATGGAGCATTTCTTCTTCTTGACGCTCCATATCGACCACTTGCCAACCACTCTGTGTGATTTGTATGTGATCTGAGCCTAAGAGCGATTGTACGCTGTGCCTGTTATGCACCTACAAGTAGGCCAGCGCATCCGATTTATGTGCTGCTTTTTGTTTACTAGGGTAGCATCCTTAGGGCCTACATCAGTCGTCACTTATGACATGCATTGTAGGTTGCAGTGGTGCTATGCTTTGCTTCCTTAGGGCCCCGGCACTGCACGGGCGGCCCATGTGGCATAAATATTCAACCATATACATTAATGATAAGAGATTTGCTTTATTGAAACAACCATATACATTAATGATAAGAGATTAATGAAACAGTCACATACATTAAAGATAAGAGATTAATGAAATAACTAAACTTGATCTTATTGCAGGTTTGTGCTAATGAGACGCATGTTTTCCCTGATGGGTACTATTTTCCTTCTGCGCTGTGTTACTATGCTTATAACTTCTCTGTCGGTACCTGGCAGACATTTACAATGCAGTGGGAAGGTATGGAGATTTTTGAGCATAATTATTATTTATGTATAGAATGTTTAACAGGATTTATGAGTCATATCTGATTAGGTATTGGGGATACAGATGTACCTGGTGAAAGGTGGTGCGGAGTGGGCGGTTGTATTTGGAGCACATTGTAATCGAATAAGCATAGAAATGAAGACTCTACTCTAGGTTTCAATTCCAACACGATAGACTATCCTCATGATTTTCATTACCTCTGAAGTCAGAGGAAGGCATACCTGTATGGCGAGGGACACTGGTAATAAGGAAAGCAGGTCTTCATTTAAAAAATCAGAAGTGTCGTAAAAGGTGCACTGACTACGCCTGAATTTGTAGTGGAGGAACGGAGACGATCATTTTAGTATGAGAATTTAGATAGAGACTTTACAGTCAATCCCCGAGTGGTTACGGGGCCCAAATTTGGGTGTAAAGAATAGAACCACTGTTACCTACCATGCATGTCGTAAGAGGCGACTAAGGAGGTTAGACTGAAGTCGGATGCACATGTCCTAAACATGTAAAAGTCAATGCGTTTAGGGCCTACCAAACCAATGTGCAACGTATACACGTTCTTGGCAAAGATCAAACCTATCACAAAGAGTGATTAAAATTGGTCGTAAGAACGAACGCAAAGAAGAAGAAGAAGAAAGTCGAATCGGAGTTGGGAAGTACCTATCCAGCAGCAAAGCTGTATGGTCCCTCGGAAAAGAGTCCTACTATTACTACTACTGTTACCTCTGAAGTTGGAGAAGGCACACCTGTATGGTGGGTGACACTGATAAAAAGAAAAGCAGGCATTCACGCAAAAATCAGTCAGAAATGCCATACCAGACGCCCTTACTACACCTGAATTCATAGTGGTGAACGAAAGAAGAAAAGGAACTACTACTATTGTTGTGGATACAGAGAAAATCATGCTTTGCACAAGGTGACACCAGTAACAGCATTAGAACAGTTTTAATGTTAATATTTGTAATAACAAAATGTTACATTTGTAATAGTGCTACAATAATAGTGGTTGTAATGTTAACAATGTTATCTGGAATTTCAGCGCTATGGGGACTGGTACAGCAGATTTTATCGGACATTTGAAATCTGGAAAGCAATGGGCATGTCACTGCAGGGTGTTCAATCTTGTGGAGATTATATGTTTAGTGGGCATACCTCAATCATTACTCTCTTTAACTTCTTCATCACAGAATGTGAGTATTATTTCTTGAATCAATCGCCAGTCTGTTGCCAGGGCCCGCAAGGAAGCAAAGAATAAGTAACACTGTAACCTACAAAGCATGTCGTAAGAGGCGACTGAGGTAGGGGCCTAGGAAGCTACCTGGTAAATAAAAAGCGTAATCAGATGTGCTTGCCTACTTGTAGGCGCATAACTGACACAGTGTACAATCGCTCTTAGGCTCGGATCACACACAAATAACAAAGAGGGGTTAACGAGTGGTCAATATAGAACGTTTGAAGAAGAAGAAGAAAGGGGTAGAGAGAGTATAGGAAAACAAGGAATAAACACAATGAATGAGAACCGAGAAAGACTGGCTTAGTTATGTATTCTGTCGAACTTAATAATTGGAGGTACCATCTTTGTCCACAAGGAGATTCACAAACTTATTTGGCATTAGCCTGATGGGAGTACCAGGAATCAGATTCACCATATGTGTATGAATACACAATTTAGAACATCATTGCTAGATGTCTGTGCATACAGAGGGGCAGATCTAGGAAGTGATTCTTCTTCTTTGCTTTCATTCTTTACAACCAATTTTAATCACTCTTTGTGATATGTTTGATCTTGCCAAGAACATGTATACGATGCACATTGGTTTGGTAGGCCCCTAAACACATAGACTCTACACGTTTAGGACACATGCATCCGATTTCAGCCAAACCTCCTTAGTGCCTCTTTGACATGCATGACAGGTAACAGTGGTTCTATTCTTTACACCCCAAATTTGGGCTCTGTTAACCACTCTGTTAACCTCTCGTATTAGCTATAGCAGCCCTGAGTGGTTACCAGGGCCCAAATTTGGGGTGTAAAGAATAGAACCACTGTTACTCACCACGCATGTCGTAAGAGGCTACTAAGTAGGTTTGCTGAAATCGGATGCACATGTCCTAAACGTAGGAGTCTATTACCAAACCAATGTGTAACATATACACGTTCTTGGCAAAGATCAAACATATCACAAAGATGTTTAAAATTGGTTGTAAAGATCGAACGCAAAGAAGAAGAAGAAGCTATAGCAGCTAGTGCCTTCACTAAATTAACAAATATCTGGCAATCTCAAGACCTTAGTATATGCACAAAGTTAAATTATTTAGGTCATGTGTGATTCCTGTACTGACCTACGGTTGTAAAAGTTGAAAATCAACAAAGAAAATTGATAAGAAACTGGACAGCTTTGAGAATAAATGTCTCCAAAAATTATTAAAAGTAAAATGGAGTGATTTCGTTTCTAACAACACAGTGAGAGATAGAACACACCAACAACCCGTATCAAATATTATAAGGAAGCGAAGGTGGAAATCTTAGATCAGACGAAAAGAGACTAAATCGACAAGTCCTTATGTGGTCACCAGTTGGGAAAAGAAACGTGGAAGACCAAAGACCACTCTTGAAGAACCATCCAACAAGAAAGTAAACTATTGGGATGTAAAACCATACAAGATCTCCGACTGCAAACGCAACCGCATCACATGGAGATCTAAACCTCTGCCCTATGTGCCTCCTTTGGCACGAAAGGAACAAACTAACTAACTAACCACTCGGACGAGTGATTATTCTGATAAGTATATCGAAAATGAATCAGAAGACCAATTTGGTCATGCAGAAATGTGTGAATTGATTGCAAAATTAGCTAGTTATGTCCGCTCTGGAGATTAGTAAGGTGTGTGTTCCACGTAATATATCAAGTAAATTTGATATAGGTTGGGTCTCCTATAATTGTATTCAGTAGAAGACTAATATAGCAAGTAAAAATATTGGGGATGATCAGGTAAGTCAGTTTTAAATAAAATAACTGCATTTTGTCACAGTCATTAGTTTAGCGAAATGGCATCTCATGTCTATAACAACCGGCAACCAGGATGCAGAGCCCAAGGAAGACCAAGGACCGATGGATAGATAACACCACAGTTATCCTGTGACACCAAAGACGTAACAACTACAGATGCAACACACCTGGCACAGGATAGAAAACTGAATCATCCCATGACAAAACAATGAGTTTTGCTTATACCTTAGTTTTGTGTGTTTTTTTTCTCAGGAGCCCAAAGGGATGGGGTTTAAAATTCCTTGATGACCAGGGTTCAAAGGGTTAAGCTGTAGTTTTCTCAATTTTTAAATAAAATTTGATGAATGATATTTAATTTAATAGATATGAAATGTACTTTTATTACATGCTAACAAAATAAATTAAGAACTCGTAACGATCAGATTTCACTAATGTCTTCTTCTTCTTTGCGTGTCTTTACAATCAATTTTTATCACTCTTTGTGATATGTTTGATCTTTTGCCAAGAACGTGTATACATTGCACATTGGTTTGGTAGGCCTCTAAACGCATAGACTTCTTCACGTTTAGGACATGTGCATCCGATTTCAGCCAAACCTCCTAGTCGCCTCTTACGACATACGTAGCAGGTAACAGTGGTTCTATTCTTTACACCCCAAATTTAAGCCCGGTAACCACTCAGGCGTGCACTAATGTAAGTATAAAACTAATTTGGCAATGAAAGAAATCATGGCGCTGTCCAAGACTCAGGCCAAACAAAAGAGAGAAATGAGTGTTGTCTGTGGCTTTTGACAGTTAATGTATTTGTGAGAAGTGGGATTAACCATAGAATTGCAGAGACCATAATCATGCATACTGTTTGCTATCTGCTGATAGAGACTACGCACTTATGGGTCAGCCAGAGTGTCACTGAGATTGACTGAATAATTAATAGCTGATAGTTTTAAATAATTGAATTGTTTACAACCAAATTATTCTTCAGTGGATACCAGCCCACTGTGGCCTATCAGGAAATGAGAGAGCAGACAAGCTGTCTAAGGAGGGAAAAAACTTGATACAACACAAACACCCTGTGTCACTACCAGAGATCAAGACACATATTAAACGTAAATACAAAGAGTTGTGGTGGCAACAAACCCACAGCAAACACCCACAATATCCTGTCAGCAGACTAAATAGAAAACAGCACACAACAATCTTTCATCTCAGAACAGGACACTGCAGACTTAACCATCACATGTACAGAATAAAGCCTGTTCAGACTGCACTGTGTGCAAGTCAGACTGAAACACATACTCCAGAGCACATCCTACAGTCCTGTTCATCATACATACACCAACGAAATGAAACATGGGCTCATGAAAGAATCTTACAGAGTAAGCTATGGGGAACTTACCATGAACTCCAACTGACATGCAGCTTCATAGAGGCAAACCGCCCGAGTGGTTACCGAGGCCCAAATTTGGGGTGTAAAGAATAGAACCACTGTTACCTGCCACATGTCGTAAGAGGCGACTAAGGAGGTTTGGCTGAAATCGGATGCACATGTGCTAAACGTGTAGAAGTCTATGTGTTTAGGGGCCTACTAAACCAATGTGCACGTATACACGTTCTTGGCAAAGATCAAACATATCACAAAGAGTGATTAAAATTGGTCATAAGAATGAACGCAAAGAAGAAGAAGATAGAGGAAAACCATCTCATGGTTTGACAAGCATACAAAACCGATTGCAAAAAAATAAGAAGAATTATTGACAAATTATTGTTGATTACTTTTCTTGTAAAAATTAAACACATTAGAAGTTGTGAGTACACATAGTTAATGAACCTTTCATTCTTGTTTGCAGATACCCCGAGAAAATACTACTATGTTCACATCATTTCATGGGTCCTCAACTTCTTTGGCATCTTCTTCCTATTGGCAGCCCATGAGCATTACTCCATTGATGTCTTCATGGCCTTCTACCTCTCATCCCGTCTGTTTATGTACTACCACACACTTGCCAATAACCGAGCTCTAATGGCTCCAGATGCCAGGCGATACGTGTATGGTTTCCACTGTTTGCATTTTTGAATCAAAGTGTGAAGGTCGTGTTCCCAATCATTTTGAGCATCCCATAACACAGATTGCATCATACTTTAAAATGTTCAGTATCTGGGCAGCCTCATCAAACACCAATACTGATCAGGATAGTACACAAAGTAAACCGTGTACCTTAGATACCTCAGACATATCGACAAAGAATAAATGATGCAAAATAACATTCACATTTTTTCGTTGCCTACTAAATGACTATTTTTCATTTATTTTCTTTATCAAAATTCAGTTATTTGTATAATTTCTGATTTAAAAAAACTACAGTTTGTATTGAGTTAGTTCACCATAATAATACTAGTTTCTTGCTTCATAATATAAATTAGTTTATTGAAGGTTATTGGGCAAGAACCAGCGTGAATAAAGATAACTGGGAAGAGTGAACAACAACTGGTGAAGAAGAAAAGTGTAGAAAAAGTGAGCTTCATTGACAGGAAGGTCCAGACTAGAGATATGTAGAAAGTGTCAGTTGCAACAGAAGTAGTCTTCTTCTACTTCAAATGCTCACATTGATCACTCTGTGGGATTTGTGTGCTAGTTATGCGCCTATAAGTAGGACAGCATATGCGATTCCTACGATGCTTTTTATTAACTAGGGTAGCTTCCCTAGGTCCTACATCAGTCGCCTTCTGCGACATGCCTTATAGGTTGCAGAGGTACTATTCTTTGCTTCCCTTGCAGGCCCCGACACCACACGGGCGAACAGAAGTAGTGAAGTTTCATTGACTGAAGATGACACAGAATAGAGATTGTGAATAGTTTGTTCGCATTCATTCTTGTCAACCAAGTTAACCACTCTGTGTGGTTTGCGCTGAAGACGCAAGTACATTGTACCCCCATTAGGCCCCTATGAGATGTAGGATCCAAATTTTGGCCAAAGTGTTTGCGTATTATCCAGCTGGATCCAAATTTGTACAAACAGGTAATGTCAATTTAGAAACAGAAAAACCCACTTTAAAGTACTATATCTGGATGGTATCATGTCTGGTTGGGCATAGGAAGGCCTTCAGAGATGACTCCTGCCAAATATGGATAGTGATAATTGTAATAGAAACCGTGGACAATCCCTGACATTTTTCTTCTTTCTTTCATTGACCGAAGACTGCCCTGAATAGAGATATGTGTTAAGTGAATTATTGGAGGTGTTTCTTAGACATTCAAGGTGACGGAACATACAGAAAGTTTAATATATGATCCATCTACTCAATGCGTGGCCTTAGACTAAGGTGACGGAAGTCAGTGAACCAGAGCTAACCTACTTCACCTTCAAGTGGTACTACCACTGCAGTCTAGCTCAGTGAGTAGGAATCAAAGAGAAAGATAAACATTGTCCTAAAAATGCATTGTTAATAACAGATATGCCGTTCCAAAAGGTACCGATATTGCAACTTTGCTATAAACTATCACACAGGGTAAAAATTGATCTTTCCAGAGGAGACAAATAAGATTTAGTCATGATTAAATGCATTTCTTGTAATTATTCTGTTTTGTTATACTTATTAATTTTAATTACTTTTCTAGTTTTGTTATTCTTGCATTTGTAATCTTTTTGGGACTTCATTTTTCCTCAAAGTTTTTTGTATAAATTATAACCATTACCGGTTAACATTTTTATAAATAGTTCTTTTGTTTGTGGTGCGGATTGCAACTTTATTTGCACAATTTTTTTAATCATTTATTTTTGTTATGGTTAAAATGTTTTATTTGTTTATTCTTTTGTTCTGGTTTGCAATCTTCTCTGTAATTCATTTTCTTGCAAGAATTGGCTTTAAATTGTAAAAGTCAATTTGTGACTAATTATATTTCTTTTATAATTTATTTGTACATTTATGTAAGTGCTTTAATGGAATATTAATGCATCAAAATTCAATATTATTATGAATTTAAGAATGTTCTTCTTCTTCTCATTTGCTGTTGTTCAATGTCTACACAATGAGTCCGGTTCTCTGAATGTATGTTGTTGTTGTGTTTGTTAGTTTATCAAGGCTTCCAAACTACTTTGCATGGATGTTTGTCTCTGTTGGCTAGTGTTCTTTTTGCAGTTGTTTCATCAAGGCTTCCAAACAACTTTGCATGGATGGTTGTCTCTGTTGGCTAGTGTTCTTTTTGCAGTTGTTTCATCAAGGCTTCCAAACAACTTTGCATGGATGTTTGTCTCTGTTGGCTAGTGTTCTTTTTGCAGTTGTTTCATCAAGGCTTCCAAACTACTTTGCATGGATGTTTGTCTCTGTTGGCTAGTGTTCTTTTTGCAGTTGTTTCATCAAGGCTTCCAAACAACTTTGCATGGATGTTTGTCTCTGTTGGCTAGTGTTCTTTTTGCAGTTGGTTCATCAAGGCTTCCAAACAGCTTTGCATGGATGGTTGTCTCTGTTGGCTAGTGTTCTTTTTGCAGTTGTTTCATCAAGGCTTCCAAACAGCTTTGCATGGATGGTTGTCTCTGTTGGCTAGTGTTCTTTTTGCAGTTGGTTCATCAAGGCTTCCAAACAGCTTTGCATGGATGTTTGTCTCTGTTGGCTAGTGTTCTTTTCGCAGTTGGGTTCATCAAGGCTTCCAAACAGCTTTGCATGGATGTTTGTCTCTGTTGGCTAGTGTTCTTTTTGCAGTTGTTTCATCAAGGCTTCCAAACAACTTTGCATGGATGTTTGTCTCTGTTGGCTAGTGTTCTTTTTGCAGTTGTTTCATCAAGGCTTCCAAACTACTTTGCATGGATGTTTGTCTCTGTTGGCTAGTGTTCTTTTTGCAGTTGTTTCATCAAGGCTTCCAAACAGCTTTGCATGGATGTTTGTCTCTGTTGGCTAGTGTTCTTTTTGCAGTTGTTTCATCAAGGCTTCCAAACAGCTTTGCATGGATGTTTGTCTCTGTTGGCTAGTGTTCTTTTTGCAGTTGTTTCATCAAGGCTTCCAAACTACTTTGCATGGATGTTTGTCTCTGTTGGCTAGTGTTCTTTTTGCAGTTGTTTCATCAAGGCTTCCAAACAGCTTTGCATGGATGTTTGTCTCTGTTGGCTAGTGTTCTTTTTGCAGTTGTTTCATCAGTTGACAGTCTTGCAGGATGTGTTCGGCTGTCTGTGCATTTAAGAATGAATTCGATACTGAAACCAATCCACGTCTTATTTTAAAACCACAGTTAACGACCATTTGATCTTTATAGATGGGAATGTTATCCCCAGAGTTGTCTTACCACAGAGAACTGTGTTAGCATAGTGATTAGTGCCCTTGTTTCATAGACATGTTCCCAGGATCAAAATCACCAGTTGGTGTGGGATTATTTTAGACTGCTGGCTCTCAAGTCGACCCAGGTTCAATTGGGCACCAGCGAAACACTGGGACATTAAGGTAATGTTGACTACATCATATTGAGAATCTACGTGGCTTAGAGGTTAGGTGGTCCCTTTCATTCCAAAGGTACTCTGTTTGCTCCTTCGTGGAGTCATCAGGATATTTTTCTAGAGATCCCTGATCTCAGTGTAGGTGAGATCAAGTTCCTAGTCGTACTGTAGGCAGATGATAAAATGTAAGTCCCTTGTTCAATTTGAGCATGTAAAAGAACCCTTGTCATTTGAATTGTGATAAGAGTCTGTTGAAAAGCCGCTGCCCGGACAAAAATTCATTAGAAAAGATTCAAACTAAAATTTCAACAAAATATCACATCTTCAAAATTACATTGTGGACACTCACCGGTGCTACTGAGTTCGTGCACTGCCACTGCGATCTTAAAATTCATTAGAAAAGATTCAAGCTAAAATGTCTACAAAACATCATCCTATCTTCAAAATTACATTGAGGATACTCACCGGTGCTACTGAGTTCGTGCACTGCCACTGTGATCTTCCTGTGTAAGAAAGAGATCGAAGCACACATGGTTGCTCATCGAAGTGCAATGATGATGGTCCTATCAATCAATAAATTGTGTTGCTGTTGATCAGAAAATTATGAGCCTAACATCATATCTCTCAACATACCACATTGTATGAAAACAAGTTCTTTACTGCAGCTACTTTGTTTGCAAGAAAGTCAGCATGCTCGTTACTCTGCACTCCTGCATGTCCAGGTGTCTATAGCCAAGTCATTGTCTTGAGGTGTGACCTTCGACTGCTGCCCACCCATTCTTCTTCTTCTTCAATGATCCAGCGGCACTTGAGCTCTTGCCCTTCGACCCAATGCTATGTAGTGGTATCTGCATGTGTTTGTAAGTTGTTCTTTTGTTCTGTATAATGTGTTCCATTTATCTGGCCTTGGAGGAAGGAGGGTCTTTCTGATGTCTTCTAGGGCTTGGCACTTGAAGAGGTGGTGGTGAACGGTTTCATGATGATGTGCGCACAGTTGGCACTCTGGAGTGTGTTGTGGATGAATTCTGTTCAAGTGATTATTAAGTGTTATGTGTTGGGTTCGAGTCTAAAAATGGTGCTCTGATCTCTTCTTGTAAGGTGGTTGATGTGGTCATTAAGGTTAGGGCTGGCCATATGGTTGTACACCTCTCTTCCTGTGTTTCCCATGGCCCATCTGTTCAGCCAAATTTCTTTATTTGTTGTCATTAGGATTTGCTTTGCTGTATGGAGAGTTGTTGCTGTGATTGGTTGTTCCTGTCTTAACCCTTTCTTGGCTAGCCTATCTGCTTTGTAATTTCCAGGTGTGGTCCACCCATTCCTTGCAGTAGTGTCATGCCTTTATATGTATCCAAAATACCTCTAATGTGTATCATCAAATCTTTTTCACTAGTTATATTTTCATCCTTAGTTATTTTCCAGAAATATCTTGGTTTGTTTTGTTTTGTTTCCTTGAAAAGACAAGTCTTTTTCTTCTTCTGCTTTGCATTCGTTTTTTACAACCAATTTTAATCACTCTTTGTGATTTGTTTGATATTTGCTAGGAACGTGTATACGTTGCACATTGGTTTGGTAGGCCCCTAAACGCATAGACTTCTAAACGTTTTGGACACATGCATCCGATTTCAGTCAAACCCTCTTAGTTGCCTCTTACGACATGCGTGGCAAGTAGCAGTGGTTCTATTCTTTACACCCCAAATTTGGGCCCGTGACCACCTGGGCGAGACAGACAGTAATTCTTCTTATGTTCGCCCGCTATGAATTTAGGCGTAGTCTGGTATGATGCTTCTGACAAATTTTTGCATGAAGGCTTGCTTTCCTTATTATCAGTGTTCCTCGCCATACAAGTGTGCCTTCTCCGACTTCAGAGGTAGACAGTAATTAAAAGTAATTATCTTATCATCCTAAAGCTTACAGTCTAAGTATATTTGTGAATATCCTACTCAAGAGTATGATAATTGTTAGATAATGATACTCAAAATAAAGCTGGATCACATATTTTTGCTAAACTGGTTTAGAGTTAATGTCTAGTGTGTCATTATGTAGTAGTATACAATTTAAGCTTGGTGGTGAAGATACTCTTAAACTCCATGCGATTCACGCACAACATATATTTAGCGAGTAAACATGTTGTGTCTTTTGTCACCGCCACCTATGACCACTATGTCTTAAAGTAGGCAAAAGCAGTGAGTGTGTAATAATTAATAACTCTACAGGAAATAGATACGCCTGGCAGTTGTGTAGTGAATATTTTGACCAGTCCGTATTTTGGGAATGGTGGATTGATTATGCGTCCTTGATGAAGAGACCGTATGTCAACAGCTTTTGACGCCATCTTGGTCCTTGGATGCTTAGTATATAACTTATTGCAAACCAACATATTCATATGTTTATGTCTGACCAAATGAATTAGTGTACAGCTTCCATCCGGAAGACCCGTGTTCAATTTGCAGTAAGGCCAATGATTTTTTCTGTTGTGGGCATAAATGAAAAATCATAACGTGAACAGCTTTGAGGCGACTGCACTAGCCATGCGGCCATTAAATTCCTCAGGCTCTCGTCCCAGCTGTCCTAAACCACCCTAAAAATCAGTAATGCAGGAAGTAACGACAGTTTAAAAAAAATAAAACAATTAGTTTATTCACAGACGAAGCAAAACATGTTCATCTACCTATTAACGCTTTACATTTTCTTTGACTCCTGCTCATCTTGTAAGTAAGTAAAGGAACCCTTTCATACCTTGTGGTATATAGGTCAATACAGTGTTAGGCCTGTATTTTTCATTGACCGTCGGCACACAATGGGTGATGTGGTCAGCATCACGCCGCCCGCCTTTACTTTCCCAGAGCATGTCTGGTACCCAGTTGAGGCTGGGTCGACCTGAGAGCCGCTGGTCGGGAAAATTCCATGCGCATTGCGGAGCTGAACCCAGACCACCAGTCTTGCGGAGCGAGTTCACTAACAATTACGCTACAGCGTCTCAAGCTCATCTTGTGTCTTTGTCTATTGCCACAAAGTGAATCTTATGAAGCAAACATGATATTTTCAGCAAATTTTTGGTTTATGCACTGTTAAATGACAATAATATCAATATCCAAAATAATATGCCTGAATATTATATGCATGATTTGTTATCGTATCTAAATGTGATAATATATTCAATGTAGTATATGCAATTTGACAATCAAATGCCTTTATTAATTTGGTTATGAAGAGTTGCTCTCTTTGATTTGTATAGGGAAACTCTTTCTTTGTTGTTGTCTTTCAGACTTTCACATTAATGACTTCTTCTTCGAACGCTCCATATCGACCACCTGTCAACCACTCTGTGTGATTTGTATGTGATCTGAGTCTAAGATCGATTGTACGTTGTGCTAGTTATGCACCTACAAGTAGGTCAGCACATCTGATTTCTGCGCTGATTTTTATTTACTAGGGTAGCATCCCTAGGGCCTACATCAGTCGCCTCTTTCGATATGCATTGTAAGTTGCAGTGGTACTATTCTTTGCTTCCCTTTCGGGCCCCGGCACCATACGGGTGGCACATTAATGACAGACAAAGGAGTCAGTCAACTCTAGATTGTCTAAATGTCCAGAAGAAATAGTGTTATACCATTTTACAAATTACCTCACATAGTCAGAAAGGGCGCATAGTGTAGACATACTCTTAGCCGGAGATCATAAAGCCCAAATATACGGTGAAAAATGATCGCTAAAGAGCAATAAAGGAAGGGAAAGTGTGGGGAACTGACTGTCAGCAAGACAGACTCAAAACATTTCTAGTAGGCCAAAATTCGGAAGCCCTGTCCTACACATGTGTTATACCATACACATGTAGGGCCTAAGAACTGGGGTGCAATGTATAGTCGTTCTTGACAAAGATCAGTTATAAATCACAATAAGAATGATCAAATTGGTCGTAAAGAACCAACGCAAACAATCAAATAAACGAAAATATACTTCTTTACAGGGGGACTGCCTAAAGTAGCTGATAGTAGCTCGGCCTGCTAGCTGTGAGACGCCTCATAGCTCGGGTTCGAACCTACTGTCCAGCATTTGTTCGAGTCCCCTGGTCTTACTCAGGACGATAACGTGAGTACCTCTGAAGTCGGAGAAAATCTGTCTGTATGGCGAGGGAATACTAATTACGAGTACATTGAGCACCGGCTGCCAGTGTAAAGTAATTTACAATGTGCACGCTGCTGCCATTGTAAGAAATTGGAAAATGGATTTTCACGCAAAAATCAGTTTCAGAGTTGAAAGCGGATGAAAAAACAAAACAAAAACTTATTGACAAAGGAGACCTCAAATAATGAAAGCAACCTACACTTCATGAAAAACTCAAAATAAACTGAGTCTACTGCTGCAAATTTGATACATTCTTTCTTTTCTCTAATCCTGTTTTGTCTCACAGTGTGAACAGATAAGAAGATATTTCTAGAACAGGTTTTTATGTACGCTTCATAAAGTGTTTTTTGTCACCTCTGTTATCTCTGAGGCCACCTTTTGTGGGGACAGCCTTTTGCTTTGTGTCCACTGTGTTGGAGTAACATTACTCTATGAGATGCACTGTTTCGATTTCTCCCTTCCAATAATGACTGAGACATTCCATTGCTGATGAAATTTTTTAAAAGTTTGTTCTCTAGACCGGAGTCGTCCTACTCGAGGTGACTTCAGCCTTCTGTTGCCGGGCTCACCAACCCAGGCTTTTATGCAGGTTGTGCTTCCTGGACACTATAGTTTAATCCCATACACTTGGGAGAAAGTGTCATAGAAGTAGAAGATAATAAAAAAGATGTCCTCCTCAAGGGAGAGGGTGGACGACTACTATTTGTCCCATAGCTTGAGGATGGGTTGGTTGCAGCCAGAGCATTTACCACTCACTGGTGGGTTCTGCGCTGCCACCTAATGAGGCCCCATCTTGCTCCTCGCCCTTTGGTCTGGCCTTTCACCTTCAGTCTGTTCAGCTTAGTTAGACCTGCCAGGAGTTAGACTCCCGCCGACATAGCCTGAAGGATCGTAAAGACACACAAACCCTTCAACCACGATAAGGTTGGCTAAAGTGGAAGGATAAAACATATCTGAAATTAAACATATGTTCTCTATTCAATTATTTACCATTAATCTTTTTTAAAATAATTATTATTATATTACTTGATATAAATAATGATTTACTTGTTATTTCATTGTAAGAATAATTTTTGTGATATTTGCTGTGATCCAAGTTTTTTATGCCACTCGAGATTCAACTGTGATTGTTATGTTTGCTGTTTTTAACTTTTTGTTCTCCATGACAATTGCAGTTTTTATTTGCTGCGAGTCTATTTGCTGTTTCAGTTTCTGTGCTACTCGAGATTCAACTGTGATTTTTATGTTTGCTGTTTTTCACTTTTTGTTCTCCATGAGAATTGCAGTTTTTTCTTTGCTGCGAGTCTGTTTGCTGTTTCAGTTTCTGTGCTACTCCGCTCGACATAGCCTGATCGTAAAGACACACAAACCCTCCAACCACGATAAGGTGATTCAACTGTGATTATTATGTTTGCTGTTTTTCTTTTTTTGTTGTCCATGAGAATTGCAGTTTTGTTGTTGCTGCGAGTCTGTTTGCTTTTTCAGTTTCAGTGAACTGGTATCCACCGCAGAACTCATTCTGATTTCTTGGACGGCAAGCCGATGTTATACCTTATATGCTGGATGACTGTATCTTGTTTTTTCGGACATGAGATGGTCTGGAGAACGGATCTATTTGCTATGTAAACATATGATACCATTTTCTATGTAAGCGTATGATCAGTTATCAGAGGACACATCATCATCATCACTCCGGACACGTACATAGGTAACAAATTCCGCAACGTCCAGCTGCCCAACACGCCAGTTCGATGTTGATTAATCAATCTCTTTGCATATTTAGTATGTCGTTATTTTCTGGCTGCACCAATATCGCGCCTTCTCTCTCAATCTGGTCAGCGAGTGGAATTCACAATCCTGAAACTACTCCATTCGGAAAGACTCTCTCAGTGTGTTAAGAACGTCATTTCAGCCCATGACAGCTCCCTCTGATATTGTAGCCATGCCAGCCAATCTATCAGCTCGTTCATTACCCCTAACTCCTGCGTGCCAGGAACAAATGAAGGTGATAGAATTGCTATGTAAACATATAATAGAGTTTGTATGTAAACATATGATACCATTTGCAATAAACATATGATAGAGTTTGCTATGTAAACATATGATAGAGTTTGCTATGTAAACATATGATACCATTTGCAATGTAAACATATGATAGAGTTTGCTATGTAAACATATGATAGAGTTTGCTATGTAAACATATGATACTTTCTTCTTCTTCTGCATTCTCACTAGATTGGGATTTCGGATTCTCTAATAAAGGCAGCCGTCTGCCTCAGATTATCAGCCACGCCATACAGTTTGTCTTGGACGCTAGTGTAAGTGGGCCACCTCTTTCTTCTCAAGTCTGCACACTGAGGGCAGTTCTGTAGGATATAATTAGTAGGATAAAATAGGGGTCGTTGCACCATGTTATGCGCCTTACGGCCTGGCGCATCCGTTTTCTGCAAGCATTTGTTTCGGGTTAGCATTCCTAACGGACACATGCATCCGATTTCAGCCAAACCTCCTTAGTCGCCTCTTATGACATGCGTGGCAGGTAACAGTGGTTCTATTCTTTACACCCCAAATTTGGGCCCGGTAACCACTCGGCGAAACATATGATACCATTTGCAATGTAAACATATAATGTTATGCTTGTTTATTCCTCTCTGCTCCTCTTGGAGCATATGACATCAATGGTTGTCCTCCAATTTCCTCGGTATCTGACCGTTTTCTTTATGGCCTCCCAGGATAATCTCACATCCTTTAGTTTCTGAAGAAGACCGTCCCCAGGTTTGTTTTTACGTTTCCTTACTGGTTCCACTCAAGTGCTTGTCTAGTGAAACTCGACTGTGTCTTCCGAAGGATATGCCGGCCCACTTTCAATTTCTCCACCTGACCTGGGTCATCATGGGTTCCTGCCTCTGTTCTTATCGCCAGGTCTAGGTTTACCACTCTGTCATACTCTCTTATTATGAGAATCTACCGGATGCATTTGTTGATAAGGATTTAGATCTTCTTCTTCTCGTTCGCTGATGTTCAATGTATATACAATGAGTCCGGTTCTCTGGATGTATGTTGTTATGTTTGTTAGTTCATCAAGGCTTCCAAACAGCTTTAAGGATTTAGATGTTATAGTAGATATTTAATATTAATTGTATCTGATTTATAGAGAACAACATTGGTAAAAGTTATCAACTTACCAACAAATTCTGGTTTCATTAGCTTCTTCTTCTGCTGCAATCAACTTCTGCTATGCGCCTACCTACTTCGGTATGTGTCATAAACATGGCGTGCATGAGATCTTCAATGACCCTTCCATAGTTTGTTTTGAAGGGTTGTTTCTGTTGGTCAGATTTCCATTCTCAACATGCGCCTACTCCGGTATGGCTTGGACAGTCTTGCAAGATGTGTTCTGGGGACTTCTTTGGTGCTCCACAGGTGCAGGCAGCCAAGTCCCTGATACCCATTCTATGGTGGTGTACTCTGAGACCGCAGTGTCCCATTCTAAATCTGAAGACTGGTATGTGCTTTTCTGTTTAATGTATTTATGTTGTCGTGCTCTGGGTTGTATCCTCCATTTTTTCTCCATCATTTTTCTGGAGGTTTTGTTGCAATGTACTTTTCCTGATGAATCTTCATTTTCTGACATGCATCAAGATAGCAGAGATTTCTTAAGAAGATATGAATATTGGATGGTTTATCAAACAACAAGTAAGCGTCTGTAGCTTAAGTGGTAGTGATCTTGATCACAACCCAAGCGTACCTGGTTCAAACCCCACAGCAGCCAGTTTGAAAGCAAATTCACTTCTGTGGGATTTTTACAAAAGGTAAAAATAGACCACACCATTCAGAAAGCAATGACAAACTACTGAACATATAAGTGGTGCCTAGAAAATCAACTTGTTTACTGTGGTTGATAGTTTGTCCTATAAAGAATATGCCACGATTTTTCATATCAAATAACAAGGTGTAAAAGCACAAGAATGCACAAATGAATAAATATTTACTTTATTAGTAAACATGTTTACACATGTATTCTACTTCATATAAACATTTTGAAAGATTTGTATAAAGTGATTTTTGGGGGTTTCTGTTGCATGGAGCTATGGCTAAGGTGCCTGCCTCTCACGTATTAACTTAATGCAAAAGCGTATTCCTATCGTCTCGAACACAAGATGGTTACGGGTTAAATCTCACACTTGATGTTCCACACGTAGGGAAAGGAATTGGCCCTCCTGTAGAATAGGGACTAGAAATGTGAAGTGAATTGGCTTCATACCCTAAGCTCTGAAAAAGCTATGGGAAATTTTATTTTATTTTCAATTTGTGGCTTATGATTCTTCAGTTTGCGGTACTAATATGAAAATAGAGAGTGGACAGGTTTGCATCAATTGTTTGGGAGTTTAGGATGGGTTTTTTTTTCCCCAACTGATCCAGAAGCACTTGAGCATTCAGCTCTTCGGCTCGGTGCCATGGACATCTTAACCCTTCGGTTCGAGGCCATGAACACCATAAATCTGGAGAACTTGTGGCTTTTCTGCCAGCCCGTGGAATTGAACCCGCACTCACAGGAGCTTGTCACCCGTAGTCCAACGCGCTACGAACACGCTGGGCAGGCGGGCGTTTAGGATGGGTAAGGGAGATGTTGTTCGGTCTCTTAGAAACCTACTGTTGGATGAGACTATAAAATTGACATTGATTCAATCCAGCGATTTAAGAAGTTTGGTATTACACATTGTACAAGTAGAGTTGGATGCTTGTGAGGCAGAGAGAGGAGTGTGTTTAACCTGTGAGCCACAAGAACCATCAGTTTACATACCCATCAACATCTGTTGGGGGAGACAGAGTGCTTATAGGTCTGCCCGGAGTGCTGTAACTTCAGTTCATTAACTAGTAACCATACTTGGATTGGAACTGACATTGTATATTATCAGTAACCTGCTGCCTTGCAGGTCGGCTGGGGACAGCCCAAGGCTGACGGAGAGCTAACCCAGTAAAAACTGAAGAAGAAGAGAGAGCTGGTATTTTTATGTATACTTTACAAAACAAAAAAGGAGAGTCTAGGATGGACTTATACTTGATTCCTGGTCGCCTTATTTTGGTAGTCCTCTCTATTTTTTTGGTGTATTACCTTATGGCTTTAAAATAAATGCCTCTATCATCTGTTTCACTATTGCTAAAGATGTTGGCCAGATAATTGGAGACATTGTTTGTTGTACTGTAATTTTCAGTCTATACACAGCATTAATTATTTTCAGTCACATTTATATGTTCAGTATTACTCTTACCACCCCAGATTTTTTAAATTTTCTTGAAATGTTTGCAATTCAATTTTGTTATATTGAAGTTAAACAATGCAAATAGGCAATGCATCTTCTAATATTTATCATTAGTCATTTCTATTGTACTCATATTTGTATATACGCTTTCTTCTACTCAGGAAAAATAGACTTAGGACCGTTGAAGTCTGCTTGTCAGAAATGCAACTCTCCTGGCAATAAGTTTCTTTATAAAAATATATTTGTTGAAAGATGAGAGTATTTTCTTTCTTTTTCTTTTTTCTCTTTTATGCTCCATATCGACCCCTTGTTCAACCACTCTTTGTGATATGTATGTGATTGAACGATTGTATATTGTGCCAGTTATGTGCCTGCAAGTAGGCCAGTATATTCGATTTCTGAAATGCTTTTTATTTACTAGGGTAGCTTTCTACCTCATTTGCCTCTTATGACATGCCTTGTAGGTCGCAGTGATACTATTCTTTGCTCCCTTGTGAGCTCCGGCAACGCACAGGCGAATCTGAGGATAGAAGGAGGCTATCACAAGTTTCAATATTAATAATAGGTTATCTCCTTCTATTGTTCGACTAATAAACATAGATATCTTCAAGCTAATATAGATGTCTTCAAGCTAATATAGATGTCTTCATGCTAATATAGATGTCTTCAAGCTAATATAGATGTCTTCAAGCTAATATAGATGTCTTCAAGCTAATATATATGTCTTCAAGCTAATATAGATGTCTTCAAGCTAATATAGATGATGTCTTCAAGCTAATATAGATGTCTTTAAGCTAATATAGATGTCTTCAAGCTAATATAGATGTCTTCAAGCTAATATATATGTCTTCAAGCTAATATAGATGTCTTCAAGCTAATATAGATGATGTCTTCAAGCTAATATAGATGTCTTCAAGCTAATATAGATGTCTTCAAGCTAATATAGATGTCTTCAAGCTAATATAGATGTCTTCAAACTAATATAGATGTCTTCAAGCTAATATAGATGATGTCTTCAAGCTAATATAGATGTCTTCAAGCTAATATAGATGTCTTCAAGCTAATATAGATGTCTTCAAGCTAATATAGATGTCTTCAAGCTAATATAGATGCCTTCAAGCTAATATAGATGTCTTCAAGCTAATATAGATGTCTTCAAGCTAATATAGATGTCTTCTTCAAGCTAATATAGATGTCTTCAAGCTAATATAGATGTCTTGAAGCTAATATAGATTTCTTCAAGCTAATATCGATGTCTTCAAGCTAATATAGATTTCTTCAAGCTAATATAGATGTCTTCAAGCTAATATAGATGTCTTCAAGCTAATATAGATGTCTTCAAGCTAATATAGATGTTTTCAAGCTAATATAGATGTCTTCAAGCTAATATAGATGATCTTCTTCAAGCAATATAATGTCTCAAGCTAATATAGATGTCTTCAAGCTAATATAGATGTCTTCAAGCTAATATAGATGTCTTCAAGCTAATATAGATGATGTCTTCAAGCTAATATATATGTCTTCAAGCTAATATAGATGTCTTCAAGCTAATATAGATGTCTTCTTCAAGCTAATATAAATGTCTTCAAGCTAATATAGATGTCTTCAAGCTAATATAGATGTCTTCAAGCTAATATAGATGTCTTCAAGCTAATATAGATGTCTTCAAGCTAATATAGATGTCTTCAAGCTAATATAGATGTCTCAGCTAATATATATGTCTTCAAGCTAATATAGATGTCTTCAAGCTAATATAGATGATGTCTTCAAGCTAATATAGATGTCTTCAAGCTAATATAGATGTCTTCAAGCTAATATAGATGTCTTCAAGCTAATATAGATGTCTTCAAGCTAATATAGATGTCTTCAAGCTAATATAGATGATGTCTTCAAGCTAATATAGATGTCTTCAAGCTAATATAGATGTCTTCAAGCTAATATAGATATCTTCAAGCTAATATAGATGTCTTCAAGCTAATATAGATGTCTTCAAGCTAATATAGATGATGTCTTCAAGCTAATATAGATGTCTTCAAGCTAATATAGATGTCTTCAAGCTAATATAGATGTCTTCAAGCTAATATAGATGTCTTCAAGCTAATATAGATGTCTTCAAGCTAATATAGATGATGTCTTCAAGCTAATATAGATGTCTTCAAGCTAATATAGATGTCTTCAAGCTAATATAGATGTCTTCAAGCTAATATAGATGTCTTCAAGCTAATATAGATGTCTTCAAGCTAATATAAATGTCTTCAAGCTAATATAGATGTCTTCAAGCTAATATAGATGATGTCTTCAAGCTAATATAGATGTCTTCAAGCTAATATAGATGTCTTCAAGCTAATATAGATGTTTTCAAGCTAATATAGATGTCTTCAAGCTAATATAGATGTCTTCAAGCTAATATAGATGTCTTCAAGCTAATATAGATGTCTTCAAGCTAATATAGATGTCTTCAAGCTAATATAGATGTCTTCAAGCTAATATAGATGTCTTCTTCAAGCTAATATAAATGTCTTCAAGCTAATATAGATGTCTTCAAGCTAATATAGATGATGTCTTCAAGCTAATATAGATGTCTTCAAGCTAATATAGATGTCTTCAAGCTAATATAGATGTCTTCAAGCTAATATAGATGTCTTCAAGCTAATATAGATGTCTTCTTCAAGCTAATATAGATGTCTTCAAGCTAATATAGATGTCTTCAAGCTAATATAGATGTCTTCAAGCTAATATAGATGTCTTCAAGCTAATATAGATGATGTCTTCAAGCTAATATAGATGTCTTCAAGCTATATAGATGATGATCTTCAAGCTAATATAGATGCTTCTTCAAGTAATATAAATGTTTCAACTAATATAGATGTCTTAGCTAATATAATGTCTTCAATTAAAATAGATATGTCTTCAAGCTAATATATGTTTCAAGTAATATAGATGTTTCAGCTAATTATAGATGTTCAAGTTAATATATATGTCTCAAGCTAATATAGATGTCTTCAATGCTATATAGATGATGTCTTCATAGCAGTATAGATGATGTCCAATGTAATATAGATGTCCTTCTTCAAGCTATATAGATGTCTTCAAGCTTCAATATAATGTCTTCAAGCTAATATAGATATTTTAGCAATATGATGTCTTCAAGCTAATATAGATGTCCTTCAAAATTATAGATGTTTCTCAAGAAATATAGATGTCTTCAACTAATATAGATGATTCTTCCATAGTAATATAGATGTTTGGAAGCTAATATAGATGTCTTCAAGCTAATATAGATGTCTTCAAGCTAATATAGATGTCTTCAAGCTAATATAGATGTCTTCTTCAAGCTAATATAGATGATGTCTTCAAGCTAATATAGATGTCTTCAAGCTAATATAGATGTCTTCAAGCTAATATAGATGTCTTCAAGCTAATATAGATGTTTTCAAGCTAATATAGATGTCTTCAAGCTAATATAGATGTCTTCAAGCTAATATAGATGATGTCTTCAAGCTAATATAGATGTCTTCAAGCTAATATAGATGTCTTCAAGCTAATATAGATGTCTTCAAGCTAATATAGATGTCTTCAAGCTAATATAGATGTCTTCAAGCTAATATAGATGATGTCTTCAAGCTAATATAGATGTCTTCAAGCTAATATATTTTTTTTTTTTTAAACCCAAGCTAATATAGATGTCTTCAAGCTAATATAGATGGCTTCAACCTAATATAGATGAAGTCTTCAAGCTAATATAGCTGTCTTCAAGCTATTATTTCCATTGATGAACTTGAATTATTTCCAGTGATAAACTTGATGTATTACCAATGATAAGTTTGATATTTTTCCAACGATAAGCTTGCATTATTTCCAATGATAAGCTTGCATTATTTCCAATAACTCTTTCACAAATATTTTAATAAATAATATATTTGAAATTTTCATAATTGATATTATATTCAATATAATTTGTCATATACTGCCTAATGTATTAGTATTAATGTTTCACATTTTGACTCATTCAGGTGATAATCTTGACCTGTCAGGGTCATCCAGATCAGATCAGAATTGACATATCAGAAATTGATTGCATCTTTTATCTTGTCAGTTTGTTGCTGGTCATGTTCATCTATATCATCGTCATCCATGTACCTAAGAGCTTTCAACATTGCACTAAATTATAGTTCACAATTAATTGTGCTTTTTATTAAACATCTAAAATATATTTACTGTCAACTGTTTTTGCACAATGTGAACTGCTATTTTCTGCAAAGAAAAATTTAGGTTATTCAACTAAATATAAATATTTTTTATCCTTTAGTCCAGGTGGAAAAAAAGGAAGATTTGGGGATATATGGAGATTAACTTTTGGGGCAGAGCTCAAAGACATGCTTCTACTACTGCCTTGTAGTTCAATTGGGGAGAATCAAAGGCTAGCGTAGCGAACCGTACACAAAACTGGACGGCATGCAAACTAAGTAGTCCATAAAAAAAGACTGGTAACCTGGGCAGATGACGCTCAACAACCCGGGAGGAAGGTTGTCTAAGGGTAGCTACCCTAAAGAAAATAGCAACCTGCTGCCTTGCAGGTCGGCTGGGACAGCCCAAGGCTGACGGAGAGCGAACCCAGTAAATTCTGGCTGAAACCGGACACATCGCTGAGGGATAAGCATCAGAGCTCTAAATGGCGCTAAATATGTGACGAAACACACCATGCTAAGGCTACATGGATCAGATTTCCACATGAATAAGAAATTTATGGGGAAATCTGGTACATCAGTCTAAGCGTGATTGCGAAGAGATCTCACAGACATGCTTTGGACTGAGTTTGAGGTGTTGGAAAAAAGTACAGGATTGAATTGAAACAATTTTTTGTCTCTGTCTTATGTACCCTTGGGCTCGATAAGGACTGATGATGATGGTTCTTTAGGTCCACGATAAAAGAATAAAGATCTCAAGCATCAACATTCTGTTGCAGAAGGCCCAAGTGAGATGGGCCAGTCATGTTTGCTCCGATGCCTGATAAACATATTCCAAAATAGTTGATGTATGCCGAGCTTGAAGGGGGCAGACTATCGGTTTGTAGATATTGCGGGCCCCGGCACCACACGGGCGACCTTAATCTTGTAACATTATAGCTGCTTCATTAGTCGGCTAAGCAGCTACAGTATTTTACCATTATCTATATCCAGCACCTTCACTCTCTAAGGGAGCTTTCACAGTCAGCTCTCACTTTACTGCAAACTATAGTACCAGCCCAACTCTGGCAAGACCTATAACCAGTGGCGGCTCGTCATTAAGGGCCAGTGGGGCCGGGCCCCACCAAAAATAATGTGTAACATGTATTTATTATTTTATAAATTAAAATATAGCAACCAAAAACCATGATTTATCTTGAAAAAATGTCTGACCCACCAACAAAAATGATCATGAGCTGCCACTGCCTACAACTATGCTTGATCATGAACACATATTTCTCTAAATTAAAAAAATACATACAATTTCTTGTGCATAACTGAATTTAAACAAATCAAAATAATTATAGTCTGAGTACGTGTACACAGTCATAATTGTTATATAACTGGTCAATGCATGTTTATTTTGCAAATTAAACAAGAATATTGATGCAATAATCACTTTGTGGTGTGCTTTTGTAACACACCAAAATATATATATATGTTTCTGTTGTGTTCAGTGTATGTATGCATAAAGGTTGAGAACCTCTCGACCGACGAGCAAAAGAGGGCAGTCGATGGATCTCAAACCATTATGGAAGAGGATTTGTCTACACAGGAATGTAAAGAGGGGTCTCTAGCAGGTACTTTCGTTTGTTCTTCTCTGTTTTTTTTCCGTTAGGTGTAGCAATTTTAATTGATTGGTTTCCGAGATAGTGCACGTTCGGTCGTTTGATATGCTGTGGTATTGTGGAGTCCTAAGATGTCTGTAACTCCATCAATCCATCTTTTTCTTGATCTGACCCTTGATGATTTCATTTTCACGTTCTTGAAACTAGTGTAGTTGGGTTCATTCTCAACAAGTGGTCAAACCATTTGAGTCTGTCTTTCAATGAATCTAACAACAGGTGTTGTTCCGACTGTTCTTCTAACTTCTTCATTTCTTATATGGTCTCTTCTATGGAATGCTAACCCTAAACACATGCTTGCATAAAACGGATGCACCAGGCCGTAAGGCACATAACATGGTGCAACGACTCCTCACAATGCGGAATGGGATAACGGATTCTATGATCGCCAATCTGCCTCAGAGATTTAGCCACGCAGTAAGAATGTCATACCTACCATCATGAGGGTGGCCAAAACTTACTGCGGGAAGAGGTCGGCACAAACAGGGAAGCAGAAATCATAGGAATTATATCCTACAGAACTGCCCCAGTATGCAGAAAGAGGTGGCCCACTTACACTAGCGTCCAAGACAAACTGTATGGCGTAGCTGATAATGTAAGGCAGACGGCTGCCTTTATTAGAGAATCCGAATTCCCAATCCAGTGAGAACGCAGAAGAAGAAGATATGGTCTCTTCTTGTTTTATTTACCGCTTTCCTTAAGCATCTTCTTCCAGTGCTCCATATCGACCACATGTCAACCACTCTGTATGATTTGTATGTGATATGAGCCTAGGAGCGATTGTACGTTGTGCCAGTTATGCGCCTACAAATAACCAGCACATCCGATTTCTGCGATGCTTTTTATTTTCTAGGAGCTTCCCTAGGGCCTACATCAGTCGCCTCTTGCGACATGCCTTGTAGGTCACAATGATACTATTCTTTGCTTCCCATGCGGGCCCCGGCACCACACGGGCGCCTCAAGCACCTAATTTCACACATGGTAATTTCCCCCCTCCTGTCCTTTTGTCAGCACCCATGCTTGGCGCCGGTAGCACAGTGTTGGTACGAAGATTGCGTGTATACTCTGTCTCATTAGCTGGTACTTCTTCTTTTGTCGTCACACTGCTACCGGGTTGTTGCCCAGTGTCGTGGTTTTCTGTTTTTGTCTTGGCTATTCTGGTGGCTTGGGTGATTGTTATTTTTACTCTTTCACAGGATTCATCTACGCCATCTTATCATCTTTTCCTGGTCTTCTCTTGCCTTCTTTCCGATGTTCTGTTGTAGAAGACTCTGTATACTTTGGAGTTTGGATGCATTCTTAGTAAGTGGCCAAACCACTTCATTCTTTGTTTATCTATGTAATTCAAGCACGGTTTTGTGCCAACTTTCTTTCTTATGCTGATGTTGGTGATTCTGTCTTTTCTTGTGTTGTTGGTAACTTTTCGCAGGCAACGCATTTCACATGTAGTTATTTTTGTGCTTTTATTAAAAACATACCCTTTATCCATCGTCAAAAATATATACAAGCTACACACTAAAGCTATAAATAGCTAGCTACTACATAACATTGACTAATTATTTGATTGATAACACCATCGTCATTGCAGTTCGGTGAATAATCACGTATGCTTCGATATCTTGTTCACACAGGAACATTTCAGCGACAGTGCATGAACTCTGCAGCACCGGCGAGGATCACCGATGTCATTTAGAAGATGGTAAAAATTATGTGTGTATGTAAGAGTTTTATTTTAATCTTCTTATCTTCTTAACTCCTTGTGTACCAAACGCCACATTAAAGGGCGTTTTTTACTCTAAACACAAATTCCCTGGTCACTATGAGTTTTAATGAATTTTGCATGGGAAGCAGTTTTGCAACTTATTTAAAAAATATTTTTAACTAATTTAAAATTAAACTAATCTTTAGTTGATTCTGCGTGTTTTATTCCTGTTCGCCCGCAAGGTATTCAAGCTAATATGGTGCACAAGAAGTGGCGGCTCGTCATTAAGGTCCTATGGGGCCGGGCCCCACTAAAGTAATGTGTAACGTGTATTTTATTATTTTATAAATTAAAATATAACCTACACAAAACCATGATTTGTTTCGAAAATGTTTGTCTGGCCCCACCAACAAAAATGATAACGAGCCGCCACTGTGCACAAGTATTCAGTTCTGTAGGTGATGTAGGTCCCACGTTTACGTAGTTAAAGTTCTAGTGGAGAAGTTAATTCGTTTGCCTTCGTTCTATCTCTCTCTCCCTGTGATCACCTTTAGACTGATGTACCAGATCTCCCCATAAATCTCATTCATGTGGAAACCTGATTCATGCAGCCTTATCATGGGTGGGTTTTGTCACATCTTCAGCATCATTTGGAGCTCTGGTGCTTATCCTTCGGTGATGTGTCAGTTTCAACCAGCGTTTACTGGGTTCGCTCTCCGTCAGCCTTTGACTGTCTCCAGCCGACGTGCAAGTAAGCAGGTTGCCTTACGTTCTGAACTACGTGGGTTTGAATCCGACCTACGTCGTTCCGTTTGCTTGTGAACTTTTTTCTCTTCGAGATCCATATGATCATTACTGGAGCTACTAAGCTCGTGCTTTGTGCAATACTACCAGCATGTAGAGGGCCATTTCTGTCGAGAGAGACTGTGTTATACTGGGAAGCCCGTGCAATGAAGTCAATCCTTCGCATTTAGACACAGTTAGACGCCTGTGTGAAACCTGCTGCCTTGCAGGTTGACTGGGGACAGCCAAAGGCTGGTGAGACGAACCAAGTAAACGCTGGCTAAAACCGGACACATCACCGAAGGATAAGCACCAGAACTCCAAATGGCGCTGAAGATAGACGAAACTATCCATGGTAAGGCTGCATAAATCAGGTTTCGACATGAATGTGATATATGGGGAAATCTGGTACATCTGTATAAGGGTGATCACGAGAGAGAGAGAGAGAGAGAGAGAGAGAAGACGCCTGTGTGTTGCTGGGCTCGAAAGGGAGCAAAGGATAGTAATACTGCGATCTACAAGGCGACAAGGTAAGAGGCGACTGATGTAGGGGCCTAGGAAGCTTCTCTAGTAAATGAAAGCGTCGCAAAAATCGGATGTGCTGGCTGCTTTAGGCGCATAACTGACACAATGTACAATCGCTCTTAGACTCAGATCGAACCTGGTCCGATAACACAGAGATTCGCGAGAAGCTGTACGGATTGACGGAGCTCCTTAAAAACAACAGTACAATTCATGAAAAAATGTCCATCGTCTAGGCGGGGATCGAGAGAGAGAGAGAGAGAGACTCAGATTACATACATATCACACAGAGTGGTTTAACAAGTGGTCGATATGGAGAGTTCGAAGTAGAAACATTTAGACAAGTTTTCTTGTTCAAATCCGAAACGAGTCAGACATTTAGACATTTTTAAAAATAGATTATCAACAATAAACATTTTAGTTTGTAACAACAAAAGTGTGTTTTATTATTATTATCATCATTATTTTTGCAGTAGTTATTACACAAACAAGCAAACAACTCGAGCATGGATGTAAGAATTTCAAGGGATTTTGTAAAGAAGTTTTTTCAAGGGACGTAATTTTGTATTTACCCTGTACTCCGTCAACCCTAGTTACGCATCTTAGTCTGCCTCATTTGCTAGTCCGTTGACATACACAGAACGGATCTGTGATTCTTCTGATGCCCATCGACCACTTTGGAATGTTGAGTTGTCAGATCGTGTGTACTCACCTGCAGAACGTCGTTATGTCTGGAAATGAAAACAGTTTGTTGTTTACTCATGGTTCTACTCAAGACGCATTTTTGTTTTTGGGGACAAATATAGAAACGGACATTTGCTAAGATGGATTATCGGCCGTCAAGAATACGCATTCACTTTAGATGACAAGAAGAACGAGGAAAGTTGATGTTAAAGGATTGATTGTCTAGATCTGTTTCCAAACTGTTGAGACCAGGTTCGAACCCGGAGGAAGAAATATTGTCTTGAATTTCAAACAGAAAAATTTTTGTCCGTCGTCGCTTTCAAACTCAGGGCTCTCTGAACTAGGAACCCCATGGGAGCGCATGAAATTACTCACTGCAGGGGGTCCTCAAGGGTTTGAAGAATACTATTATGTCTGAGTCTTGGACATAGGTTCCAACACAGTAAAACTACAATACTTAATCAAAAATATGTATAAAAACAGTGATAAACTAGTTCCGCTGCGAAATCAAAGGACCCGGACCAGACCGGAGTCTAAATATCTTACATGACAAAATGAAAGATCATTTGAAGTTTCCCGTAGTCTGAGAAATTGAAGCCAGCTTGACTGTTGGTGTGGTGTAATAATAACTCAATCACTAGAAGATTTTCACATATAGATACTATTGGAGTCCGCGACAGCAAAATGTATTTAAAAGGGGTATACATTAAAGTTTAAGAACCGCTGGTCTAGATAGCACTAATTTATACATAAATTTCGTGTGAATGTGCATTCCTAACGTTTTCTGTGATTATGGTTACTAAACTGCGTCATTGCACCCCGGGCAGACCCATAGGTGCTCAGTCTCCCCAACAGATATCGAAGAGTATGCATACTGATGGTTCCCGTGGCTCGCTGATTAAACACACTTCTCACTCTACCCTTCAGGCATCCAGTTCTACTTGTACAACGGATAACTCCAAACTGCCTAAATCGCTGGATCGATTCAAGATTTATTTTAGTGTCCTCATCCAACAGACAGTCGCGAAGAGACCGAAGAACATACCCTTTATCCATCTTCAACTTCCTGTGTAATACGTCACTGATATTAGTTTTGTGCATCATAGAAGCAGGACTGTAGACATAAGACTGATAGAGTAATGAAATACATACCCACAATGCACAACATATCATCATCATCAGGTGCCGTCTCCACATCGAAGGTTGGCTGCAATGAATCTCCAGCATCCTCTGTCTTTCGCCTTGGTGTTGCACACTGCCAGACTGTAACCTGTCCATTTCTTAAAGTTTCCCTCCCATTTATCTCTCGGTCTTTCTCTTGCTCTTCGCCCCTCAACTTTCCCTCTAGTAAATGTTTTATCATGGTGTCATGTCTTTTTATGTGCCCAAAATACTTTACTTGTCGAATTTTATTTCTCTTAATAATTGTTTCTTCATTCCTAGTTTTCCTAAAACTTGTTTATTTGTCTGTATTTCTGTCAAAGAAACTCTGCCTTTTTCTTCTATATATCACATCTCAAATTCATCAATTCTGTCTTCTAACTGCTTGTTCATTGTCCATGTTTCCGAGCCATACATTAATATAGGATTATATATATATATAAACATTTAATCATTCTCATTTTTAGCCTGTTTGTGATTTGTTTGGATGCACAACATAATTACGCATAATGGCGCACGTTATTAAGAGTGGTTTATAAGTGGATAATCTTCAGCGAAACAGGAAGAACGTAACGAGCCAGCCTGGAGAATATGAGAGAAAGGGGTTCCATTTCTGGCGGTTTAAATTAGATTTATTTTGTAATGTTTGCTTGTGTCACGTTCACTTGGGGACAGAAAAGATACAACAGAAGTCAAGACATCCATTGTTTACATTGCTGTGTATTGTTATTGTTTTTGTATTTGGTAAAACTACAGTACTTTGGTGGTGGGAGGGAACGGAGAGAGGGGAAGATGTTATGTGGCGAAATAGTCAAGCCGTCTCTCTTTCGTTCTTAAGGTCCTGGGTTCGCATCCGGAGGGCGTCGTTTTGTTCACGAGTTAATTTTTGTACACTAGTATTGTTGCCGAACTTATGGAGAGAACAAGACAGATTCCAGTGAACGAACAGGTTAAAAAAGGCGCTGGATAGGACACACTTTGCGAAAACCAGAGGGGAATATAACAAGAAAGGTCCTTGCCTGAAACCCGCAGGGACAGCGAAAGAAGGGAGGCCGAGAAATACATGGAGACGAGATTTGGAGGCGGATATCAACAATATAAAGAAGAGCTGGAGGGAGCTGCAGGAGATAGCTAGAGATAGGAAGACTTGGCATGAGTTGGTTGAGGGCCTATGCCCCAACCCTGGGTAAAAATGCAAAGAGAGAGAGTTTGTTGCTGGAGCTGCGATTTCGTGCTTGTGTTAAATAATCTCAGCGACTGACGTGCCATTTAACATTTTTTATTGTTTATCTTCTTTTTCCACTTTTTGTGTGCATTTATTTTGTTATTCGTTTTTAGCTCCATATTTTCATTTTATGGACGTTAGAAATTTATTGTCTGACTCTATATGTTCTATGCTGTGTAAGAAGTGAAGAAATTCACTTCTGTTGTATCCTTTACTTGATAAAGGCCTTTTGGTCAAACTTTGCAGTGTTTCACCATTGCTACATAGTTTTACTGCAGTCTTCCCTATAGTGATAATACATTTCTGCAGAGAGAGAAGAGAGAGAGAGAGAGAGAGAGGAGAGAGAGAGAGAGAGAGAGAGAGGAAGAAAAAGAAAAAGAGAAGAAAGAGAAGGAGAGTGAGAGAGAGAGAGAGAGAGAGTAGGGAGAGAGAGAGAGAGGGGAGGAGAGAAGAGAGAGAGATATTAGGAAACTTGGTGCAAGTCCTTCGCCGTTAAAAATCTTTTATACTTTTTCTTTTTTGATAATACTTTCAAGCAGTGGCGGCTCGTCTATAAGTACCAGTGGGGCCGGGCCCACCAAAAATAATGTATAACGTGTATTTATTATTTTAAAATTAAAATATAGCAATCTAAAACATTGATTTTCCGGAAAAAAATGTCTGGCCCCACCAACAAAAATTATTACGAGCCGCCACTGCTTTCAAGTAATTTTAACGAAATAAAATAAAACACGATTTCTATTGGTAACTTTCTTTTCTGTGTGACCCATCTAGGGGATTTGGAAGACCCTGTGACAGACAAAGCAAGCCGATAGTCTTAACCCATTAACTCCGTAACTTTTGTTTACCTTCCGAAGTTTTTAGAATGCAATGTATACTAAATTAGCTGGTATACTAGCTTTGTGGCATCTAAAGATTTACCACAGCCAGTTTTATCGTTTAACAGAGTGAAGGAGTTAAGTTAACTTAATGGCATAGAACCATGAGCAGATTTTTAACGACGAGTGAAATCCAACATAGATGCAATAAAACATATCAAATCATAGGAACGTCTGAGTAGTTAGTTAGTTAGTTTGTTCCTTTCGTGCCAAAGGCGGCACACAGGGCAGAGGTTTTAGATCTCCATGTGATGCGGTTCTTTGCTAGCAGTTGGAGATCTTGTATGGTTTTACATCCCAATAGTTTACTTTCTTGTTGGATGGTTCTTCGAAGAGTGGTCTTTGGTCTTCCACGTTTTCTTTTCCCAACTGGTGACCACATAATGACTTGTCGATTTAGTCTCTTTTCGTCTGATCTAAGAACATGACCTAAATATTTCCACCTTCGTTTCCTTATAATATTTGATATGGGTTGTTGGTGTGTTCTGAGTAGTTACTGGGGTCCAAATTGGGGTGTAAAGAATAGAATCACTGTTACCTGCCACCCATGTCGTAAGAGGAGACTAAGGAGGTAGAGTGTGGGGCTAGTTACCCCACACCGTAAAAAACACTAGATGGCTACAGAACGGAGAGCGAACCGAGTAAACGCTGACTGAAACCGGACACAACGACTTAGGATAAGCACCAGAGTTCCAAATGGTGCTGACGATGGGACGTAAAACACACCAATACTAAGGCTGCATGAATCAGATGTCCACATGAATAGAATTTATGGGGAAGTCTGGTATATCGGTCTGGGTGGTGATCGCAAGAGAGAGAGAGAGAGAAATCATAGGATAAATGGTACTAATTTTGAAATGTAATCATGTTACCATGAACACTAAAAGTATGTTGTAGAATATGATTATTATCCTGACATTATGCTTTCAGTGTCAAACTTGAACGCGCCCGAGTGGTTACCGGGGCCCAAATTTGGGGTGTAAGTATAGAACAATAGAAGTGTTGTCCATGCTGGGAGTATCAAGAAGAGATCGGTTTCGAAATGAAGACAGCAGGAAAAAAAGGGGGATACATCGTTAGTGTGGCATTTTTGTGGCGTCTGTGGCCTAGGGGATAGTGACTCGGTTTATTAACCCGACGTTCTGAGTTCGAATCACGCTGCGGACAGTTTAGTTGCAAATTGTGTCGCGTGGATTTTTACAAAGGACGATGGCACCACCCGTTCAGAAAGCAATGGCAAACTACTGAACGTAATAATGCCTAGAAAAATCACAAACAGCGTTAACAAGCTGGGGTTGATTCGCAAAGTCCTGTAAAGGATATGCAATTAACTTAAAATATCGTTAGTACTGAACTTCATCAAGAAATAACAAACCAAATTACAAAGTAGTCTTTACTCTGCCTAAACCTAAACTGCCTACTGCCTAACTGATGCGCTAATATATGTCTGGTTCTTGGCTCCAATATTTGTGCAAACATCTTTCCTGTGTGGCTCAAAAGAGTGACACTCCTGTATGTTTCGAAATCTCTTTTATTTCCCTTGTTCTTCCACATTGGGACTATAATTTCTCTCTGCCAGTCTAGAGGTTTTTTTGTCACGCGCGAACTATGTTAAAACGTCAGATCAGTCAGGTTATTGCTGTTGTCTTATATGCAACTAACATTTCTGTTATCTTTTTCTTCTTCTTCTACTTCTTCTTCTTTGCGTTCGGTTTCGTATGCTCGTCTAAGCCATGAGATGGGTTGCTTCTATAAAACTGCATGTCAGTTGCAGTTTTCGGAGTTCCCATAGCTTGCTCTGTATGCTTAGAACGGGACACTGCAGTCTCAGAGCACACCTCCACAGAATGGGTCTCAGGGACTCAGCAGCCTGCACCTGTGGAGCACCAAGCAGTCACCAGAGTACATCCTGCAAGACTGCCCCAGTCTGAGTAGTGAAAGAATGGAGATCTGGCCAACAAAAACAACTCTACAAAGCAAACTACGGTGGACTGGTGAAGACCTCAAGCGCACCGCCCTGTTTATGACACATACCGGAGTAGTCGCATAGTAGAAGTTGATCGCAGAAGAAGAAGAGGAAGCTCTGTATGCTTTGTTCATGAGGCCGTGTTTCGTTTCGTTGGTGTATGTATGATGGACATGACTGCAGGATGTGCTCTGGAGTCTGTGTTTCTGTCTGACATGCACATTATGCAGTCTGAGCAAGCTTTATTCTGAGCATGTGATGGTTAAGCCTGCAGTGACCTGTTCTTAGGTAAAAGATTGTTATGTGCTGTTTTCTGTTTAGTCTGCTCATGGGATCTTGTGGGTGTTTGTTGTGGGTTTGTTGCCTCCACACATCTTTGTACGTTCGCTTGATATGTGTCTTGATTTCTGGTAGTGACACTGGGTGTTTCTGTTGTGTAAGTTTTGTTCCCTCCTTAGCCAGCCTGTCTGCTTTCTCGTTTCCTGGTATGCCACAGTGGGTTGGTATCCACTGGAGAATAATTTGGTTGTGTTCTGAGAGCTTGTTTAGCTGTAGTGTCATCTCTTTTTCCATATTATCTTGTAGTTCAATTTATGTGGCCTGCAGGACTGACATGCAGTCGCAAAGGAAGACAAGTTTGTTGTTTTGGATGTTTCTTTGCTGTAGTATTTTTGAGGCATCCACAATTGCCTGTTGTTCGGCTCTATAATTTGTTGATAGTTCTCCAGTGGCACTTGAATTTTTTAGTGTAGTGCCATCTTGGAGTATGATGATGGTTCCGGCCCTCCTTTCCTCGCTGTCGTGTCTGATGATCCGTCTGTGTATATATGGGTCCACTCGGATGGGGGTATGGGGTGTCAATGTGTTCTAGTGTCTTTGCTCTCAAGATGGGACCTGTTTCTTCACCCTTTTTGTCTACATTTGGAATTGTTGTTATCACTGTGAAGTTGGGCTGTAGGTCTGTGTTGTTGAATGGTACTATTATTTCCCAGGTTGCTGAGTCTTTTGAGAGGATGTCGGCGTTTTTTGCAGAGAGTGATTTTGGCAAGTGATGGAAGCTGTGTCTTTTTATGCGGTTTTTGGTTGGTTCGTTCATTATTTTGTGCAGGGGGTTATTTTATAAGCGATTAAACTTTTCTGATAGTGTGAGTATTTTTGTTCCCTGCGTCGTCCCAGGCTCTCAATGCCAGCAATTGCCTCCAGATCTTTGATTTGTGTACTTCTCAGACCTCCGGTGATGATTCTGAGGCCAGTGTTCTCTATTTTGTCTAGTTTGTACAGATTTGTTTGTGCTGCGGGTGTGTAGGCTCCTGTGCCATACTTCAGTTTTGGGCGTACATATCCCGTTTATATTTGGCGTGTAGTGTTTGCATCTGCGCCCCAGTGGGTTCCTGCTAGTTTTTCATGAGTCTTAATCTTATTGTGGCTTTCCTTTGTGTTTCTTCTATGTGGGGACCCCATGTGAGTCTTTTGTCGAATTTTATTCCTAGATAGGTAGGATTGTCCTCCTTTGGTAGTGGTTTGTTGTCCAGGTATAAGTCGACTTGTTCAGGTTTTGTAGAGAGTGAGAACAGTGTTGACACTGTCTTGTTTTGGTTTATTGTGACCCCCAAGTGTCTGCCCATTTCTTTACTGCATTTATGGCTCCTTGCATTCTGATCTTGGCAGTTCCTATGTATTCTGTTTGGGTCCATATGGCCAAGTCATCTGCATGGAGTGCCTTGTGAATGTTAGATGTAAATTGTTTGGGAGATCATTGATAAAAGGATGAAGAGTGTAGGAGATATTGCACTTTCCTGTGGAACCCAATCTTCTAGTCTGACCAGCTTCCTTCTGTGTCCTTCCAGTTTGACTTTTTCACATCGTCTGTGTAGGAAATCTCTGATCCATGTGACCTTTGATCCCGCTTTGTGCTAGTTTTAGCAGGAGTCTTTTTTTCCAGACTTTGTCGAAGTCTTTAGTCAGGTCGAAGAAGGTGGCCAGCAGCTTGTGTTTATTCTGAAAGGCATCTTCAATTTCTTGGGCAAGATAGGTGGTTTGGTCATCTGTGCTTCTGTGTTTTCTGAAACCTGATTGGCAGTCATCAAGTATTTTCTTTTCCTCAAGAAAGTTAAGCAGCCTGTTGTTTACAAGCCACTCCATTATTTTCCCAAGGCAGCCGAGGAGGCTTATGGGACGGTAGCTTTCTTTGTTTTCCTTGGGCTTGCATTTTTTTGCTATAGGGATTATTTCCGTCTCCTTCCATTCCTTTGGATATACTCCTTGCATCCAAGATTGATTTATCAGGTCCAGGAGGTGTTATCTGTCATCTGTTCCTAGGTGTATTATTTCTGTTATAATACCATCTATCCATGTTGCCTTTTTCTTTTGCTTTGTTTTAGTGCCTTTATGACTTCATATTCTAGAATGTTCAATTCCTGGTATTTTCCATGCCTCACTTGGAATGTTCGTGTACATTGTGTTTTGCAATTTAACAGTTTGGTGAAACATTCTTTCCATCCGTTTTTAATACATCTGTTTTCCCATAAATTTGTCTGTTGACCTTAAAATTCGAATTTTAACTTTTTCTGTATTTGTTATTAACAAAACAATTGCAATTGGGGATACACAATACTTGTGTAAGATTAAATATAGTGTCTCCAGTTTTATGTTTAGCGATGTATTAATAAGAAGGAATACAATATATGTCAATATCTTTGTACTGCTGACATAGAACATCAAATTAACTTTTTCAGAATGTTAAAATCGCCTTTTTTGTGTGTGCGGATTCTGAGAACTTCAAATTTGAAGAGATTTGTTAAAAAAAGCATTATTTGTTTCGTTATGTTTTTTTAAAATTGTGCTAGGTTTTGAAATGCAGTTTCCATGAGATACAATTCTACGTCTGCTCTTGAGGTACTTGACAAATTTTTTGCCCTCAAATGCAGCCTTTAAAAAAAAGATATACACAGGTTTAGACATTTATTCTAAGAAAAGATTTAATATCACCCCCACCCCTCCTTTTTCCTCTCGATTTTTTGTTGTATTTGAATATTTCCATTTGTATACGAGTGAGTTCAAACAGAGCGAACTATAAAGTTATCTAGAGTTGCCTGTGGTTCAAGTTGGGAATTTCTGTTCTAATTCCTTTCTTTATATTTCAGTGTTGCCATTTTTTCATTTCAATGTCGCGGATTCCTTCTCTTGTTTTAGGCATGCACTGTTAATCTAGTGGTGTCGTTAGTTGCCACACTGTATACATGGAGGTGATCTGAGCCACTGCTAGAGACATACTTAGGATGATCTGAAAGGCCACTGCTGAGAGACATACTAGAGAGGATGATCTGAGCCACACGAGACAAACTGGGGATGGCCCTGAGAGACAAACTACTGAGCAGGAGACGAGCCACAGCACTGAGAGACAAACTGAGGAGGTGATCTGAGCCACACACTGAGAGACAAACTGAGGAGGATATCTGAGCCATGGCCTATGTCACACACTGAGAGACATACTGATGAAGACTTCAGGAAATTCTGTACTGCATTCAAGCTTCTCTATAATCTCATTATTATCAATCGCCTGTGCGGTTACCGGGGCCCAAATGTGGGGTGTAAAGAATAGAGCCACTGTTACCTACCACGCATGTCGTAAGAGGCGACTAAGGAGGTTTGGTGAAATCGGATGCACATGTCCTAAATGTGTAGAAGTCTATGCGTTTAGGGGCCTACCAAACCAATGTGCAACGTATACACGTTCTTGGCAAAGATCAAACATATCACAAAGAGTGATTAAATTGGTGGTAAAGAACGAACGTAAAGAAGAAGAAGTAGATTATCATCAATTTTCATCTGAAATAACTTTCTATCTATTACACACAGGCAAACGTTCAGCAGCACCGCACCTGAGATATACCACGACCTTCTCTATAATGGAGTAATTTGATCTACAATTTGGTACACAACACTTTCTAGGTAGTCTTTCTTGGGCCTGTGGGCGCGATAGGAGAGGATAGCTTCATGTCTCGGTTCGTTGCTATTTGCTTTAAGTCTTTAATGTTTACTAGGCCCATCATTGAGCCTTTCTGTGTGGTTCTTGCAGTCTTTTGGTCTTCCTCTTTTCTTTCCTCTGAAGTTCCTAATGAGGATTGGTAAAGTCTTTTCATCCATTCTAAGTGTGTGCTGATGTAGTTCAGCAGCGTTTCTTATAAAATTTGTACATTTTCTGCTTGGTCTCTGTACTGTATTGTATTGGTCTGAAATCGACCATTTGAGGTTCAGTATTCTTCTAACAACACTTCAAGGTATCGTTATTTGGTTGAAGGAAGGTAATTATTAAATTATAACGTATATAAGTATAATTATACAATAATGAACAAACTAACTAACCTGATAGTAGTAATACGGGAGAATAATAATCCGTTTGAAAATTGTCGAACACTCTGCCTCACGTATCCGCCATTAAAAAGGGAGCGTCATGGCCAGTTAAATATAGTTGGCCGTGGATATACCCAATCCATGCAAAAACTACATTTTAACTCGAGTCCCTATTGTCATAACGCATAACATCATCATTTTCAATGATAATAAGTATCTACAATTGCTGTAAAAAAACCCCAATAATTTTCTTATCTGATCTATTTTTTAAACACAAAAACTGAATTATTATAAAAGGCAAAAATATTATACTGATACAGATATATTATATATCTGATTTACTTAGGCAGAGGCGTTTAGGCAGAGGCGTGCGATGAAACATATACATTAATATCGGAATAACATAGATAAATATAGAAAGGTAAAGATTTTTAGTTATTGAATTGTTCAAATTGTATTTTGATTTCGCTGCTTATGCGGCCCCCTTACGGTCCCCGCCTGATGCGGCCTCCTCTCTGTATCATAACACGGCATGGTCCCGTTCGTATTCTTCATAGACCAAAGGCACACGATATATAAATGGTAAACATCATGCTGGCCTCCTTTACTTTCCAGTGTTCCGCTTGTACCCACTCAATTGAGGCTTTGACAAATTGAGAGCCGTTGTGGTCGGCTAAGAAAAATCCCACAAATCATAGGCATCCATATACATTGTTTGCCGTGTGTTGCCAGGGCTCGCCAGAGGAGCAAAGAATAGTAATACTGTGACCTACAAAGCATTGCGTAAGAGAACACTGAGGTAGGGGACTAAGAAGCTGCCTAGTAAATAAATAACATCGCTGAAATTGAATGTCCTTGCATAATTGTAGGCGCATAGCTGGTACAACGTAAATTGCTCTTAGGCTCAGATCCCATACAAATCACAAAGAGTGGTTAACAAGTGGTCGATATGAAGCGTTAGAAGAAGAAGAAGAAAGAATGGCGAGGAGACTGATGTGAACTCCTTGTGGACCAGGAGCCACACTAAGGGGCGTTTTTACTCTATAATGGCTTTTGCACTGGTCCACTAGGAGTTAAGAAAATCAAGTTTTCACTCTACAATTATTCTGGGCACAAGAATGTAGGATATAAAATGACGCCAGGGCCAGGGAGCTGGCACTGACCTAAGACCCTACACCACTTCCACGGGGTGGCCCTGGTAACAGACTAATGTCTGGCTAGGCATCGAAGGAGAGCTACTCTGGTATAAGTAGAAGGGTTGGTGCATACATGTCTGATTCGAGATCTGATCGCAATACAGACGATGAGAATCTCAGAATATGCGTCTATACGTCTCTCGTTTGCGATATTCAAAGAAAACAGACTATTCAAAGTGACACCCGTGTGGTTGCCGGGGCCTGAATTCGGGTAAAAAATAAAACCACTACTATCTTACCACATGCTGTTTACAGCAAAAGAAGAAATTTGGTGGGATTAGCTACCCCACCCTGTAAAAACATTTATCTTTAATAACCACAGTGCATCAGAGCTTGCAAGGTCTTGGTTGTGAACCTTCTAGAACATAGATTCCCAAACTTTTTCGGCCCACCGCCCACTTTGCACATCATAAACTTTGTAACGTCCTCCTTCACATAATAACAGTTTGCCAACACCCCCATATATATATACATGCTCTATTTTCTCTTTGACATAGAAAATTGATATATATATATCTGTCATACATGGTCAATTTTCAAATAGCTATATACATGAAATATAAAATTGATGATAAAAAGCATCGTGTAAGCCGGGCATATGATGAATTTAAATGCAGAATTCAAATTTTAAATGATTATTCAATCGCAAAATCACGAAAATAATTTATTTTAAAATATTTATTATTAATTTCTTCTTTAAGACCTCTAATCACCTGAACACCCCAAGTTCTTCTGAGCCCACATCGCCCCCGAATACTTCAGCGCCCACTGGGAGGATCTCATACGCCCACTTTGGGAAACACTGTCCTAGAAGGTGAATGAAGCGGTAAAGAAGAAGAAGCGATATTATGAACTATGCCTGAATTCAAAGAAAGCGAACGAACATTTTTTGGTAGAAGTTCAAGGTTGAATGTCACCCGAGTGGTTACCGGGGCGTAAAGGATAGAACCACTGTTACCTGCCACGTATGTCGTAAGAGTCGACTAAGGAGGTTTGGCTGAAATCGGATGCACGTGTTCTAAACGTGTACAAGTCTATGCGTTTAGGGACATACCAAACCAATGTGCAACGTATACACATTCTTGGCAAAGATCAAACATATCACAAAGAGTGATTAAAATTGGTCGTAAAGAACGAACGCAAAGAAGGAGAAGAAGAAGGTTGAATGTAGTCTCAAATGAGAATAGTAAGTTTACACAAAAACGTTTGATAATAACAACCAACAGAATATGGTCCATTGAATAACTTTTTAAGAATATGGTGTATAGAATAATACATTACAGAACAAAGTGAACTGAAACTGATATGACCTATATAAACGTCATGCCCCCATATCTGGATAACTATCGACACGTTTGAGCATGTGTAAAGTAACAAAAAACATGAAAGCTTCTTTGAAACGAACTAAAATGAGATTGTATTATTTATTGTGAGTATTTGACAATGAATATTTTATGCTATTTTTACACGTGCAAAATTGTTAGCAGGGGTGATAATTGTTTCTTTTGATATCAAAATAGTTCCAATAGATTTTGGGAACACTGCTTAAAGTAAACAACATATAAAGCTTGGTCAGAAACGGATAGAAAGAGATCGAGTTTTGTATAGGAATCTTCTATGAAATGATGGACACAGAAAAGTTGGGCATAATAAAAAGTGGCTTAATGGCTCAAGAAGGAAGAAGTAATTGATTTTTTTTTTTCGTGGTTGGGAAAATGGATTGAAAATATGGAAGATTGAGATTTTTTTCGTTACGACATCTCAACCCGAAAGAGTTGAGAAATATTGTGTATTAAGATTATTCAGCTCATGTAATAAATTATGTTCAATTTTACTTCAATGAGATTGCTTCTCTTAGTATCAGGTGTTGGACAAGACAATTTACTTCCAGTGTGCTCTCCCTAGTGGGGTGGTGGGAGGGGTGAGGTGGGGGTGCGTACCTCAATTTAGAGATTTATGCCGGGTACGGGTTACCGAAGCCGGACAGGTCAATGGAGAGAGGTCAAACTAAATGTGGCCTCCTGGTCCTCCAGGTTGGGGGTTGTGCTATCTATCCATCCATTTACAAATCTATTTTTTCCACACCGATAAAGTGTTCAATACTAACTCGAATCTCGGAAGGACTAGAGCTGCATGCCGGAGGCAGATAACTCGCAGTAGCCAAACCCGCAAGTAGACAAAGTTTCTTGAGAAACTGAAGAGTGCTCGACTATCATGGGAAAACAGACAGAGACTGCGACAAATGGCGAATAACTGTTGAGGCCCTATGCTCCACGAGGAGCGGAGAGGAATATATCAAGTCAAGTGAAGCTGGAGGTTGAAGCCGCTACTGCTGCAGTCCAATAGCTTTATGCTCCACGAGAAGCGGAGAGGAATATATAAAGCCAAGTCAAGTGAAGCTGGAGGTTGAAGCCCTTTCTGCTGCAGTCCAATAGCTTTATGCTCCACGAGAAGCGGAGAGGAATATATCAAGTCAAGTGAAGCTGGAGGTTGAGCCGCTACTTCTGCAGTCCAATAGCTTTATGCTCCACGAGAAGCGGAGAGGAATATATCAAGTCAAGTGAAGCTGGAGGTTGAAGCCGCTACTGCTGCAGTCCAATAGCTTTATGCTCCACGAGAAGCGGAGAGGAATATATCAAGTCAAGTGAAGCTGGAGGTTGAAGGCCATACTGCTGCAGTCCAATAGCTTTATGCTCCACGAGAAGCGGAGAGGAATATATCAAGCCAAGTCAAGTGAAGCTGGAGGTTGAAGCCATACTGCTGCAGTCCAATAGCTTTATGCTCCACGAGAAGCGGAGAGGATATATAGCCAAGTCAAGTGAAGCTGGAGGTTGAAGCCGCTACTGCTGCAGTCCAATAGCTTTATACTTTGCTGAATCGATGTTGTGTTACTCCCTCGATGCTGGATATTCAAATTGCAGGTTGTGATGGCTGAATGTTGTATAGAGATTTCCAACCTCAGAGATTAATATGTGTTTACTGTCCTGGCAGTGGTTCTGCAATAGTAGGAGAAGGTTTGATCAACATCGATCGTCAAGAAGTAGAAGATTTATGAGGACGTCATTACTCTGATCCTGCCTGTTGCTGACACACTAAAGTGATGTTGAATTTATCAATTCTTCAAACGTCATAGCTTTGAATCTGGATTCGTATGCGATCTAAACCTAGCGTGTACGTGCCATTATGGCTACGTAGCTGCATCCGTTATGCGATGTTTAACGGAGCTTCAGGTCATAATCAAGCCTAGACATGCCTTGTAGGTTGCAGTGTTATAATCTTGTCTTGCAGCCCATGCACTACACGGTCGAGCGAATCATATCAATGATTTAAGGAGTTTCATGAATGCTGCAACGTATTCCGTTTGCAAGGCACATACTCTCAAGTTGATTAATTTGGTTGATAACAACACAAACGAAGAAGAGAAGATTCGATAGATAACATCGTCAACTGTTAACAGAAAGATAAACAACGTTAAGACAAACTTTATGTCATCGGAATTTCAGACGTTGAAGTTTCTTCTTCTTCTTCTTCTTCTTCTTACCCTTTACTCCAGAGAACATGGAGGTCGAACCAGGTCTTAAACCTGCTAGCCAGGCCATTATCAGTCTTCCACTCTCCCTATGCTTGCATGTCTCTAGCTCGTCTCCAGTGTTCCTGGGTCATCCTACTTATTTCCCTGAGGTTCATCGAGAGCCTGTCTCGTGATGGTTGAGTTCCCTCAAATGTGTCTATCCATCGCTACCTTCAGCTTCTTATCTTGTTCCTGCCGTTATCCGCTATCCACAGTTCCATTGTGTCCTTATACTCGCAGATGAAATCTGCAGATCTATTGATGAATGCTTCAGCTTTGGGTTCCTAGTTTATCCATGTCTCACACCATATGAAGGACAGCCTTGACATTTGAGTTAAATATCATTATCTTATATTTATTCCCGATCATTCTTGAACTCCATTTCTTTTCTTGTAGTTCGTTTGAAATATGTCTTATATTTTTCCGATCCAGAAGCATTGAGCTTTGCTCTGGCTCAGTCCAGGACATCAACCTTCGGTTCAGTGCCCACAGCACCGTGAATTGAACCTGGCTTTTCTGCCAGCCCGCAATTTTAACCCACACAGAAGGGCTGAGGTCCCCCGTAGTCCAACGCTACGAACACGCTGGACAGACGAGCTTGTCTTTATATAAGCTCACCGTCTTGCAGTCCAAAATATAGTGTATTTTCCAGTGGGCATTGACAGCTCCATTCTTTTGCTCAATAATATATATACATAATTTTTTCTTTACATCAAATGCTTGATCTAGCAAACCGTCATGTAGAAAACATTTAGTTACATCCGAATCCATCTTCCTAGGTCTTCCTTGTCCTCTAACATGATGCTCATCATAAATATCTTCACCTCTTGTACGTTATATTAATATTAATTTCTTCATTCTAATTTCTAACATCCGCCTGTATTCGATTTTAAGTTCTTTCTTTATATATATATATAAGAGCATTCATTCCGAATATGTTTGGAGATATTTGTTAAGCTGGTATTTTATTGACCATGGCACGTCAATAGTGGGAATTACTCACACTGCTCTGGAAATGAGACTGGTCGACCGAGCGCTCGGTGAAACAAATTAAATCCCATTGTGATTGGACTTGAAACGCCTACATGAAGCTCTTACCAATTGAAGGGTCTCCCTTTTCCCCTTTTTTCTCTTCTCTCTTTCATAAATATTGATGCAGGTCTGTCTTTTATTTTGCATTGTAGACAGAATTATTCGGAAAATCATGTTAGGGTTAGGTATTTAATACTAAAGTGGAGGTGTTGAATGTCAACACGAAACTTTCTCATAAAAAGAGCAGTCATCATTTTCTGACATGTATGAAAGGTTTATAAACATTGTATAACACAACGTTGACAAATAATTTCTAGATAATAAAACCTTACTCATTATTTATGTGCCCCTGGCCTAACGAGCCGCATTTACATATTATACAGTTAGCGCTCCTACAAGTAGGCTAGCACACCAATATATGTACGTGTATTGTTTTATAATTAATTCTAACATCATGATTTTAGCATTTTCTGGCCCACCACAAAATCAAGCCACTTAATAACATGCTTGTAGGGGGGGGGGAGGAGGGAACAAATCTATTCCAACATAATGGTAGCAAGTATTACAACACATCAATGCGAGATTGACAGAAACTATGGCCAGGTGGTGGTTGAAAAAAAATAAAGGACTAGAATATATGCTGCCATTAAGAACGATGTCTGCAGAGGAACGCATATTGTTGAGCCGATATCTTGAAAGTTACAAGCAATGAGCAGAGCTAGATCACTAGAGGCAACATATGGGGGCTCAAAGATGGAGGGTTAACAATTCTGTTAACATCTACATAGAAAACTAATGAGAATGTAATGAGGAGACCGGTGTATGGACAGGAAGGATATTACAAACGCTTTGGCATGCTGGGAAATGAAGGAAAGTGAAAACTGAAACAGGTTTTGAGTGAAGACAAAATGTATGATAAATGAGGTAGTGAATGAGAATGGAGAAAACGTATTTAGGAGCAGAATAGGAAATATACTGCATGACTGGAAGTGAAAAACGTATTTAGTAGCAGAATAGAAAATATATTGCATGACTGGAAGTGAAAAACGTATTTAGGAGCGGAATAGGAAATATACTGCATGACTGGAAGTGAAAAACGTATTTAGGAGCGGAATAGGAAATATACTGCATGACTGGAAGTGAAAAACGTATTTAAGAACTGAAGGGGAAAATAGAATGTAGGATATAAAGAAAAAACGCATCGTTGGAGAACAAGATGAGATGTATTTCTCTTAAAATAATTTCGAATTAATAATAATAATATAATAGAACAGAAAGCTGCAGTAACACAGGAATTCTTGCACTTGCCTTTCTTCTTCTTCTTCTTTGCGTTCGTTCTTTACGACCAATTTTAATCACTCTGTGATATGTTTGATCTTTGCCAAGAACGTGTATACGTTGCACATTGGTTTGGTAGGCCCCTAAACGCATAGACTTCTACACGCTTAGGACACGTGTCTCCGATTTCCGCCTAACCTCCTCAGTCGCCTCTTACGGTATGCGTGGCAGGTAACAGTGGTTCTATTATTTACACCCTAAATTTGAGCCCCGGTAACCACTCGAGCAAGTTGCACTTGCTAAATGTAGTTTTAAAAAAAAGGGTGGAGACTGCAGTAAAACTTGGAAAAATAGGTAAACACGTAAAACAAAGTACTACAGTTTTACAAAATACATAAACAGTGACGATAAACACAACGTTTCGACCAAAAGGCCTTTATCAAGCAAACAATACAACAAGAATGTTTCCACATGTAATCGTCCATTTGTAGTGTTCCTCGAAATTCGTCATTCTTGTTGTATTGTTTGCTTGATAAAGGCCTTTGGTCGAAACGTTGCTTTTTATCGTCACTGTTTATGTATTTTGTAAAACTGTAGTACTTTGTTTTACGTGTTTACCTATTTAAAAACAACTAATGTACTGTTAGTAGGAAAACAAATCTTAGAATGAGAAGAGCAGACATATTACTAGTGACAATGTTATCATCATTAAATAGCTTGTCCTGAGCAGAACTTTGTCATCTTAACATATCCTTCGGAATTTCTATCTCTCTCTCTCTCAGGCTTTTTATCCATGACATTTATTAGTTGCGGTTAATTGATTGAAGTGGTTGTTGCTTCTCAGTTTGTTTCTCCAAAATTAGTCGTAGGGTAATTATTTGGTCTAAATGCCCGCGTGCCCAGCGTGTTCGTAGCGCGTTGGACTACGGGTGACTGGTCCTCTGTAAGTGCGGGTTCAACTCCGCGGACTGGCAGAAAAGCTACAGGTTCCCCAGATTTACGGTGTTCGTGGCACCGAGCCGAAGGGTTACGATGTCCATGACACCGAGCCGAAGAGTTTTCAGCTCAAGTGCTTCTGGATCGGAAAAAAAAATAATTTCGTCTAAATAGCTTCTCCTAGTTCTAAAACCAAGCTTGTTCTTCTCGCAGGGTTGTGTCCACTGCAAATTTTATTCTATCAAGAATGATTTTGCAGAAAGTCTTGGCCGAAACTGATAATAGGGTGATCCCTCTCTAGTTGTTGCAATCTTTGAGATCACATTTTTAGGGTATTTTAACAATTATTCCCTGTTTCCATTGATCTGTCAGATATAGACAATGAATAAAGTACAGCTGCAGAACAATGCTTCATGTTAAATTAAATGTTTCCACTAGATCTCCAACAACACACGAAGAGACAGAATTCCAAACACCAGAAAATAGAAGAGCTGGTTTGAACAGCTTGAATTGCATCGGAAAACAGAGAATATGTGTGCCCGAGTGGTTACCGGGGCCCAAATTTGGGGTGTAAAGAATAGAACCACTGTTACCTGCCACGCATGTCGTAAGAGGCGACTAAGGAGGTTTGGATGAAATCGGATGCAGTGTCCTAAACGTGTAGAAGTCTATGCGTTTAGGGGCCTACCAAACCAATGTGCAACGTATACACGTTCTTGGCAAAGATCAAACATATCACAAAGAGTGATTAAAATTGGTCGTAAAGAACGAACGAAAGAAGAAGAAGGAGAGAGAATATGTGACCACACTGTCTATGAAGCCTTCTTCAGCAGAACATCATGGAGAAAAGAGAGGGTAAGACCAAGGAAAAGACGGAAAGATGGAGTGTTTACTTCATATCAAAATATGCAGAAATTAGAACATTCTAATCACACAAGAAGCGCAAGACAACACAGAAGACAACAGCACTGGGCTACAGCCCTGTAGTAGTGTGACGACAGAAGAAGAACATTGTATAATCAATTTTCCCTAGTCAAAATTCTCGTATACAGAGTCTTCTACAGGGTGTTCAAGATAATTGCAGCCCGTGAATGGAGCTAATCTGGCATATATGTATGGAAATGGGAAGGTTCAGTTATGACGTAGTATAGGTTAAGGTTGTGTGATGGTGTGTAATTGTAGTGCGGAAAGGGGCGATGAACAAATGTGACGTAGGACGAGCTAGTCAGAACCGGTTTAATAGTAAATAAACACAACTCAATCTGTACCTGGCAACTTTCGAATTGTCAATGGGGCTGCAATTATCTTGAACACTCTGTAAACATAACATCAGAAAAGAAGACGAGAGGAAGTCCACGAAAAAGATGGTTAGATGGCATCAACAGAATGCTGTCAAAAAAACCAAAAATAGTTATCACCCAAGCCACTAGAACAGCGCAAAACAAAAACAGAAAACCACGACACTGAGCAACAACCCGGTAGCAATGTGACGACAAAAGAAGAAGAAAGTTATCGTATTAAATTTACTACTTAAGTTCAATTTGAATATATTCATGCAGATTAATTGGACAAATCTCCAATTGATCATTAAATTGATACAATTTCATATTGGAACTTGGTTTTTGAAATGTATAACTCGTGCGATGAATATTCATATTGTAGAATATATAGCAGAATACGTGTTTATGGCTATATATTTTTATTGCTTTATATTGGGAATTGATAAATTTTTTGTCTTTATAATAATCTGCTTGTTGATTAGCTATAATGTTTTTGTTAAATTTTTACAGATGTCGGAGCAGATTATTTACGAGCTGATGAGTCCTTGATATTATGTATTCAGATCTGAAGATGTTTCTTCTTCTTCATCTGTGCGATCGGTTTGGTATGTTTGTCTAAATTATGAGATGGGTTGTCTCTATGAAACAACATGTCAGTTGGAGTCCTTGTGAGTTCCTCATAGCTTGCGCTGTAAGGTTCGTTCGTGAGGCTATGCTTCGTTTCGTTGGTGTATGCATGATGGACATGAGTGCAGGATATGCTGTGGAATCCGTGTTTCAGTCAAATACGCACAATGTGCAGTCTGAGCAGGATTTATTCTGTCCATGTGATGGTTGAGCCTGCAATGTCCTGTTCTTAGGCGAAAGATTGATGTGTGCTGTTTTCTATATGACTGTTGATGGGATCTTGTGGGTGTTTGCTGTGAGTTTGTTGCCTCCGTTGTCTCCACAACTATTTTTATTTTCGTTTGGTATGTCGTAATTTTGAAGATGGAGATATGTTGGGCCACAGCCTGGCTCTAGCACAGGCCAGACAACTGGCCGGGTATTCCTGACCTAGATAAGAAAAGGGATCTGGAAAATACAGATGTTTGATAGAACACTGCACGCTTTTTGCAATTTTACTCAATTCGGTGAGTCTATGGTTATTTGTTGGTGAAACATATTCATTATATTGATATTCCTTATTGTTAAACTTAACTTGTTGGATAATAGGACTTCGAGTTAGCATTTTGTGTTGATTTTAAAAGAATTCGTCTATATACACCAATACTGGAATGCGAGTTCACGTGGTGTAGTTGGGGTCTGATTTCCCACAATTCTTACCTGAGCCCGAAGGCCCAGTAGTTTATAGTTGGCTCTGGTTGGGCACACCTTGAGAAGAAATGATCAACGAATATCAAAGCAGGAATTGAAGTGGGATGCAAAGGGTTCAAGAAAGAGAGGTCGACCTAAGGAGACACTGAAACGAACTTTGCTGAGAGAGGCAGGAAATATCGGTTTCAGTTCCATAGAGGAGATTGAGCGAGTTGCCCAGGATAGAGCGGTATGGAGAAATTACTTGCAGGCCCTATGTAACGTATAACGGTACGAGAGGAATTATTATTATTATTATGTCGTAATTTCCGTTAGTGATGTTTAAAACCTGGTCATGCTCGCTATGAGTGGGTGGTTATGTAGAGATTGCCATCAAAGTTGTTTAGGAAATATCTGTCCGGGACGTGCAGGGCTAGGTGATAGGGAAACTGCTTATAGATTTGACTTCGAAAGAATAAATAGTCAAGGGGCTGAAGATGAATGGATAAAAGGGATGTACGACAGTTGTTTAACGACCAGGAGTCACAGTCCCCTCTACCATATAGTCGATTAGTTTCCCCCGCAGACATCTATTTTCAAATGCATTCAAGTTACTTTCTAGTTATTAAATTTATTAAAAAAATATTATGTAACCTTTTCAGACTTCAGGGTATGAAGTACCTGTTCGCCCGTTTGCCCAGCGTGTTCGTAGCGCGTAGGAGTACGGGTGACTATCTCTGTGTGTGCGGGTTCAATTCCGCGGGATGGCAGAAAAAGCCACAGATTCCTCAGATTTACGGTGTTCGTGGCACCGAACCGAAGGGTTACGATGTCCATGGCACCGAGCCGAAGAGCTGAAAAGCTCAAGTGCTTCTGGATCGGAAAAAAGTACCTGTCCCTTCACATTTCTAGACATAGTGTGCAAGGGGAAGTAGAACCAATTCCTTTCCTCATGTGTGTAACGTCGTGTGTGTACTTTAACTCTCAACACTCTTGAGTCCGAGTCGAAAGGCGAACGCTTACGCATTTCGCCAATCAGTCACAATGATAGATATAGCAGATACCTGACGAAAAGTCGTCAACGCAAAAGGGGAACTACATAAATAACAGAAGCAGTGAAAGACATGGTCTTCGAAGCACATACAAAAACCTGTTATATAAATCTTTTCTTATGCTGACACTGTTAGACAAACCAGGATTACAGATAGAAGAAGGACAAACCAGGATTACAGATAGAAGGACAAACCAGGATTACAGATAGAAGAAGGACAAACCAGGATTACAGATAGAAGGACAAACCAGGATTACAGATAAAAGGACAAACCAGGATTACAGATAGAAGAAGAACAAACCAGGATTACAGATAGAAGAAGGACAAACCAGGATTACAGATAGAAGAAGGACAAACCAGGATTACAGATAGAAGGAGAACAAACCAGGATTACAGATAGAAGGACAAACCAGGATTACAGATAGGAGGACAAACCAGGATTACAGATAGAAGGACAAACCAGGATTACAGATAGAAGGACAAACCAGGATTACAGATAGAAGAAGGACAAACCAGGATTACAGATAGAAGAAGGACAAACCAGGATTACAGATAAAAGGACAAACCAGGATTACAGATAGAAGAAGGACAAACCAGGATTACAGATAGAAGGACAAACCAGGATTACAGATAGAAGGACAAACCAGGATTACAGATAGAAGAAGGACAAACCAGGATTACAGATAGAAGGACAAACCAGGATTACAGATAGAAGAAGGACAAACCAGGATTACAGATAGAAGGACAAACCAGGATTACAGATAGAAGGACAAACCAGGATTACAGATAGAAGAAGGACAAACCAGGATTACAGATAGAAGGACGAACCAGGATTACAGATAGAAGGACAAACCAGGATTACAGATAGAAGGACAAACCAGAATTACAGATAGAAGGACAAACCAGGATTACAGATAGAAGGACAAACCAGGATTACATATAGAAGGACAAACCAGGATTACAGATAAAAGGACAAACCAGGATTACAGATAGAAGGACAAACCAGGATTACAGATAGAAGGACAAACCAGGATTACAGATAGAAGGACAAACCAGGATTACAGATAGAAGGACAAACCAGGATTACAGATAGAAGGACAAACCAGGATTACAGATAGAAGGACAAACCAGGATTACAGATAGAAGGACAAACCAGGATTACAGATAGAAGGACAAACCAGGATTACAGATAGAAGGACAAACCAGGATTACAGATAGAAGGACAAACCAGGATTACAGATAGAAGGACAAACCAGGATTACAGATAGAAGGACAAACCAGGATTACAGATAGAAGGACAAACCAGGATTACAGATAGAGAAGGACAAACCAGGATTACAGATAAAAGGACAAACCAGAATTACAGATAGAAGAAGGGAAACCAGAATTCAGATAGAAGGACATAACCAGGTCACAAGATAGAAAGGAAACCAGGACTTACAGATGTAAGAGGACAAACCTGCATGTACAGATGAGGCACAAAGCAGGAAAGAAAACAGAAGTGACCCAAAACATGTTACAGAGGAGATAAGGACAGACCCGGTTACAGTAGAAGGAAAAAGAATTCCAGCAAGGTATTGCAAGCAGGGCAAAGGCAGATTACAGATAGGGGCCGATCCCGGATTACAAAGAAGAAGGAAATCCAGCAATTAGATCTGAAGAATGACAAGAGGGATTGACGAGTAGGAGGATCAAACCCTTTACCAGATAGAAAGGACAAACTAAGATTAATAAAAGAAACAAACCATGTTCAGATGAAGGACCGACCGAGGATTAAGATGAGAAGGGCATACCAGAGATTACTTAAGATGGACAATCCAGGATTCGAGATAGAAGAAGACAAAAGGATTACAGATTAAAAGAAGGGCAAACCACCATTGACAGATGATGGATAGAACAGACATTACAGATTGAAGAACAATCCATTAATTACATAATTGGGCAAAGCCAGGATTACAGATGAAAGGATTCAAACCAGGATTACAGATAGAAGACAAACCGGATTACAGATAGAAGAAGGACAAACCAGGATTACAGATAGAAGGACAAACCAGGATTACAGATAGAAGGACAAACCAGGATTACAGATAGAAGGACAAACCAGGATTACAGATAGAAGGACAAACCAGGATTACAAATAGAAGGACAAACCAGGATTACAGATAGAAGGACAAACCAGGATTACAGATAGAAGAAGGACAAACCAGGATTACAGATAGAAGAAGGACAAACCAGGATTACAGATAGAAGAAGAATGTCGTAATGTCATTCGCGGTGTGTTACCGAGGCTCACAAGGGGAGTAAAGAATAGTAACACTGCGACCTACAAAGCATGTCGTAAGAGGCGTCTAAAGTAGGGGCCCGTCCATGTACTATTGGGGCCCAAAGGAAGGAAAAAATATCCAGCAATGTGTATCTGCCAAGCATGTCGTAAGAGGCGATTAAGGTAGGGGCCCGTCTGTGTACTGTTGGGGCCCAAAGGGAAGGAAAGAATATCCAGCAATGTGTATCTGCCAAGCATGTCGTAAGAGGAGATTAAGGTAGGGGCCCGTCTGTGTACTGTTGGGGCCCAAAGGGAAGGAAAGAATATCCAGCAATGTGTATCTGCCAAGCATGTCGTAAGAGGCGATTGAGGAGCGGAGGTAGTGGGGATTGCTACTTTACCCCGTAGAAAAGATAAACTAAAAAAATAATAAAATAACTACAACAAACATGTTCAGTTTGTTGAAGACCTGTGCTCCGTTAGGAGTTGAAATGTGATGAAGAATACGGCCATGATGTTTTTTACTTTCTTTCTAAGTTGGATTCGGAATCTCATAGTGTTGGCATTCTGTAGATAGAACATATGAAATTGATGGCAATAATTCAGTGTATTATCATGTGATTAAATCTCTTAGAAGACAATGTTTACGTCTGAACCATTTGGATCATGTGTTGTTGGTTATAGATACAGAACATTTCAGAACATTCCAGAACAATCCATTTAATCTTTGAGAAAAAACATAATCTTGACATACACCTGTCCTTCAGTGATAACATTATGATATATTGAGATACTTACTTTTTCCTTCTTGAAATATTCAGATATATTCATTGAATTTATTTTTCTTTCTTTTCCTTCTTCTTGTTATTCACATTCTTCTTACTCTTGTTATTCTCATTCATATTCTTCCTTATTTTTTCTTTCTTACTTCTTCTTCTTTGTCTTCTTCTTCTGATTTTTCTGTTGTCTTCTTCTAATTCTTTCTCTTGTTTTTATTCTAATCATTTTTAGGTTTCCTCTTCTTTTTCTTCCTCTTCTCTTTCTTCTTCTTTCTTCTGTTTCTTCTTCTGATTTTCTGTTGTCTTCTTCTAATTCTTTCTATTTTTATTTGAATTATTTGTGGGTTTCCTTTTCGTTTTCTTCCTCTTTTCTTTCTTCTTCTTCTTTCTTCTCCTTCTTCTTCTTGCTCTTGTTATTCACATTCGTATTCTTCTTATCTTTTTCCCTTTCTTCTTCTTCTACTTCTACTTCTAATTTTTCTGTTGTCTTCTTTGTCTAATTCTTTATTTTCCTTTTCTTCTTCTTCTTCTTCGAGATCGTTATTTTAATGATTATACCATTAGATGAGTTCTTATGATGAAGTTGACTGTTGTCTGGAGCTCATCTCTGGTGCCATGTAGTTTTGATGATTTTACCATAGATGAGTTCTTATGATGAAGTCGACTGTTGTCTGGAGCTCATCTCTGGTGCCATGTAGTTTTGATGATTATACCATTAGATGAGTTCTTATGATGAAGTCGACTGTTGTCTGAAGCTCATCTCTGGTGCTATGTAGTTTTAATGATTATACCATTAGATGCTTCTTATGGAAGTCGACTGTTGTCTGGAGCTCATCTCTGGTGCTATGTAGTTTTGAGTGTAGTGTTGGATTGTAGGTCCAGCATTACTTTCTAGGGAGGACATACAGGGGACAGTATTGCAGGGCATGTTCTGTGGTTTGCTCAGCGGTGCCACAGGGACACAGAGGGATGGGGACAATCGTAGTCTGTGTAGGTGTTTGTTCAGTCTGTTATGACCTATCCTGAGTCGGAAGATGATAGTTTGTCCTTGTCTGTCAAGTGTGTGGTAGTCATCGTTGGGCAGTTTAGGTTCTTTTCTGAAATCCACGAAAGCTCTTTTTTCCCCCCAAAGTAGGTGATTTAGTTTACTACTTGTTCACAATCTGCTCCCTTGTTTGCTAGTTTGTCTGTCTTCTCATTACCTGGCACACCACAGTGTGATGGTACACACTGGAGTGTAACTCTCATGTTGGCAGAAATCTTTCTGAGCTCCTGTCTCAGGGTTGGAAGTTTACTCTGAGGGGCTTGCAGAACGGATAGTGCATCTGTGAAAAATACCACTTGTTGGCAGTCAAAGTTGGTGTTGTTGATCATGATTGCGGCCTGTAGTAGTGCTTGAGCTGTTGCTGTGTAGTTTTAGCAAAGTTCACCAGTAGGTATATACCTTGTCTCAGTGTGGTTGTTGGGATATGTAATATAGATACCAGCCCCTCATATCCTAATTGCATCTGTTGCACATCCATCTGTGTAGGCGTCGATCCATGATAGTTTGGGGTGTTTTCTTGGATCATGCACATAGTAGCTGTTCTCTTCTGCAGGTCATTGTGTATTTCTCCAGTTGTGATTCCACTAATTGTTGTGATGATTTTCGCTGTATCGCTAACTTGTTCCCAGGCTACATGGTAGAGATTAGGTATCAGCGGTGTTGTGTGCGTTGGAAGGTCATCTTGGTACTGTCTTTTTAGTCGCTTTCCCCGATGGACAAAGCTGCTGAGTTTTAGTCGTCCAAGTAGCAGATCATTTAATCTTGCTTTCATTGTATGCAAGGGCATACTTGTGTATTTCTCCATCTGAACCATACTTTTGGTTGATTTTCTATATGCCAGTGCCTGTACTCCAGTAGTTTTTTTTTGGTATCTCCGTGATAGTGTCGATTTCATGGCTTCGGTGATGATCCCGAGTGATTGATTTTGTACTCTATCCAATGTCGGCAGGTGTGAGTTGGCAGCTGTAGCCATGTGTTGAGCCAAACTCTAGGTGGGCTCTTATTGTTCTGTTGTAAACTTTCTTTAGTGTGTGTTCATTAGCTCCTCAGTTGCTACCTGAAAGTTTTCTGAGTAGTCCAATTTTTCTTGTGGCCTTTACTTCTGTGATTTTTATATGTTTGTTCCAAGTGAGTCGTTTATCAAATCTAATCCCTAGATAAGTTGGATCGCTTTCTTCTTGTATTGAGGTTGTTCCTAGCTGAATATTGGATGCTTTGTCCCTGAGAAATTAGGGAGAAAAGTGTTGTGGAGGTTTTGTCTGTGTTGATTGTAACGTACCACTTCTCTGTCCATTCCATAAGTTTATCTGCTGCTTGTTGTATTCTATTAGTTGCAGATGTTGTGTGTTCGTCTGCGCACTATAGCACTAAATGTTGTGTGTTTGTCTGCGCACCATAGCACTAAATCGTCTCCATACAAAGCAGCCTTCACTCCTGCTGGCAGATCCTTTACTATAAGTCGTTATTTCTTCTTTTAATTCTTTTTTGGGTTCTTCTTCTGTCTATTGTCTATTGTCTATTCCCAGGTGGAAGATGTAGTTGGCTGTCCACTCTTGCCGTTAAGCGTAGGGATGGGAGCTTTAATTTGCGTTCTAGGGCTAGATGAGTCGCCCTTGTTGTGTTGTATCCGTGTTTATGTAGTGTGGTCTTGATATTATCTATCCATCTTTTTCTTGGTCTTCCTTAGCTCTAGTACCCGATCTCTTTTTATTGTATGCTGTTATTGGTGGTTGGTTGTATTTCATTCTTATTAAATGTCCAAACCACAGCATTTGTTGTCTTTCGATGTATTCGATGCATGAAGTTATGCCCACTCTGCTTCTGATGTCCTCATTTCGTAGTCTGTCTTTCCTGGTGACCCCACTGCCTTCCTCAAGCATTTCATTTCACACGTGGTGAGCTTTCTGTGATGTGTTGCTGTAAGAGACCATGTTTGGCACTGGTAACAAAGTGTTGGTAGGAAAATACTTTTTATCATCTGTCTTTTCACTTCCATCTTGATCTTTGGGTGTTGTAGTAATGGTGCCAGCTGGTAGGTCACTGCATTTGCTTTTGACACCTTGTCTCTATTTCTCTATCTAGTTTCCCGTCGTTCTTCTTCTTTCTTTCTTTAATTCTCTTCTTTCTTTTCATCTTCTTTCTTTTCATCTTCTTTCTTTTCGTCTTCTTTCTTTCATCTTTCTAATTCTCACTTTTCCTTTTCTTGTTCTTCTATTTTCTTCCTTTTCCTCGTCTTTCTTTTTTTTCTTTTCTTCGGAACTTAGATAAGAATAGTAAGAGCATGCTTATTCCCAGTGGCAAAGTATGGGTTTGAAGCATGGGCATTTAAGATGGCAGTGGAAAAACATATATGTAGAGTATATATATCTAATATATATATTTATATAAACACACCCAGCCGAGCCCAAATTTGGGGTGTAAAGAATAGAACCACTGTTACCTGCCCCGCATGTCGCAAGAGGCGACTAAGGAGGTTTGGCTGAAATCAGATGCACGTGTCCTAAGAGTGTAGAAGTCTATGCGTTTAGGGGCATACTAAACCAATGTGCAACCTATACACGTTATTGGCAAAGATCAAACATATCACAAAGAGTGATTAACATTGGAGGTAAAGAATGAACGCAAAGAAGAAGAAGATATACACCCCCGCCGCCCCCTCACCTGCTTTAACGTATGGAGGCCCTGGTAAAAATGTAGACTAGATGACACACAATTAGACACGTTCTGAGATCAATCTTGAACATGAAACTAACCCTGACTATGGCATCTTGAGTCCACGTTATAAAATTGTATGGGATGTCAAGGGTCACAGAGAAGTACTTGATTGGATACAATTGCTCTTTGACCTCAGTGTTAATCTTCGACCGGACGCTATTTATATTTTTAGGAAATTTCCGTTGTGGAGATGTTTCGGACGGGTTAATTATTTCGCATTTTCTATGGAAAGTTCGCAAGAAAAAGTGACATTTTCAGCTGAGGATTCTTCAGCAGACACTCTTCGAGAAATTGCAAGAATTTTGTATGGAATGATGCATGACTTTTTGGTAAAAGTAACCCTTGATGATGTTCAAGTACAATGTGGAAAGTCATTGGGAAACTTTTATATGTTTTTCCTTAGCTAGAGTTGATTGTTTTGGTCTTAAATTGGACGCACTCATCATTTGATGGAAATATTTTTATTTGCTCTGTTGTTGATCATAGTCTCCTGTAGTATAAGGCCGAAGATCTCAAGTGGAAATTTCAGGAAATTACCCTCGCACGTCAAGTGACCCTTGCATTCCAGTACAGTTAAATAAAGGTATAAGGTTCGCTCCGTCGTGGAGATATTTCCAGAGATCTCTGATCTCAGTGTAAGTGAGATCGAGTTCCTAGTCCTATCGGAGACGGACGATAAAACGTAAGTCCCGTGTTCAAGTTAAGCACGTAAAAGCACTCTTGGCGGTTCAAAAAAAACCGAGAAGAGCAGGCTGAAAAGCCGCTGTCTGGGAAAATTCATTAGAAAGATAAAAAATAAAATTCCCACATAATATTTTCACCATTTTCTAAATTACATCGGAAATCCTTGCCAGTGCTGCGGAGTTCGTGCACTACCGCTGAGATCTCCATGTGTAAGAAAGAGATCGGAGCACTACATGTGGCCACCGAAAGCGAAGTTGATAATACTCGGTGTTAGTCATCACCTGCCTTGGAGATTTCGGAGTTCGAGGCCAGCTTGGGTCAAATATTCTCGGTGAGTGTACACGGTTGAACTACAGCAAACTCTTATCTGTTACTTGGAAAATCTAAATTACTAGTACATCTGAAGTTGAAGTAATGTTAACCTGAATGGCGAAGGAGACTGATGATAAAGAAAGCAAGTATTCGCGCAACATTCAACTAGAAGGGTCATATTAGTCGTCATGGCTAAGACAGAATTCACGGTGGGAACCTTAAACCGCACCAATATTTCTGCTGTGTAAAGATCGGTTAATTCACTAGTTTATCTGTCATTGTCATCTATATTTCCATAGTGGATGAGGGAATGGTGCACTTGTCTTAACTGTAGGTGGAGATTTAATTGCGTTCTGCCCGCCTGTCCAGCATGTTCGTAGCGCTGAACTACGGGTGCAGCTGTATAAGTTCTTGGCAAAGATCAAACATATACAAAGAGTGATTAAAATTGGTCGTAAAGAACGAACGCAAAGAAGAAAAAGTCGTCATGGCTACGACAGAATTCATGGTGGGCGAAAAACCCTTAAAAACCGCACAAAATATTTCTTTCTCTCATACGCCAGATCGTGCTCAATTCACCAGTCTATCTGTTGTCTATTGTATTTCCCCATGTGGATGATGGAATTGGTTGTCCACTCTTGTCGTTAAGCGTTGGGGTGGGAGATTTAATTTGCGTTCTGCCCGCCTGCTCAGCATGTTCGTAGCGCGTTGAACTACGGGTGACTAGCCTCTGTGAGTGTGGGTTCAGTTCCGCGGGCTGGCAGAAAAGCCCCAGGTTTTCCAGATTCACGGTGCTCGTGCACCAAATCAAGGGTGACGATGTCCATGGCATCGAGTCGAAGAGCTAAAAGCTCAAGTGCTTCTGGATCGAAAAAAAAATTAAAAAAATTTGCGTTCTAGTGCCAGATGAGTCGCCCTTGTTGTGTTATATCCGTGTTTATTTGTGTGGATCCAGATACAACCTGAATCGTTATTCTCTGTCAAATAGCTTGTCCTGAGCAGAACTCTGCCATCTTAACAGTCCTTCCGAATTTCTCCCTGGCATAGGCCAGATGTCCTGCCTCCGCAGCCATCACGCTCAAATCATCAGTTACATCATGAATCTATCTTTTCCGCTATCTTTCTCTTCTCCTCTTAGCCAGGATGCCTCATAATCGTCTACTCCCACCCATACTCTCCTTTTATATATCCAAAAAATCGCCCGAGTGGTTACCGGGGACCACATTCGGGGTGTAAAGAATAGAACCACTGTTACCTGCCATGCATGTCGTAAGAGGCGACTAAGGAGGTTTGACTGAAATCGGATGCATGTGTCCTAAACATGTAGAAGTCTATACGTTTAGGGGCCTACAAACCAATGTGCAACGTACACACGTTCTTGTCAAAGATCAAACATATCACAAAGAGTGATTACAATTGGTCGTAAAGAATGAACGCAAAGACGAAGATATCCAAAATACTTTAATTTTCTCATTATTTTTTCTCATCATCAACCAGTTTTCTTTAACTTTGTTCGTATATACACGTCGTTACTCAGTTGTTTTCTTTTCGTTATCATCAACATTCTTTTTATCCTATAATGCAAACACTTGCATGCCATCTTCTTCATTTTTTATTTTTCTTTACAGAGATTCCTTTCAACATTTCACACTTTTTTTTAATAATGCAGAGTTTAAAAAAGAATATATCACAAAACTAGAGACACCGGTTAATTGAAGACATTCTGTTAATGGATCGTGTTGAGTATATGTAATTATCCTTTCTGATTGAGTTTTGCTGTGTGCTGTGTTCTTTGTTCGGATAAATCCATATTTGTTTAGGAGTTCGCTGTGTCGAATACGATTTCTTATTCTTCTTAACATGCTCACTATCGACCACTTTGTTTACCACTCTTTGTGATTTGTATGTGATCCGAGCCTAAGAGCGATTGTACGGTGTGTCAGTTATGCGAATAAAATTAGGCAAGCACATCCGATTTCTGCAACGCTTTTTATTTACTTGGGTAGCTTTCCTAGGCTCCAACCTCAGTGGAATCTTGCGGCAGGCCATGTAGGTGGCAGTGTTAATATTCTTAGCTCCCCTTGTGAGCCCCGGCAACACACGGGCAGGCGTAGAGGTAAGGTGTTCGTCTCTAGCTTCAAAGGTACTCGGTTCGTTCGGTACCCCTCACCGAACGATCAAAATATTTTTAATAGAGATTCCTGATCTAAGTGTTGGTGAGATTACTTTCCTAGTCTTATCGGAGAGGGACGATACAATGTAGGTCCTAATTTGAAGTTAAGTACGTTAAAGACCTATTGGCAGTTAATAAAAGGAAAAGAGTAAGCTGTAAAGATGTTGACCCCCCAAAATTCAATAAAAAAGACTATAACATGAAATTTCAATAAATAACGTCGCCCAAAATGAACTCATGAATATAACGGCGCAGTCCGGATTCCAACCCGCTTGTTTGTTGCCGCGGCTCGCAGAGGAGTAAAGAATAGTACCACTGCAAACTTCAAGGCATTTCTTAAGAGGGAGTGATGTAGGGCCTAGGAAGTTCTTCTTCTTCTTTGCGTTCGTTCTTTGCGACCAATTGTAATCACTCTTTGTGATATGTTTGATCTTTGCCAAGAACGTGTATACGTTGCACATTGGTTTGGTAGGCCCCTAAACATATAGACTTCTACAAGTTTAGGACACATGCATCAGATTTCAGCCAAACCTCCTTAGTCGCCTCTTACGACATGCGTGGCAGGTAACAGTGGTTCTATTCTTTGCATCCCAAATTTGGGCTCCGGTAACCACTCGGGCGAGTTCTTCTTCTTCACCTTTCAACTCCCAACGGAGCACAGGTCTTCAACAAACTTCTTCCAGTTCTTCCTCTCTCTTGCCATCCCTTCCAATTCTTTCCAGGTTTTACCTATCCTTTTAATATCAGCTTCCAGCTCTCTTAGGGAAGTTACCTAGTATATAAAAAGTGTCCCAGAAATCGTATTGTGCTAGGGCTCCAACTCTTTCATCAAATAAAAAAAATCTTTAACCACATCCTGATCGCTGAGATATTGACTGTAACCAGAATCCCATTGTTGTTCACATCATCATCATGTGTCATACCAGCAGACATATTCCATTATGGATATCCAGAAATGGTTGTTGTGACTATCATTTCAGATGTTGACATTTTTTCCCTGCCAGAAAGTTTCCCTGCCTAGAAATATCTTTTCTTGTTTACAAATTAAAAAATAGTTTTTAAGCCAAAGGATTGACTTCATTGCCTCCCGTGTCGTGCAAGGGAAGCAAAGGAAGCAAGGGAAGCAAAGAATAGTACCACTGCAACCTACATTGCATGTCGTAAGAGGCGACTGATGTAGGAGCCTAAGGAAGCTGCCCTAGTAAATAAATAGCGTCGTAAAAAATCGGATGTACTGACCTACTTGTAGGAGCATAACTGGCACAACGTAGAATTGCTCTTATGGTCAGATCACATACAAATCACAAAGAATAGTTAACAAGTGGTTGATATGGAGCGTTTGAAGAAGAAGAAAGAAGAAGACTTCATTGCACCGGGTTTCACTTCATATGGCTCGGTACCTCTATGCATAAATTGCATGCTACCTGCCGAGAGTATTGTGCAAACCATGAACTTCGCATCTCCGTCAACAATCCTAGGGGTCTCTGGGAAAAACTGCACTCATGAACAGAACAGTGCTGTCTGGATTCTCTCTCTCTCTCGCGATCACCGCCCAGACCGATTTTCCAGACTTCCCCATAAATTATATTCATGTGGAAATCTGATTCAAGCAGCCTTAGTTAACATTGGTGTATTTTACGTCACATCTTCAACACCATTTGGAGCTCTGGTGCTTATCCTTCGGCGATGTGTCCGGTTTCAGCCAGCGTTTACTCGGTTCGCTCTCCTTTCTGTAGCCATCTAGTGTTTTTACGGTGTGGGGTAGCTAGCCCCACCTCAACCTCCTTAGTCGCCTCTTACATGCATGACAGGTAACAGTGATTCTATTCTTTACACCCCAATGTGGGCCCCGGTAACCACTTGGTCGGGTCCGGATTTGAACCAACGATCTTCGACTCGCACGGCAAAGAGCTTAACCACTTAGCGACAGAGACCCCTATTTCCAAATTACAAACTAGAAATCTATTCCTATGTCTTGTTATTTCTATATTCAAATAGTGGTCTCCTGTCTAGGTTTATACTGTGCATTCTGGAGATTGTCCAACTGGTTGGTTTCAACTTGATTGTCTACAAATGCAAGCTCACGCATTTTGTTAATATAAATATATAACATCTACCGTACGCGCGATCGTGCACGCGCCATTATTTGTCCAGTACACACTCCATCTCTTAATCTCTTTGTTAACAAATCTACGAAATCCTTTGTTTCTTGAATGTTGTTCTCTCCCTTCCTCCTTTTTTTCTCGTACTTTCTCACTTTCTGTTTTTTATTCCCCCTCACTTTTCCTTCCTTCCTTCCTTCCTTCCTTCCTTCCTTCCTTCCTTCTCTCCTTCCTTCCTTCCTTCCTTCCTTCCTTCCTTCCCCTTCCTTCCTTCCTTCCTTCCTTCCTTCCTTCCTTCCTTCCTTCCTTCCTTCCTTCCTTCCTTCCTTCCTTCCTTCCTTCCTTCCTTCCTTCCTTCCTTCCTTCCTTCCTTCCTTCCTTCCTTCCTTCCTTCCTTCCTTCCTTCCTTCCTTCCTTCCTTCCTCCCTCTCCTCCTCCCTTCCTCCTCCCTCCCTCCCTTCCTCCTCCTCCCTCCCTCCCTCCCTCCTCCTCCTCCTCCTTCCCTCCTCCCTCCCTTCCTTCCTGCCTGCCTGCTTCCTTGCCTCCTGCTGCCTGCCTGCCTGCCTTCCTGCCTTCCTTCCTTCCTTCCTCCTTCCTTCCTGTCCTCTTCTTCCTTCCTCCTTCCTTCCTTCCTTCCTCCTTCCTTCCTCCTCCTCCTCCTTCCTTCTTTCTCCTTCCTTCCTTCCTTCCTTTCTCCTTCCTCCTCCTCCTCTCCTCCTCTCCTCTCCTGCAGCAGGAGCAGCAGCAGCAGCAGCGGCAGCAGCAGCGGCAGCGCGTAGCAGCGGTAGTAGTGGTGGTAGCGGTGGTAGCGGTAGTAGTAGTTGGAGTGCGGTGGTAGTGTTGGTATTGTTGGTATTGTTGGTAGTGGTGGTAATTGTGGTAGTGATGGTAGTGGTAGTAGTAGTAGTAGTAGTAGTAATAGTAATAATAGAAGTGGTAGTCTAGTAGTGTAATAGTGGTAAGAGTTTAGTAGTGGTAGTAGTAGTATTGGTAGTTATAACAGTGGAAGCAGTAGTAATTGTGTTAGTAGTAGAAATAGTAGTAGTAGTAATAGTAGAAGTAGTACTAGTAGTAGTAGTAATAGAAGTAAAATCTACAAAATATCTTGTGTAGCTCACACACATGTACTAACTCGTGAGCTCATGTCAATAGATTCTCTCGCTAGCCTCGCGCATGCCCGCTGGCTGAATTACTTCACTCAACATTTCGTTTCAGCGACCAACATGTGGATAAAGACAAAAATTCAAGTTTTTAATTTATTTCCTTTACAAAAAAGGAGAAAATAATCGAAACCGTTGAAAGTGTTTGCTATTTCATCCAATCAGTTGCCATCTAATAATAACATACCCAGCATAGAATAGACAATAGTAATCTTTTAATAAGAATATACCTGTGTGTGTTTTATTAACGGGCAAGTATTTTTCAGGAAATAGATGTCAATAAAATGAGGTTATCAGTTATCAGTTACATCTTCTTCTTCTTCGAACGCTCCATATCGATCACTTGTTAACCACTCTTTGTGATTTGTATGTGATCCAAGCCTAAGAGCGATTGTATGCTGTGTCAATTATGCGCCTACAAGTAGGCCAGCACATCTGACTTCTGCGATGCTTTTTATTTACTAGGATAGCTTCCATAGGCCCCTACCTCAGTCGTCTCTTACGATATGCCTTGTAGTGAGCAGTATTACTATTTTTTGCTCCTCTTGTGAACCCCGGCAACGCACGGGTGATCAGTTATCTGAAGGTTATCATCAAAGCACGCTGGACATGTCCATAAGTGCTTCTTCTTCTTTTCCAATCGTTTTCAAAACACCGATTTGTATACTTCTAAAGTTAATTATTGGTCAACTAGAGTCCATGTACATCTTCATATAGCTTGTGTTGGACTCATATTGGGATTGGCCATGTGTTTTCTCTCTGTTCACAGTATGTTGGACATACTTGCAGTATGTGTGTCTCTGTCCTTTACTGGTGTCACATGTGCATATGTCAGAAGACTCTATTTTGTACTTGTTAAACTGATGGTACCTCAGCTTATTGTGCCCTGTTGGAAGATGAAAAATGACAACCAGTTGAGTTGGTATTATGCATGCAGTGGGCGTCTGCAGCTTAAGCGGTTGTGAGCTTGATTCACAACCCAGTATCTAGCCAGTATACTCGTAAATTAGCCAATATACTATCTTTGCGACATTTTAAAAAGTAATGTGAGCCAGTGGCCCAGAAGGGTGAAATAGTTAAACATATAGCTATTCTTCAGGTAAATTACTCTCACACCTGGAAAATCAGCAGACTGGAACAGGCGAACATGTTCTATACTTCACTAAGAAGTGAGAACTAAATATACCCCTATCACTTCAAGACTGTTCTTAAACAAGAAACACTCACTAGCTGCTAACTTTATTGAAAAGTGATAATGTTACAACAGAGATATATTTTGGGACAACAACAACTGAAATATTTGAGCAGGTGAATGAGGTGTGAAACAGGTAGTGAAGTAGAGGTGTTCAGCGATGACGAAGCTAAATTTAGTGTAGATTTAGTTAGAGGTAGTTCGGCGATGAACGGAAGTCTACAAATTTCAGGTGAGTAGATTTAGTTAGTGAGGTAGTTCGGCGATGAATGGAAGTCTACAAATTTGAGGTGTTCGGACCAGACCAGATCTGGAGAAAACCGTGGGTAGACTGCGGTGATACTAAGTAAATTAACGTTTAAGAACAAAGACACGTGTGTATAGTATCACATAAATAAGCAAGAATTAAATAACGTGACCACCCGGTAACACAACTCCGTTCAATTCAGTCACGAAATCGGAAATTCGAACTGATGTGGGCTGAATTTGATGTATGTTTTATTTAAAAAAAATTTTTTTCGATCCAGAAGCACTTGAGCTGAAAGCTCTTCGGCTCGGTGTCATGGCCATCGTAACCCTTCGGCTCGGTGCCACGAACACCGTAAATCTGGGGAACCTGTAGCTTTTCTGCCAGTCCGCGGAGTTGAACCCGCACTTACAGAGGACTAGTCACCCGTAGTCCAACACGCTGGGCACGCGGGCGATGTATGTTTGATAGAACATTGTAAGATTTATCGTTATTTTACACACAATTTTTGAAGTTCATGGTTATTTAGTGATGAAAAGTGTTGATAATACTGACATTCCTTATATTTAAGTTTAATTTCTGGCATAATATAACATTTGTTAATCTTGCTTTGCTTATAACCTTATTGTTAATTGTAACATGAATTTCTCTTTGTTTAACAATACTGAAGTTTTATTGTCTTTACTGGCTACGTTACCGCTTTTAGAGCGATGTAGGACAGGGAGGAAACATGAGCATGAGGAATGTAATGGTGGCATAGCTAGTGCAGTCATGCCCCTAAACTGTTCAGGTTTGGATTTTTTCTTTATTTCCACGACAAAAAAGCTTACCGGGATTAAACCCGGCTCTCCCGAATGGGAGCCAGCGCTCTAATCCATTTGATCAGACGCTCCTTAATGAAAGGTTTACATGACTTAAACGATCTGATTTTTAAGGATTCTCCACGAGCTGTATGGCCTTATGACTAGAATAGTTTGTAGTTATAGGAACAGTCTGGGTAGACCCAGAAGAGTTGACTATTTTTTAGAAGATGGCTAACGTAGGGTTATCATAATTTTTTGTGTTGTCATAACCCGACTGACTATCATGAAAGATCTGAAGAGCAGCAATGTGTACCCTGTGTAGTTGGGAAGAGCAAGCCTACACTCCCCACCAGATAGGGAGTAAGACATGACAGATATCATCATCATCATCAGGTGCTGTGTCGGCTGGCGTAGGCGATCGGTATGAGTCTCTTTTTCCCCAGTTTATTTGTGTAATGCCTCAAAAATGATTTGATTGCTTCTTTCTTATATTGATGATTGCTTCTTTCTTATATTGAATTTATAAGCTTTTCTCTGTCTTGACCTCACTCAGCACCTCTACATTAGTCATTTTAGCAGTCCATGGGATTCTCTTCATTCTTATATAAAACTACATCTCTGTGGCCTCCAGAGATTTTTCTATATGTTTGTTCATTGTCCATGACTCGATCCGTATATCAGTATTGGTTCTATGTAGCACTGTATAACTCTCATTCTGATCTCAATTGACATTGGCGGCTATGTATTTCTAAAAAAAAAATCATAATGAGAACTATCTTAAAAAAAAGTATATAATTTCGACCAACTAACAGCCGAAGCAACACTCGTTTTGTAGCCTGCGTAAATGTACAACTGGCAAGTGTACCGCACCAAGCATGACGTCATTAGCTCCAGTAACAATACTAGGGATTTTATGAAAATATCGCACACGTGACTTGGTCCAAATTCGAGCTCACAACTTTCAGAACGACAGGCAAGCGTCTTAATCACTTCGCGATAGAGACCCCTCAAGCTTCGAAGTAACATGTACGAGAAAGTTAAGATCGCGAGACGATGGTCTGCACCTGTTGTCAAGCTACACAATACACTGTACATATAATGTAGTCATGTCTGACTTATACAACACTTGAGGCATCATATAGTCAGTCTCTCTCTCTCCCTGCCCTCTTAACCCGGATTGGGGCATAGGCCCTCAACCAACTCATGCCAAGTCTTCCTATCTCTAACTATCTCCTGCAGCTTCCTCCAGCTCTTCTTTCTATTGTTAATCAGCCTCCAAATCTCGTCTCCATATATATCTCGGCCTCCCTTCTTTCGCTGTCACTGCGGGTTCCAGGAAAGCACCCTTCTTGTTATATTCCCCTCAGATTTTCGCACAGTGTGTCCTATCCAACGCCAGCGTCTTTTTAAACCTCTTGGTTCACTCTATGACCAGTCTACACATCAAAATAAACCGAACTGTATGGAACTGGGGAGGAAATGCGCCGCTCTAGTCTTTATAGAGGCATCCCGTCTACAGGCAAACATAATGCAACTACATTCTATTGGATGCAAAATGGTGGTCATCATCACTCATGATGGACGAACATCATCATCATCATCATCACGTCTACTAATCAAATTACTAGCACGAAGAAGAAGGAGAAAATAGAAAATAAATACTGGTCAGTTTCAGTTTGAAATATCTTCATTGCGCTCAAGACATGTCCATAGGAGTTCCGATCTCCTTTGCAATATCTCCTACAGCGTCCAGCGACTGACCGTACCAGTTCGATGTTGATTTATGAACGCACTCCTACGTCTGCTGTGCAGCTCTGTTCTGGTTACTTCAATCTTCAATCCAAGCTCATACAATTTAACTGTTGACGTGATTGTTTTAGATGACAATCTTCTTTGTGGCCACACTCTATGAGGTCGTTTTTCTTCTTCTTCTTTGCGTTCGTTCTTTACGACCAATTTTAATCACTTTTGTGATATGTTTGATCTTTGCCAAGAACGTGTATACGTTGCACATTGGTTTGGTAGGCCCCTAAACGCATAGACTCCTACACGTTTAGGACACATGCACCCGATTTCAGCCAAACCTCCTTAGTCGCCTCTTACGACATGCGTGGCAGATAACAGTGGTTCTATTCTTTACACCCCAAATTTGGGCCCCGGTAACCACTCGGGCGGTATGAGGTCGTTCAGAATGACAGTTCTATCCGTTGGCTGACCCCTTGATATAGTAGCAGAGCCAGCCAGCATGTCTGCTTTTTTCTTGCCATCGACACCCATGTGCTCCGGAGAAAGATGAATTTAATCCTGTTTATTGTTGATACCTGTAGAGATTTACTCCATTACCTTTGTACCGAACCAGCCTCCACCTTCAGGATCATACTCAATGAATCACTCATAATGCACGCATGAGTGTAGATTTTGTAATGTAAGCTAGGTAGTCTTGTCACCGACGACCTCCATTGTCTTGTACTTGTTGCCACTAGTCACCGACAGTACCTTCATTGTCATACGACGGTGTTATAATAAGTCACGCGACCTTATTGTCATACTTGTTGCCACAATTATGTCACCGCAAGTCCTTCATTGTCATTACGTACTTGTGCTGTTATAATAAGTCACCGCCAGTACCTCCATTATCATTCAACTTGTCACAATTTGTCACCGCCAGTACCTCGATTGTCTTGCTACTTGTTGTCACAATTTGTCACCGACAGTACCTCCATTGTCTTGCTAGACAGTAGAGAAACGTTTGTATTTGGTCGTCCATTTGTTTTTTACAATTTTTCACTCCTGTTGTTCATTTGCTTGATAAAGGCCTTGTTGGTCGAAACGTTATGTATTTTGTCATTGTTTTTGTAATTTGTAAAACTACAGTACTTTGTGATTACGGTTTTGCCTATCAAATAGTTTTACTGCAGTCTCATCTATTTTGTGAATATTTAGACAGTACCTCCATTGTCTTGCTACTTGTTGTCACAATTTGTCACTGAAAGTACCTCTAGTGTCATACAACTTGTCACAATTTGTCACCGACAATACAATACCTCCATTGTCTTGCTACTTGTTGTCACATTTAGTCACCGCCAGTACCTCCATTGCCATATTGCTTGTTGTCATAATTAGTCACTGCCAGTACCCTATCTCCATACTGCTTGTTGTCACAGTTAGTCACCTCCAATACCTCCATTGTCTTGCTAACTGTTATTATACCATATACACTAAACCATTGATTGATTGATTGATTGATTGATTGATATGCCCATCATCGTTGCACTTCTGTGAGCAGGCCATGTGTACTCCGACCTCTTTCTTACACAGAAAGATCTTAGCGACAGGGCACGAACTCCGTAGCACCGGCGTTGGTCCTCGATGTAATTTAAAAAAATGGTTAAGATATGTTGTATGACTTTTATTTTTAATCTTTTCTAATGAATTTTGCCCTGGCATCGAATTTCCTTCCTGCTATTCTCAATTTTGAACTGACAAGGAACAAACAACAAAATGTTCAGACAGAAGAGATCAAAAGAGAAAACAATCAAAAGCTCATTAAACTACAAGAAATAAAAGCACAGCAGCTTGCTCTACGCACTTTGCCAGTAAAATATGTGTAACATATTAACAATACACGTTAAGATCTGAAGGAAATTATAGCTATTTTGGCTTGCCAAACAAAGTTGCGTTAAATCGTAAATCGTTAATTTAATTGAGAACTGGAAAATGTCACAACATTTTTTTTCGACATTTCAAAATTTGGTGAATCTCAAAATTAACGCATTTCAAAATTTGGCGAATCTCAAAATTAATGCAGTTCAAAATTTGGTGAATCTCAAAATGGATGCATTTCTAAATTTGGTGAATCTCAAAATTAATGCATTATAACATTTGTTGAATCTCAAAATTAATGCATTTTAAAATTTGTTGAATCTCAAAATTAATGCATTTCAAATTTTGATGAATCTCAAAATTAATGCATTTCAAAATTTGGTGAATCTCAAAATTAATGCATTTCAAAATTTGATGAATCTCAAAAGGAATGCATTTTAAAATTTGATGTCATATGGAGGCAAAAGAGAGCGCAGAGTTCAAAAAGAATACCCTATGTATCAGCTCCAGTCTCCAGTTTTACCTGCAGCAACTGTGGCAAGGATTGTCACTCCAGCATAGGCCATTACAGCCACAAGACACGTTGTGATTCAGCGCAGAACAAACTTATTCATTTCTTCTTCTTTACCTTTCAACTCCCAACCGAGCACAGGTCTTCAATAAACTTCTTCCAGCTTTTCCTCTCTTTTGCCATCCCTTCCAATTCTTTCCATGTTTTACCTATCCTTTGGGGGACTGCCTAGAGTAGTTGATAGTAGCTCGGCCTGCTAGCTGTGAGACGCCTCATAGCTCGGGTTCGAACCTACTGTCCGGCATTTGTTCGAGTCCCCTGGTCTTACTCAGGACGATAACGTGAGTACCTCTGAAGTCGGAGAAAATCTGCCTTTATGGCGAGGGAATACTAATTACGAGTACATTGAGCACACGGCTGCCAGTGTAAAGTAATTTACAATGTGCACGCTGCTGCCATTGTAAGAAATTGGAAAACAGATTTTCACGCAAAAATCAGTTTCAGAGATGAAACTTCGTCTGAGTTGAAAGCGGACGAAAAAAAAAAAAAAAAACCTATCCTTTTAATATCAGCCTCCAGCTCTCTTCTCCAGGTCTGTCTAGGCCTTCCTATACTCCTCTTTCCTGCTGATTCCCAAACAGTGCATGTCGTGCAAAGCTTTCGATCGGTCTTCCCAGTGTATTCCTATCCATCGCCAGCGTCTCTTCAGTAGCTCTTTCTCCACTGGTATTTTTTTTTTCGATCTAGAATCACTTCAGCTTTCAGCTCTTCGGCTCTGTGTCATGGACATCGTAACCCTTCGGTTCAGTGCCACGAACACCCTTAAATCTGGAGAAAATCTGGCTTTTCTGCCAACCCGCGGAATTGAACCACACTCACAGGGAGCTTGTCACTCGTCATTCAACGCACTACGAACACGCTGTGAAGGCGAGCTCTCCACTGGTATGCAGAACAAACTACGTGAGACAAAACCTATTGTCTCCTCAGACAAAGAGACCAATGATGATGATTAAAGGTGTCAACTTTGAAATAGTTACAGTATTTCCTAACAATGACTATAATTGATTGATTAATAAGTTTGCAATTATAACTCTTTCCACATGATTTTCTAACGTTATCGTCAGTATCAAAAGTGTTTCAACTTTTGATTGATGGTTTTTTTGATCGATATACTTGATCGTAATATCTTTTCTTTGCACTTCTCATTACATCTTGTTATTTTTGTTATCATTACCCCAAATATCAGGCAGTTTGTTATCGAGAGTTAAACAGATATCAAGCAGTTTGTTATCGAGAGTTAAACAGATATCAAGCAGTTTGTTATCGAGAGTTAAACAGATATCAAGCAGTTTGTTATCGAGAGTTAAACAGATGTGTATGATGATATTGATTTCAGTGGTAAGTTAGCAAGCAACATTTTATTTTCAATTATTTTGTTTTAAATAAAAGGTTTAAAGTTGAATCTTCTTTGCGTTCGTTCTTTACGATCAATTTTAATTACTCTTTGTGAAATGTTTGATCTTTGCCAAGAACGTGTATACGTTGTACATTGGTTTTGTAGGCCCCTAAACGCATAAGACTTCTATACGTTTAGGACATATGCATCCGATTTCAGCCAAACCTCCTTACTCGCCTCTTACGACATGCGTGGCAGGTAACAGTGATTCTATTTTTTACACCCCAAATTTGGACCCGATAACCACTCGGGAAAGTTGACTGATTGACTTCGCCCATGTTTTGCCGATGCTCGGAAGGGGAGCAAAGAATAGTAACACTGCGACATATATGGCATGTCGTAAGAGGTAACTAAGGTAGAGACATAGTAAAGCTACCCTAGTAAATAAGAAGCATCGCAGAAATCGGATGTGCTGGCCTAATTGTAGGCGCATAACTGGCACAACGTACAAGCGCCCCTTTTTAATTTCAAATCCCATACATTTGACAAAAAGTGGTTTAATAAGTGGTCAATGTGGATCGTTTTTGAAGAAGAAGAAGAAGAAGAAGAAAGACGAAGAAGATAGAGAGAGAAAGAAAAAATGTATATCCGACACTTTTATTCAGTGGCGGCTCGTCATTAAGGGCCAGTGGGGCCGTGCCCCACCAAGAATAAGGTGTAACGTGTATTTATTATTTTATACATTAAAATATAACCTAACGGAACCATGATTTTTATGAACATTTATGTCTGGCCCCACCAACAAAAATGATCACGAGCCGCCACTGCTTTTATTACATTCTATTTTTATATTCAGAATCGACGCTAAGGTTAAAACTTCCCTAAAAAATAATGCATTTTAATAATTGCTTTTCCCTTCTCTTGGCACGGAGATACATACAAGAACGTCAAGACAAAAAATGTGTGCCCTGCTTTTATATTAGTTGATGAAACGTGAAGAGAAATATGATGAGGTTATATAGTGTTCAAATGGCAGTGTCTGAAGGGAATTGAACTTTACACCCAGTGGATACCAGCTCATTGCAGCATATCAGAAAATGAGAGAGCAGACAAGCTGACTAAGGGGGGAAACAAACTTTACATCCATTGGACACCATTGGAAAAATCTGGCCAGCAATGGTGGAATGCGGAGGGCCATTCAGAGTCAGATCTGTTTGATTCTGAACACGACTTTGCTAGCGCATTTCCGCCATGTTTGGTAGGGTATTTTCCGGTTTCGTGTGCCGAGCTACTGAGTTAGTGCTTGAGCAACGCTGTGAGCTATGACTGTTACATGGAATGCTTTTTGCTGTGTCAACCGTACGTTTGTTGTGTGTATTCAGAAAATGGCGGACAGCGGTTATGACGAACAAGCTCAAACTGCCGTATGCAGTTATATTGCGAGTGCAGATAGCTGGATTTTGTCATGATTGATGTTCCCCTTTGACAAGAATTTCAATTCAAGTGATGAACAGTTTTGTGTTGCTACATTAGCGACGGCCATATGCATTTTATGCGGAGCAGGTTTCTTTTTGTGGCGTTACGCGGCTGTTTCATTCTGGAATTAGTTCACACAGGAAACATTTCACAGTTGTTAGCATTTCGTGTGATATTCATTGGCACAGGAACGGAGCAATTATGGGGTGACCCGTTGCAGTGAAGTTGGAACCGTACTTATGAACTATGAACTATGAACTATGGATACCAGCTCATCGTAGCATGTCAGAAAATGAGAGAGCAGACAAGCTAGCTATGGAGGGACACAATGTTGATACAACACAAATATCCAGTGTCGCTACCATAAATCAAGACGGATATCAAATGGAAATACAAAGAGGTATGGAGGCAACAGATCCACAGCAAACACCCACAAGATCCCAACTGTAGACTAAATATAAAACAGCACACAACAATCTTTCGCCTAAGAACAGGACACTGCAGGCTTAACCATTACATGCACAGAAAAAAACATGATCAGACTGCACAGTGTGCATGTCAGACAGAAACACAGACTCCAGAGCACATCTATGCAGTCATGTCCATCATATATACACCTACGAAACGAAACATGATGAGCAAGCTATGGGGACTCACGAGGAACTCCAACTGCCATGCAGCTTCATAGAGGCAACTTCTCTCATGGTTTAGGCGAGCATACGAAACCGATCGCAAAAAAGAGGAAGATAACTTTACACAATGTAGCAAGTAGGGACAGTGGTCTTCAGAACTGAGAATTCGTCATCTCTCTCTCGCGATCCTGGCCTAGACTGATGAACCAACCTTTACCATAAATTTTACCGTGGTTTTAAGGGACCCCGTTCCTCCGTACAGCTTCTCGCGAAGCTCTGTGTTTTGGGGCGAGGTTTCTTTTCTTATACCTGCTATCAGTTGACAATCTTGCAGTACGTGTTCTGCCGTCATGTCTGTCTTTTCGCAGGGGCACAGGCTAGTTGTGCCAATTTTAAATTTGTTTAGCATTCGTCATCTTAAAGCTTCTAAAGGCGAAGGATTGACTTAATTGCCCCGGGTTTCATAAAATATGGCTCCGTCCCTGTCAGCAGAAATGGCAACGCCCCTTGCCAAGAGTGTTGCACAAAACACGTACGTCGTAGCTCTAGCATCTAGTGATCTCCGAAACAAACTGTACATATGGCTCAGTCACAATTCGAACCTACAACCTTTAGAATGCCATGCAACGTCTTACCACTTCACTATAGCGATCTCCACCATCTTGTAATATACAAACATATTGTGTGTGGTAAAATTGAATGGTTACATCTCTCTCTCTCTCTCTCTCTCTCTCTCTCTCTCTTGCTTTTAAGCCCCAAGTTGGCCCGTCTGCCCAGCGTGTTCGTAGCGCGTTGGACTACGGGTGACTACCCCTCTGTGTGTGCGGGTTCAATTCCGCGGAATGGCAGAAAAGCCACAGATTCCCAGATTTACGGTGTTCGTGGCACCGAACCGAAGGGTTACGATGTCCATGGCACCGAGCCGAAGAGCTGAAAAGCTAAAGTGCTTCTGGATCGGAAAAAAAGCCACAAGTTGGAGCATAGGACTTCAACTAACTCATGAACATTAATAGTTACTTGGATTTTAATAGAGTATCATCATCATCATTATCAAATGCCAAGCCAGCAGGCGTAGGCTATCGTGTTCTTCCACAACTCTCGGTCTCTTGCTCTAGCTATGAGTTCTGATACTGTTTTCCCACAGTTCTATGCTGTTAGGCTGTCTACAATCTTATCGGTTCGCTCCCTGGTGGAACCATTGAGATATTTTCCAAGAGATCCTTGATCTCAGTGTATGTGAGGTCTAGTTCCTAGTCCTATCGGAGACGGACAATAATACGTAGATCCTATGTTAAAGTTGAGGAGGTAAAAGAACCACCGTCATTTCAACGTCGAAAAGAGCAGGCGGGAAAGCCACTGATGGGGACAATTCATTAGAAAGATTAAATAATAACAACTCCTACAAAATATCATAGGGGAAGAGATCGGAGCACAAATGGTTTCTCACCGAAGTGCAATGACAATCAATCAATCAATCAATCAATCAATCAATCAATCAATCAATCAATCAATCAATCAATCAATCAATCAATCAATCAATCAATCAATCAATCAATAAATAAATCGACCAATCAATCAACCGATCAATCAATCAATCAATCAACCGATCAATCGATCGATCAATCAATTAATCAATCGATCAATCAATCAATTAATCAATCGATCAATCAATCAATTAATCAATCGATCAATCAACACAATCAATCGATCAATCGAACAATCAACCAATCAATCAACAAACCAACCATAAATAATCAGTCAGTCAGTAAATCAATCAATCGATCGATCAATAAATCAATCAATACATAAATAAATCAATAAATCAATAAATCATTGAATTAATCGATTAGTGCCTAAATCAATAAATCAATAAATTATTAGATAAACAATGAAACTATCAAAATCAATCAATCAATCAACTAATCAATTAGTTAGTAAATCAATCAGTCAGTAAATCAATCAATCAATCAATTATTCAATAAACAAATGAAACTAATTTTATTATGAGCAATTGATTGATTTTTTAAAAATCGCGACATTTTTACGTCCTGAGAGAATATTTTTTCTGGCATTGAAAGATAGCTTTAAAAACCGACACTGTCCTGGCAAATCCGGGACGTCTGGTCATTTTGATCTTGTTACTATAGAATAAATTTGTAAACTGAAACATTTCATTATCGTTTGAGACATAGAACAGTCTGTTGTAGAAGTTATTAGAAAATAAAGGTTTACGCTATCTTGTTAGTTTATAGAATATACATAGCGGTAGAACATAGTAGGGCGTCTGTAGCTTAGAGGTAGCAAGCTCGATCACAACACACGAATACCTGGCTCTTCTTCTTTCTAATTCTTCTTCGATCGATCTTTTCAGCCATTTTCATCATTCTTGTTGTGATATATAAACAACCTTTGCCAAGAACGTTTTTTTACATCACATCATTTAGCGCCATTTGGAGCTCTGGTGCTTATCCGTCGGCGATGTGTCCGGTTTCAGCCAGCGTTTACTGGGTTCGCTCTCCGTCAGCCTTTGGCTGTCCCCAGCCAAACTGCAAGGCAGCAGGTTAGTACCTGGTTCAAATTCCATTGTGAACACTTTGGAAGCAAATTTGTTCCCGTGGATTTTTACGAACGGTAAAAATATACCTCATCTTTCCAAAAACATGACTAACTACTGAACGTATAAGTGGTGCCTAGAAAAATTCACGAATCGTTTACTGTAGCTGATGGCGACGTTCTGCAAAGGATTCGTTCCGATTTTCAATTTTCATAGCAGCAGAGGACAGAACAGAACACACAACAGTCACATGTCTAACCTTGATCATGTATGCCCCACCTGGGATAGGGGATTGTATTCGAGAACTGGACTCCACAGTTACCTCCGCACACACTAGAGAGGTGCAGCAGCACACGTCTGAGGCTGTTTTTATCATTGCTTGCGATGGACGGCTATTAACGGTAGAATAGCGGATTAGCGTGATAGTCTCTGGGGGTTAAGTGGTTAAGCTGCTTGTCTTGGGTTCCAATCCGGACAACGTCGTTCGGGTTTTGAGTGTAATTTTTCTCAGAGATCACTTTGGAATGTTGTTGGAGCTACGGAGTTCGTGATTTATAATGTACTATCGACAGGGAGCGAGTCATTTTTTGCAGAGAGGGATCGAGCCTCATAGGGAAGCTCTTTGCAATGAAGAGAATCCTTCACCTTAAAACTGTTTAGACTGATTAACAATGATTAGATTAACTATCTGGATAGGTATAGAACTAGTAGTGGTAGAAATGGTGGCGTCTATGGCTTAGAGGATAGTGACTTGGTCTATTAATCTCAATGTTCTGAGTTCGAATCAGGCTGCGGACAGTTCGGTTGCAAATTGTTTCGCGTGGATTTTTACAAAAGGACGATGGCACCACCCGTTCAGAAAGCAATGCCAAACTACTATACGTAATAATGCCTAGAAAAATCACAAACAGCGTTAAAAGCTGGGGTTGATTCGCAGAGTGTTGTAAAGGATATGCAATTAACTTAGTGGTAGAACTAATTCTTCTTCTACCAACACTCCATATCGACCACTTGTTAAACCACTCTTTGTGATTTGTATGTGATATGAGCCTAAGAGCGATTGTTCGTTGTGTCAGTTATACCAACACATCCGATTTCCTTTTATTTACTAGGGTAGCTTCCTTAGGACGCAGAGGCAGACCAAGAAGAAAATGGCTACAAGATATTAAAGAAACCATGAATATGACCATCGACGAAGTGGGTAAACTGGCAAGAGACAGAGTGAATTTTAGATGTGCTGCAAAGAAAGCAACGTCCTATAAAGGATACGCACCTTGATGATGATGAGCTTTCTTAGGCTTCTATCTCGGTCGTTTCTTACGACATACTTTGTAGGTCGCAGTGTTACTATTTTTGCTTCCCTGTGTGCTCCGGTAACACACCAGCGAAGTAGAACTGGTAAAAAATGCTTGATTTAACCATCTAGATAGGTATAGAACAAGTAACGATAGAACTGATTAACAACAGATTAGCTGCTACATATTTGAAGTATTGTTTCGAATACCTATTTACTAATCTATTAAACTGTCACTTATTTTTCTGTTTTAGCTCTTTCAGCTTTTTGAGCACCTATTTTTCAGCTTTTTGAGCACCATTTTTCAGCTTTTTATTGAGGCCACCCTATTTTTCAGCTTTTTATTGAGGCCACCCCATTTTTCAGCTTTTTATTGAGGCCACCCTATTTTTCAGCTTTTTATTGAGGCCACCCTATTTTTCAGCTTTTTATTGAGGCCACCCTATTTTTCAGCTTTTTATTGAGGCCACCCTATTTTTCAGCTTTTATTGAGGCCACCTATTTTCAGCTTTTATTGAGGCCACCTATTTTCAGCTTTTATTGAGGCCACCCTATTTTTCAGCTTTTTATTGAGGCCACCCTATTTTTCAACTTGTCTGAAATCTTTGCAGATCAGCTTTCACTGTCTCGTAAATTGGGCTAAAAAAGCGATAATATTAAAATATATTCAGTAAAAACACGTCGATGTTCAATATTTTTTACTTAGATTTATTATCTAAAAACTCAGACGATAGAGCTTAATCTCCGTAACGATCTCAACGTTTCTGAATTTATGTTTAGAATTTATAATTCTTAGCTGGGTCAATTGAAATCAGAGATAACAATTCGCTTACTTTAGAGGTCGTTTTTGTTGAGAAGCCAGATCTCGAGCCTAGAAGTCACATATAAGCAAACAAGAGAATTACTGTAGCCTTTTCAAACCTTAATGTGTGACGTGCCTGTTACTTCACATTTCTACACCCTAGTGTGCAGGAGATAGGAGAACCAATTCCTACCCGCACACGTAGAACGTCGAGTGTGAGATTGAACTTACAACTCACTTGTTACCGAATCGATAGTCCAAGGCTTATGAAAAATGAAAATCATGGCATATCCTAAAGGACGTAGCCATCAACCACAGTAAACGAGTCGTTGATTTTCTAGGCACCACTTATACGTTCAGTAGTTTGCCATTGTTTTCTGAACGGTGATGTCTATTTTTACCTTTTTTAAAATCCCACGGAAAAGAAGGCTTATCCATTACTTTCTTCTTCTTCTTTACGTTCGTTCTTTACGACCAATTGTAATCACTCTTTGTGATATGTTTGATCTTTGCCAAGAACGTGTATACGTTGCACATTGGTTTGGTAGGCCCCTAAACGCATAAACATCTCCACGCTTAGGACACATGCATCCGATTTCAGCCAAACCTCCTTAGTCGCCTCTTACGACATGCATGGCAGGTAGCAGTGGTTCTATTCTTTGCACCACAAATTTGGGCCCCGGTAACCACTCGGGCGATGCATTACTTTAATCCGTCCCCAAAAATGTCCAGTAGCCTTTTTTAGACCTAAGGTATGAAGTGACTTTCCGTTATATTTCTAGCACATAGAGTGCAAGAGGTAGGAGGGACAATTTCTTTCCTCACGTGTAGAACGTCGAATGTTAGATTGAACCCAGAACCCTCCTGTGCCGGAGTTGATAGGCAGAACGCGTACGCATTACGCTAATCCACCACTATAATAATATACATCGCTAAAATGAATGTATCAAAAATATGTAAAAAATATATATATCAAAGATGGAACATAAAAAACATAAAGTAAGATTGTTTTCAAAAGTTCAATTTCACAATTTTATTTGCTTATTGTTTGTATGTTTGTGTCTTTGTTTGTTTGTTATGTAGCGAATTCCTGCATTTAAAAACCCAGCACGCCCTTTAACCCGTTCGCTGCTACATACTTTCCGAAGACGGAGCTAAAAATAGCTACTCTTTGTTTCTAGGTCACTAACGTGAACGTACGCAAAAAGCAGTGACAGTAGAAATGTATAACGTGTTAATACGTCTTTAGCCCACAGAGGAGAGACAGTAACAGACGTGTTAATGCGTCTTTAGCAGTGAATGGTAAAACGTCTATACACATCCTTAACGGCTAAAGGAGTTAAGAATGAAACTTTTTCGGGGATTATATCAGAGCGTTTAGACATAAAATAAAAATAAATACAAATACGGCTAAACGTCTTTCGGAGAATCATTAAAATTTTGTTGTAATGTTATGTAAAAGTATAATTAGACAACTAAATGCTACAGAAAGATCCTACGAATACCATGGACAGAAAAGAGAAAGAACACTGATGTCCTGAAAGAACTAAATGTTAAAGAGAATTGGCTGATAAACAACATACTATACAGAAGAATTACATACTTTGGTCACATCAAGCGTCACGATGGCCTGGAAAGAACAATATTAGAGGGCAGGGTCCCAGGACGCAGAGCAGACCAAGAAGAAGATGACTACAAGATATTAAAGAAACCATGAATATGATCATCGACGAAGGGGGTGAACTGGCAAGAGACAGATTGAATTTCAGATGTGCTGCAAAGAGAGCAACGTCATGTAAAGGATACGCACCTTGATGATGATGATAATTAGACAATCAAGGTTCTTCGGGCATATAATGCGAAGAGAAGGTTTAGAACATTTGGTGACAACAGGTAAAATTCATGGAAGGAGAGATCGTGGAAGACAGAGAGAGAAGATGTTATGGCAAAAGGGTTTTAAGTTACATGGTGCTTCAACAAAAGATATTGGATGGTCTAACATGGTGCTTCAACAAAAGATATTGGATGGTCTAACATGGTGCTTCAACAAAAGATATTGGATGGTCTAACATGGTGCTTCAACAATAGATCGACGTCAGAACTGATTACATGCACCAAGGAGAAAGAGTTGTGGAGAGACATAATCGCATACGCTGACAGGCATTGCACGTGAATGACAGATTTATATTTCTCCGTGTTTATATAAATTTCGCATTTGAAATGACTGTCTAATTATCAGTGTTTCCGGGGGACTGCCTAGAGTAGTTGATAGTAGCTCGGCCTGCTAGCTGTGAGACGCCTCATAGCTCTGGTTCGAACCTACTGTCCGGCATTTGTTCGAGTCCCCTGGTCTTACTCAGGACGATAAAGTGAGTACTTTCTGAAGTCGGAGAAAATCTGCCTGTATGGCGAGGGAATACTAATTACGAGTACATTGAGCACACGGCTGCCAGTGTAAAGTAATTTACAATGTGCACGCTGCTGCCATTGTAAGAAATTGGAAAACAGATTTTCACGCAAAAATCAGTTTCAGAGATGGAACTTCGTCTGAGTTGAAAGCGGACGACAAAAAAAAAAAAAAAATCAGTGTTTCCAACCTTTTTGTGCCATGCCCCACCAAAGCCTTTCAAAATTCGTATGCCCCTCATGTAACACATAAAATTTTTTAATTTCCAGAAATTAAATTCTTCACAGAGGAAATTTGATAACTAGCCTCAAGAGTACGACTGACAGTTGCAGTAAACACAGACTTTAATGTTGCTCTTTTTCAAAATTTGTCTTTAAAGTTTGAAAGTAATTCAAATCTTAATTAAAATGGGCACTGTTTCTCCTTCAAATGCGCCTCAAGACGATCTCGTTTCATTGATTCGTTGGTCAAGCATTGTTGACATAAAAGACATTAATGTGGAATACATTAATAAAATAATATTTCACATCAGATGATATACGTTTGAGAAAATTCGATTACTGTAGAATGACTATTTTAAAAAAGCAACAAATCGTTAACAATATTTATACTAACGGTTTTGTGGTCAAATCTGCTCTTCTGAAAATGTATGTGTTGTTCTCTTCTAATTAGCTCTAATAAATTCTAACCTCCAATAGATATATCTTCTACGTGAAACTCTACGGTTCTCTTCTGCTTTTCTTGTATAATCTTGCCTAACAGTGTTGTACTTTAGCTGTTCTGTGTCTAGTTCTCTATTTTTATTCTAGCTACCTCACAAGCTGTTCTGTATTTGGCTCTTTATCTGCACTATTATTCCCTCTTCTTAAAGTCAATCGTGTATATATATGGGTGAATATTCTATTACTTTACTATTCCAAAACTTTGTTCTCACGACTGCGATTTCCCCACATCTGTTACTTCTCTTGGAAAAGACTCATTTTACTTTGACTAACGACATTCTTCTGGTATTGTCTAAAAGTTTATGTCTCAACCACGCCTTCTCAATCTGTCGCTAAACATTGAAAACAAGATCTCATAACATTCTACTGTAACCCATATACAAATGCTCCTTCGTTAACTATACAACTACAAAATGGTACTCTAAGGACACCTGTATAATCTAGCTGCACAGTGAGTATCCATTACTCTGGTAATCAAACTAATGACCCATAACTTGTATTTGAGTCAAACCCCCTTGATGTTTCTTTGGTTGCTTTTCTCATCGTACCTAACATTTTAAGCCAAATCAAACTTCAGACCTGCTTTCTGTGGTGGAAATATGACATGCGTGGCTCTGTCCAATACTATTACATACTCAAGATTGCACTGTATAAACTCATTTTGGTCTTCATGACAAGGTTGGCAAATGTTAGACACATTACAGTTTTAAAAAAATACGACTCGTTTTTAACACAATAACACATGCTTTCCCGCTTTCAAAACTTTGTTAAAAGGAGATAGAAATGTACCTAGATATAAGTACTTTCCGTTTATTGAAGATTTTTAAACTTCAGTAAAGTGATTGTGAAGCAACATTCGTTTTTGTCAACGGACTTCCAAAAGCCGATATATCGGTTTTTCAACATTATGAACATTAGTTAAACTCTGAACGAGTCCATTGCCCCTCTTAACGATAAAATACCCCCTTCCCTGTGGGGCGTGGATACCACGTTGGGAAACAAGGGTCAAATATGTTGTCTTCAATGTTAAATAGCAAATAGTATAGTGCCGTATAGTATAGTATATAGTATAGTATAGACAATAGCAAATAGTATAGTGTTATTTCAAGAGGTGATGAAAAGACGTTGGTGCCGGATAGGACACATCTTGAGAAAAATCCGAGTGGTTTATAACCAGCAGGGCCTTATATTGGAGCCCGCATGGAAAGTGGCAGAAAGGAAGGCCTAGAAATATACAGGAAAGATATTTGGAGACAGATTAAAGATATACGAAAGATTAACTTATCTAACGATGACTACCACACACTTGACAGACAAGGACAGACTATCATCTTCCGACTCAGGATAGGTCATAACAGACTGAACAAACACCTGCACAGGCTACGATTGTCTCCATCCCCTCCGTGCCCCTGTTGCACCGCTGAGCAAACCACAGAACATGTCCTGCAAGACTGTCCCCTGTATGTCATCCCAAGAAAGGAATGCTGGCCCTACAACACAACACTACATTCAAAACTACATGGCACCAGAGATGAGCTTCAGACAACAGTCGACTTCATCATAAGAACGTGTCTAACGGTATAATCATCAAAACTACATGGCACCAGAGATGAGCTCCAGACAACAGTCGACTTCATCATAAGAACGTGTCTAACGGTATAATCATCAAAATAGCGATCGCAAAGAAGAAATTAACTTAAAGAATGGGTAGACACCAGGATCCCATGATATACCAACGGAATCAATTCATGCAGGAGGGGAGGTTAGTGTACTTATTTACCATTCAATATGCGTGCTTATTTGGAATAGTGCAGGATTGCCCAACACGGGGAAAATGGTATATATTTATATCCACAAAATAGATGAGAGTAAAACTATTTGATTGGCAAAACACGTAATCACAAAGTACTGTAGTTTTACAAATTAAAAAGATAATGACAAAATACAGTACTACGCATTTGTCATTTTGCTTGATAAAGGTCTTGTTGGTCGAAACGTTGCTGTATTTTGTCATTGTCTTTGTAATTTGTAAAACTACAGTACTTTGTGATTACGTGCTTTATATATTTATAATCCAGTCCCAAAGAAACGAAACTTGAACATGTGCAACAATTACCGTATTAAATAATTAATCAACCATGCCATAAAATCCTACTGAGGATTGTCTTGAAAAGGATATAATAAAATTAGAAAACGAAATACATAAAGTTCATGCAGGCTTCAGACATGTCAGAGGCACCAGATAGATCACATTTTAAACATGGGAACAATCTTTAAAAAATGCATAGAAAATAATGTGGATCTCCATACATGTTTTATAGATTACACCAAGGTCTTCGAATATGTACAACATCATATATTGTGTAACAACATGAGAGACAAGGGTTTCATATCATACTTGATCCACTTAATAGACAGGGATCACGTATATAAGGCGTCTGGAAAAACAAACCAAATTACCAAACACAGGTTTTAAACCAGGACCGTGCGATATATTTTCTCACTATGATGTAAATCTTCGAAATGCCGCACCTTAAATCTTTTTTCTTTAAAATAACCTTCAACTGTAATTTTGATTTTGCTGCTTATGCCGGCCCCTTACGGTTCCGCTCTCTGTATCATAGCACGGCCCGGTCCTGATTCAAACCACAGCCAGGCTCTAGCACAGGCCAGACAACTGGCCGGGTATTCTCTGACCTAGATAAGAAAAGGGATCTGGAAAATACAGATGTTTGATAGAACACTGCACGCTTTTTGCAATTTTACTCAATTCTATGAGTCTATGGTTATTTATTGGTGAAAATATTCATAATATTGATATTCCTTATTGTTAAACTTAACTTGTTGCATAATATGACTTCGAGTTAGCATTTTGTGCTGATTTTAAAATGAATTCGTCTATATACACCAATACTGGAATGCGAGGTCACGTGGGGTAGTTGGGGTCTGATTTCCACAATTCTTACCTGAGCCCGAAGGCCCAGTAGTTTATAGTTGGCTCTGTTCAAACCCACAAACCCTTGTTTCTTATGGAACCCATTATCTAGCCCTACAGATGAGCGTTTTAAAAAACATTCCATCCATTTAATAGAAACACTTTACAAGGAACAACAAACAGTGGTGAGAATAGAAGAAACATCAAAATGGTTCAAAGTGCAAATGGAAGTAAGACAAGGTTGCATACTCTCTCTCTACTTATTCAACATATATGCAGAACACATAATGAGAACTGTCAGGAACGACAAGAATAGCAAGTTTTTTTTAGTCGTTCACACATGGTGGAAATATGATTCCAGAATTACATTACGCATATGGCACAGTTCTCCTATCAAAATATCGACAAGAGGTTGGAACTGGTGGTTCTGTCTCTCAAAAAAACACAGCGCAGATCAGAACCTTTTTTTCTGAATACAAAAACGAATCCAATTTCATGTCCATCAACAAAAGAAAATGTCAACCTAAAATCAACATCGCTAAAGAAAACATTGAGAACGTCACATATTTTGAATATCTTGGGTCTGTCATTTACAATAATGGAGACTGTACAAAGGAATTAAGACGAAGATTTGGCATGGCTTTCCAGAGGGTAATCAGTTTGAAGAAATTATTGCATGTCTATCTATTGTCTATTCCCAGGTGGAAGATGTAGTTGGCTGTCCACTCTGCCATCAAGCGTAGGGATGGGAGCTTTAATTTGCGTACTAGGGCTAGATGAGTAGGGCTAGGGAATTATGGCATGACACAAGCAAAAGAATAAAGTTAAGACTTCTGAAAGCATACAGCTTTACTGATGCAATATATGGTTGCGAGATGTTAACACGGGCATTAAGGTTATTGGTTATTGTTATTGGTTATTAGTTACTAAACTGACGTCATTGCACTCCGGGCAGACCCATAAGTGCTCAGTCTCCTCCAACAGATATCGAAGAGTATGCATACTGATGGTTCCTGTGGCTCGCTGATTAAACACACCTCTCACGCTGCCTCTCAGGCGTCCAGTTCGACTTGAACAACGGGTGACTCCAAACTGCCTAAATCGCTTGATCGATTCAACATCGATTTTAGTGTCCTCATCCAACAGACAGTCGCGAAGAGACCCAAGACTATCCCCCTTATCCATCTGCAACTCCCCAACAATCGACGCTGTTGATGCAAGCCTGCCCGCTCTCTCATTACCGTAAACACCCGCATGCCCAGGACAGTATATCCACGTAAGCCGCTAAAGGTTAGAAACTTCTATAGACGACCACTCATACCGAACCTACCCTTCTGAATCTTGTGAAGCATCGACTGAGAGTCAGAAACAACAACTGTCACAGTAAATGGAGTCCCAGAGATCCAATGTAGGGCAGCAGTAACGGTCTCAACCTCCATCCTCATACTAGAAGTAGTTGTCCTGTATGCCCCACTTCGCTCTGCAACAACCCTACCATGCGCATTTGTCAAGAAACCCCAGCCGGACTTCTCACCACGTTGAACCGACCCATCGGTATATACAACAACATCATCATCCCTTGCATTAAAGGAATACAATCAAAGCGTTCGAAATAAGGTGATACCAAAACATTCTTAGAACGCCCTGGACAGAGAAGAGAAAAAAACCCAAGGACATACTACAAGACTTAAATATCATGGAACATTAGCTCATAAACAACATTATGTCCTGGAAAATGAAGTATTTCGGTCACGTTAAACGACACTGTGGTTTGGAGAGTAAAAAAGGAACCCTTTCATACCTCGTTGTATGTAAGTCAATACAGTGTATAGGTCAATACAGTGTCAGGCCTGTATTTTTCATTGACCGTCGGCACACATGGGTGATGTGGTCAGCATCACGCCGGCCGCCTTTACTTTCCCAGAGCATGTCTGGTACCCAATTGAGGTTGGGTCGACCTGAGAGCCGTCGCGGTCGGGAAAATTTCACGCGCATTGCGGGAGCTGAACCCAGACCACCAGCTTTGCGAAGCGAGTTCACTAACAACTACGCTACAGCGGCTCTGGTTTGGAGAGTACAGTAATGGAAAGCATGGTTCGTGGAAGTAGAATTGAAGACCAAGACAAGGGTGGCAGAAGTACATCAAAGAAACCTTGAAAATGACGCTGGAAGAGGCGGGAGAAAGGGCTAGAGACAGAGAGTTTTTCATGCAGGCTGTGATTAAATCGACGTTCTGCAAGGGACATGCTTCTTGATGATGGAAGAACTGGAAGAAGCTGGAAGAGATAGTTAAAGAAAGGAAGACTTGGCATGAGCTGGTTGAGGATCTATGCTTCAATCCAGATTAAAAGGAACAAGAGAGAGATATTGAGAATGTGTTGTTTATATATTTAGTTATTTGGATGCTCTCGTTTAATAGGAAGATCAAAGCTAGAAAATAGTTGATGTTTTAAAAAAGTGTCTCTTGTTATGAAGCCTATCTAACTACACTGCCCGCCCGAGTGGTTACCGGGGCCCAAATTTGGGGTGTAAAGAATAGAACCACTGTTACCTGCCACTCATGTCGTAAGAGGCGTCTAAGGAGGTTTAGCTGAAATCGGATGCACGTGTACTAAACATATAGAGGTCTATGCGTTTAGGGGCCTACCAAACCAACGTGCAACGTATACATGTTCGTGCCAAAGATCAAACATAGCACAAAGAGTGATTAAAATTGGTTGTAAAGAACGAACGCAAAGAAGAAGAAGACAACTACACTGCCAACCACCAACAGATGATTACTAAATGATTCAAGTAATATTGGTGAATCTACAACTTTAACCATTCTGCAATAATACCATCTCAAATGTGGTGCAACTAGACAAGTGCATTATTAAGTATTCTGTATCTGTATTTGTTGTCTTGATAAAGGCATATGGTCAAAACGTCGAATGCTCTTTATTTTAATATTTGATCATTAATTTTTAAACACTTATGTAATACTGTATATAACTGTCTTGCCCGCCTGCCCAGCGTGTTCGTAGCGCGTTGGACGACGGTGTGACAAGCCCTCTGTGAGTGCGGGTTCAAATCCGTGGGCTGGCAGAAAAAGCCACAGGTTCTCCATATTCACGGTGTTTGTGGCACCGAACAAAAGGTTTACGATGTCCATGGCCCCTGAGCCGTAGAACTGAAAGCTCAAGTGCTTCTGGATCGGAAATAAAAAATATACCTGTCTTTGGTCAATAGCCCATTTACTCTATATTACCGTAGCCTCCCACGGTTTTCTCCAGATCTGATCTGATTCGGTCTGACCACCTCAGATTTGTAGATTTCCGTACATCGCCATATTCCCAGTAGCAACGTATTGGTGTGAAGCATGGACATTTACCAAGACAATGAAACAACATAAATGTGCTTTTGAATATAAATGTCACATTTTAGTCCCCTGTATACTATGAACAGAGAAGAGAACTCAAAATCAAAGAAAAGTGACTGTTGCTACAGATACAATGAGAACACTATAGCATGTTGAACATATAAAGAGCAATATAGTATATTGAACATATAAAGACGCCCGTGTAGTGCCGGGACCCGCAAGAGAAGCAAAGAATAGTACTACTGCGACCTAAAGGCATGTCGAAAGAGGTGACTGATGTAGGACCTAGGGAACTACCCTAGTAAATAAAAATCATTGCAGAAATCGGATATGCTGGCCTACTTGTAGGCGCATAACTTGCACAACATACAATCGTTCTTAGGCTCTGATCACATATAAATCACACAGAGTGGTTAACAAGTGGTTGATATGAAGCGTTAGAGAAAAAAAGAAGAAGGACATATCAAGAGTTACGAAAGACTGGAGAAGACCATTATAGAAGGAAATATCCTGACAAAGAGAGGAGAGAAACAATGAAGAAGATGATTGAGGATAACTGAGATTACTGACGAGGAAGAATTACACAAGAAGATGATTTGAGGATGTAACTGATGATTTACATGACGGAGGCAGAACATCTAGCCTATAAGAGAGAGAGAGAGATTTTGAAGGACTGTCTATGTCTATTGTCTATTCCCAGGTGGCAGATGTAGTTGGCTGTCCACTCTTGCCGTTAAGCGTAGGATGGGAGCTTTAATTTGCGTTCTAGGGCCAGATGAGTCGCCCTTGTTGTGTTATATCCGTGTTTATGTAGTGTGGTCTTGATATTGTCTATCCATCTTTTCTTGGTCTTCCCTTAGCTCTAGTACTCGATTTCTTTTTATTGTATGCTGTTATTGGTGGTTGGTTGTATTTCATTCTCATTAAATGTCCAAACCACTGCATCTCTCTCTGTCTCGCGATCCCGGCCTAGACTGATGAACCAACTTTTATCATGAATTTTACCGTGGTTTTAAGGGACTCCGTTCCTCGGTACAGCTTCTCGCAAAGCTCTGTGTTTTGGGGTCAGGTTTCTTTTCTTATACCTGCTATCAGTTGACAATCTTGCAGTACGTGCTCTACCGTCATGTCCGCCTTTTGCAGGGCACAGGCTAGTTGTGCCAATTTTAAATTTGTTAAACATGTGGGCCCAGAGCTTGTTGTGGCCGGTACGGAGGCGGAGTATAGCAACTTGTTCACTACGAGATATACCATAGTACCCGTCGCTGTTGTTGTACTGAGGATGGTCTTTTGACCATTTGTCTTTATAGTGCCAGCCGATGGTTGTTCTGGCTTCCTCATAACTGATCTCGAGATCAGTCTGAAGTAGTCGCCTGCCTTCTTTAGCTAGCTTGTCGGCGTGTTTATTTCGCTTATGTTGCATGTGATGGGATCCACTGTATGACGGTGCGGTTGAGTACGTACACTAGTGTATCGAGGGTCGCTTTCAGCTCATTTAGCTCTGTTTTGCCTACGCTTTTGAGTGCCGTTATGACCGATAGAGCATCGGTGAATATCCGACTTTGTTTCAGAGGTGTCTCTTCTCTCTAGGATCATTTCGTCCGCTGTTCTTATTGCCTCTGCCCTGTAGTTATTTGAGTATTTACCCTTGGCAATCGCTTTTGTGACCGTCACTTTCTTTGAGAGTTTAAGCACTATTCCTCCTCCGCCATCGCTTATTGTGTTCCTTGCCGATCCATCAGTATACACATGTGTCCACTTATTTTTAGGGTATTCGGTTGCTATGTATTTTTCTGTAGCGCTCTTCTTTCAAAGTTTTCTTGCTGTCCTTTTTTCAGTATGCCTGAGATTGATTCCCTTAGTTCCGGCATTTTAAACCACTGCATCTGTTATCTTTCGATGCATTCGGTGCATGAAGTTATGCCCACTCTGCTTCTGATGTCCTCATTTCGTAGTCTGTCTTTCCTGGTGACTCCCACTGCCTTCCTCAAGCATTTCATTTCACACGTGGTAAGCTTTCTGTGGTTGTTGGGGTGGCAAAGTTCTGACCAGGACAAGCTATTTGATGATGATGATTTGTTTTGACAATTTCAGATGTTCAGATGAAAATACATAAATTATATACAATGTAAACGATTTCTATCGCTTATAACTTTTCTTAACCTAAAGCGAAGTTTATCATGAAACACTTAATCATTATTAAATATACATCAATAGTCAGAAATAACTCCGGTAGTCAATCGACATTTGAGTGGATGAATATTTAAGCGTTGTCGTTTGATGTTCGGAGTTAGAAAGTTGAAATTTATGTTCTTCTTCTTCTTCCTTCTTCATCTTCCTTCTTCATCTTCCTTCTTCATCTTCCTTCTTCATCTTCCTTCTTCTTCTTCTTCCTTCTTCTTCTTCTTCTTCTTCTCCGAACGTTCCATATCGATCACTTGTTACCCAATCTTTGTGATTTGTTTAAAAAGGGTTTAAAAGCCGAAGGATTGACTTCATTGCACCGGGTTTTACCCCATACGGCTCGGTCCCTCCCGCAGAACTGGCACTCCACCTGTCGAGAGTATTACACAAAGCACGAACTCCGTAGCTCTAGCAACAGTCCTAGGAGTCTCTGGAAAAAACTGCACAGAACAGAATGTCGCGTTCCGGACTCGAACCCACGACCTTCGACACACAAGGCTTAACCATTTAGCCACCACAAAGACCCCGTGTGATTTGTATGTTATCCGAGTCTACGAGCGATTGTACGTTGTGCTAGTTATGCGCCTACAAGTAGGCAAGCGCATCCGATTTCTGCGATGATGTTTTATTTACTAGGTAGCTTCCCAGGCCCCTACCGTAGTCGATTCTTACGACATGCCTAGTAGGTAGCAGTGTTACTATTCTTTGCTCCCCTTGCGCGCCCTGTGGGAAATGTATGTTTATTTCTGAGCTGTACATAACAAACATTGCTGTAAGTCTTTAAACTATTGTTTTTTTTTTGTTGTGTTCCTCCAAGAAGTCATCATTATTTGTGCGATTTTTAATAGTTGTTGACCAAAATTTTGAACAACTAAACAACACAATCATCATCATCATCCTCAGGTGCCCTGCCAGCTGGCGTAGGCGATCATGGACCTTCACAAATCTCTGTCCCTGGTATTTCAGATGTTGACGTTCTTCCCGCTCATGTGGTGTTGAAGAATTTTACCACTGCGACCTACAAGGCTTGTCATAAGAGGCGTCTGAGGTAGATGTCTAGGAAAGCTACCCTAGTAAATAAAAAGAGTTGGAGAAATGTGATGTACTGGCCTACTTGTAGGATCATAACTGGCACAGTGTACACTCGCTCTTAGGCTCAGATCACATACAAATAAGTAAAAGTGTTTAACAATTAGTCGATATAAAGCATCTGAGGAAGAATAAAAATAAAAATATTACATACATAATAATAATAATAATAATAATAATAATAATAATAATAATAATAATAAAGCCAATAACCCGTTAGGGTCGTGGGGATGTCACTGTGGAGACATCTGCACAAAAAGCACGCCATGAATCTCAGCTCTGTCTTCAACTCCTCGGGCGAATGTGGAGAAACTCTACCCCGACCAGCTCTTGATGTTTTCAAACCATGATTTTCTCTGCCATCCTTTCTTTCTTCCACCTCAACTGTTCCTGTAGGATAGTCTTAGAGAGTGTCTTACAAACATAGTATCAACTAGTGAATAGCTAACAATTGAAGCAGCATTCACTTTCTGTTTTTGAGATTGTAAGCAGTCTTTAACATCCGACCTGGAGTGTATGATTACCTCATCAGCATGGCGGAACATCGGTGGAACAGTTAAGACTTTGGAGTAGCAGCAACAACAGCAACAGCAACATCATCATCATCATAAAAAATAACCACAGCAACAGCAATAAAACAACCTTAATAAAAACAACAAACATAGCAACAGCAATAACAAACACAGTAACAACAAACACAGTAACAACAAACACAGTAACAACAAACACAGTAACAACAAACACAGCAACAGCAAACACAGTAACAACAAACACAGTAACAACAAACACAGCAACAATAAACATAAATAACAAAACAGTAACAGCAAACACAGTAACAACAAACACAGCAACAGCAAACAACAAACACAGTAACAACAAACACAGTAACAAAAAACACAGTAACAACAAACATAACAACAACAAACACAGTAACAACAAACACAGTGACAACAAACACAGTAACAACAAACACAGTAACAACAAACATAACAACAACAAACACAGTAACAACAAACACAGTGACAACAAACACAGTAACAACAAACACAGTAACAACAAACACAGTAACAACAAACACAGTAACAACAAACACAGTAACAACAAACATAACAACAACAAACACAGTAACAACAAACATAACAACAACAAACACAGTAACAACAAACACAGTGACAACAAACACAGCAACAACAAACATAGTAACAACAAACACAGTAACAACAAACACAGTGACAACAAACATAACAACAACAAACACAGCAACAACAAACACAGTAACAACAAACACAGTGACAACAAACACAGCAACAACAAACATAACAACAACAAACATAACAACAACAAACACAGTGACAACAAACACAGCAACAGCAAACACAGCAACAGCAATAACAAACACAGCAACAACAAACACAGTAATAACAAACACAGTAACAACAAACACAGTGACAACAAACACAGCAACAACAAACATAACAACAACAAACATAACAACAACAAACACAGTGACAACAAACACAGCAACAGCAAACACAGCAACAGCAATAACAAACACAGCAACAACAAACACAGTAACAACAAACACAGCAACAGCAATAACAAACACAGCAACAACAAACACAGTAACAACAAACACAGTAACAACAAACACAGTAACAATAATAATAATAATAATAACAGTAACAGCAATAACAAACACAGCAATAACAAACACAGTAACAACAAACACAGTAACAACAAACACAGTAACAACAAACACAGTAACAATAATAATAATAATAACAGTAACAACAAAACAGTAACAGCAATTCAATCATCAGCAACATCAATAACAACAGCGTCAACAGCAACAACATCAATACCTGCAACAACAATAGCAATAACAGCAGTAATAATATCAATAACAGCAGCAACAACATCATCCACTATAGCACCAATAACAACAACAGCAACAAACACAGCAACAACAGCAACAATAACAAGAACAACACCAACAAAAACACCAACAAAAACACCAACAAAAACAAAAATAAACACGCGATAATATTATGCTATAAATTAAATTGCATAATAAAATAATTGTATAAAATAAAATTGTTTAATCATAAACAAATAAAACAATTTATGCGTGCGCATTAATCAATTATTACAGTAATAAAACTCTTTACATCTTGATATAATTACTTTCTATGCTAGATTAATCATGTCAAGCAAGACAGTTCTAATATGAAATCTGTCCTAGTTATGTGGAAAATCATCATCATAATCATCATCATTATCATCATCATCATCATCATCATCATCATCATCATCAAATAGCTTGTTCCGTCCATGTGCTGCAGGGCTCGAAGGGGAGCAAAGAATAGTACCACTGCAATCTACAATGCATGTCGTAAGAGGAGACTGATGTAGGCCCTAGGGGTGCTATCCTAGTAAATAAAAAACAGATATCGGATGTGCTGGCCTACTTGTAGACGCATAACTGGCTCAACGCAAAGTCACTCTTAGGCTCAGATCGCATACAAATCACACAGAGTGGTTGACAAGTGGTCGATATGGAGTGTTCAAAGAAGAAGAAATAGAATGTTCTGGGTAGAACTTTGACACAACAACAGTCTTTCGGAGGTTCTCTCTCTCATAAACCACCAGATGTTCCACATTTGTAGATGTGATGTTGACACCATCAGTTACATCCTGAATCCATCTTCTCTGTGGTCTTCATGTTCTCCGTGGTCTTCATCTTCTCTGTGGTCTTCATCTTCTCTGTGGTCTTCATCTTCTCTGTGGTTTTCATGTTCTCCGTGGTCTTCATCTTCTCTGTGGTCTTCATCTTCTCTGTGGTTTTCATGTTCTCCGTGGTCTTCATCTTCTCTGTGGTCTTCATCTTCTCTGTGGTCTTCATCTTCTCTGTGGTCTTCATCTTCTCTGTGGTTTTCATGTTCTCCGTGGTCTTCATCTTCTCTGTGGTCTTCATCTTCTCTGTGGTCTTCATCTTCTCCGTGGTCTTCATCTTCTCTGTGGTCTTCATCTTCTCTGTGGTCTTCATCTTCTCTGTGGTCTTCATCTTCTCTGTGGTTTTCATGTTCTCCGTGGTCTTCATCTTCTCTGTGGTCTTCATCTTCTTCTCTTTGCCGGTATCCCTCCTTCCATAAAGGTATTCTCCAACCCTCTGTTTCTTTTTATGTGTCCAAAATATCTCAATTTTCTCATTATTTTTTGTAGCATTAGCCAGTTTTCTGTGAAACATCCAATCTATCAGCTTCAGTCTCCAGTTTTACCTGCAGCATCTTCGGCAAGAATTACCAGAATAGGCCATTACAGCTACAAGAAATGTTGTGATTCAGCACAGAACAAACTACTTGACGCAAAACCTACTGTCTCCTGAGACAATGAGGCCAGTAATGATGATGATGCGCCAGTTTTCTTTGATGTTGGAAATACAGATTTTAATTTCTTTAAAAATGAAGGAAATGTTACAGCATTGTCATGTAATACGATGACGCAATATGGTGTACTCTTGCTGCTTAATGTTGTGTGGAAGCATAGTTGTAGTTCTTTAGTTTAATGGCTTTGTAATTTATTGCTGCATTATTTATGCAATATTAATTATCTTCTTCTTTCTTTTTATAATTTTGTCGTTGCACTGTTACCAAGTTGTTCCCAGTGTCTCGGTTTTCTGCTTTTTGGGTCTTATATACACTGCTCTAGTGGTTTGTGTGATAATTATTTTTGCTTTTTGCCAGGATTCTGTTGATGCCACCTAACCATCTTTTCCTGTGGTTTTCCTCTCGTCTTCTTTCCTGATATTCTGTTATATGGGAAAATATGCTACTTCAACTGAGTATTTTGAATCTGGGACCATTCGTCTACGATGTAAGTGGACTAACCACTGTCTTATCACAACTAATGACCAATGTACGAGTACATCATTTTCGCACCAACTTTTTCTGCACACCACTTTTACACCAACATTCATTGTCCATCAATTTTACACCAACATTCATTGTCCATCACTTTCACACCAACTTTCACTGTCCATCACTTTCCCACAATCATTAATTGTTTCTTGCCAACTTTCACATCAGTTTCACACCAACTTTCACATCAGTTTCACACCAACTTTCACATCAGTTTCACACCAACTTTCACATCAGTTTCACACCAACTTTCACATCACTTTCACACCAACTTTCACATCACTTTCACACCAACTTTCACATCACTTTCACACCAACATTTACAACACATCACATTCACACCAACATTCACTGCACATCACATTCACACCAACATTCACTGCACATCACAATCACACCAACTTTCACTGCACATCACATTCACACCAACATTCACTGCCCATCTTCTTCTTTTTCTTCTTCTTTTTCTCCTTCTTCGAACGCCCCATATCGACCACTAGTTAACCACTCTGTATGATTTGTATGTGATCTGAGCCTAAGAGCGATTGTACATTGTGTCAGTTATACGTCTAGAAGTAGACCAGCACATCCGATTTCTGCGACGATTGTTATTTACTAGTGTAGCTTCCCTAGGTCCTACATCAGTCGCCTCTTACGACATGCCTTGTACGTCGCAGTAGTACTATTCTTTGCTTCCCTTCGGGGCCCCATCATCACACGGGCGCACTGCACATCACTTTCGCACCAGTTGTATTTTTATGTAGCATCACTTCGCACCAATTCTTACAATGCATCCCTTTCACACCACATTTCATCAACATTTCCACGCGCAATTTTCCTGAAGTATTGTCAGACATGGGAGCCAAGTTCCGGAAGGGACAAGCTAGTTGATGATGATGATTGCCAGACATAAATAACACACAAATAATACACTTCAAACAATTAAATACACAATTAAAATAAATTGAAACAAATGCTTTAAGGAAACAAAACCAAAGCATAACAGTAGTCATTAATATCATTTATCAACATAAAGAATAATAAAATACTGAAATATTTCATTAAAAACATTAATTAATTGATTGCAAAACATACGTAGATTGATTATATGCCAGATTTGACATTTGTTTGCTTAATACCTAATTTTGTTTTGGTTTTAGAATCTTTAAAAATCTGTCGTAATGTAAATAAATCTGAAAACAATTGTAGTACCAATTAGAAATATTTAAAAAAAATATAGAAAATAGAATCTAGATACTTGGATATTACATCTGAAGTAAATGCAATATGGAAATTATAATGTTGCAAGTGTTGTACGTTGAATTATACATATTTAAGTATTTTTTAAACTGGAAATTATAAACGATATTTTTATCAGCAATTTCTTATTAAATATGATACTATATTTTCTATGATGCCACCTAGGCAGACCAACTGCTCATATACAAGGGTGTCTGCAAGGCCTCAATGAAGAACCTTTCTATCGGTCACAGAAAATTGAAAACAAAACTGGCTGAAGACAGAGTTGTGTGGAAAGCGACATTGCGCAAAGGCGTAGTCTTTTGAAAAGAGACGTAGGGATGAGCTGTGAATGACAAGAAAGAAAAACGAAAACTCGGAAGTTGTCACAGTAAAACACTTGCCAAATGACCGCATGTAAATACGAAAAAGACTATATATATATAAGGCATTTTGTTAGTTTCGGACAAAAGTTGAGATAACAAATTGTCGAAATTATAACGCTGATATATGTAGCGTGTCCTTGGCAAAACGTAGCTCATATTACAGCCTGTCTGAAAGACTATTGATCTCTATCCTCTTCTCTCACCTCCTCCATCGTTGTGTTCAAGGTTTCTATTGGTTATTTATTACTGAATCGACGTAATATCACCCAGGAGACCCATATGTGCTGTCTCCCAACAGATATCGAAGAATATGTTTACTGATTCCTCCTGAGGCTTGTTGGTTGAACCACAGCCAACTCTAATATTGGGCCGCATAATTCACCGGGGAAACACTGACCTAGTTTGATTTAGGGGGCTGGGTTTTATATATGTTTGATAGAAAACTGCAAGCTTTTAGCAATTTTACTCAATTCTATGAGTATGGTTATTTATTGATGAAAAATATTAATAATACTGATATTCCATATTGTTAAACATAATTTGTTGCATAATATAACCTTGATTTAGCATTTTGTGTTGATTTTAAAATGAATTCGTCTATATACAACAATACTGGAATGTGAGGTCACGTGACGGTTGTTACCTTATTTCCAAGAATCTTTAGCTGAGTCCGTTGACCGTATGAGTTTGTAGTTGGATGTAGTTGAACACACTCACCACTTTGCTCCTCTGGCATCCATTTCTACTTGTGCAACATATAACGTAAAACCTCTTAACTTGCTTGATCGTTTCAATATCTGTGTTAGTGTGCACATCCAACATGCAGTGGAGAAGTGACAGAAGAACGTTCACCATATCCATCCTCAGCTCCTCGACTCAAAGTTTTTATTCAATATCTGTTTTAGTATGCTCATCACGCCCGAGTGGTTACCGGGGCAGAAATTTGGGGTGTTAAGAATAGAACCACTGTTACCTGCCACGCATGTCGTAAGAGGCGACAAGGAGGTTTGGCTGAAATCGGATGCATGTGTCCTAAACGTGTAGAAGTCTATTCGTTTAGGGGCCTACCAAACCAATGTGCAACGTATACACGTTCTTGGCAAAGATCAAACATTTCACAAAGAGTGTTTAAAATTGGTCGTAAAGAACGAACGCAAAGAAGAAGAAGAAGAAGTATGCTCATCCGACAAGCAGTGGAGAAGAGACAGAAGGACGTCCACCATATCCATCCTCAATTCCTCGACTCAAGGTTTTTATTTTTTAAAACTGTCTTTCTGCCTGTGTAATACCGCTTCTTTTACAACTGTTGAGACAGGGAAACATGAGCCTGTGGAACTTAATGGTCGCATTCGCCCGTGTGTAGCCGGGGCTTGCAATGGGAGCAAAGAATAGTAACACTTCGACCTACAAGGTCTGTCGCAGAGGCGACTGAGGTAGGACCTAGGAGTGATCACTCATCATCATCATCATCATCATCATCATCATCATCATCATCATCATCATCATCATCATCATCATCATCATCATCATCATCATCATCATCATCATCATCATCATCATCATCATCATCATCATCATCATCATCAAATAGCTTGTTCCGCCCATGTAGTGCCGGGACCCGCAAGGAAAGCAAAGAATAGTACCACTGCAACCTACAATGCATGTCGTAAGAGGCGATTAATGTAGACCCTAGGGATGCTACCCTAGTAAATAAAAAGCGCAGAAATCGTATGTGCTAGCCTACTTGTAGACGCATAACTGGCACAACGTACAATCGATCTTAGGCTCGGATCACATACAAATAACAAAGAGTGGTCGATATGGAGCGTTCGAAGAAGAAGAAGAATGGTAGCATGACTAGGGAAGTCGCAGCGGAACTGTTCAGGTTATGAATTTTTCTTTATGCCCCCGACAGAAACAAACTAATTGGATTTACCGGGGATCGAACCTGGGTATCCTAAATGGGAGCCAGTGGTCTAATCCATTCGACCAGACGCACCTCAAGGTTTCTATCAGTGGCGGCTTGTGATTGTTTCTGTTCGTGAGGCCAGACACAAATTTTCGGGAAAACCATGGCTTTGGGTTATGTTATATTTTAATTTATTAAATAACAAATACACGTTACATATTATTTTTGGTGGGACTCGGCCTCTCTGGCCCTTAATGACGAGCCGCCACTGGTTTCTATAATAACAACAATGTCACATTGCAACCATAACAATTCAACTTACATTTCCCTACTCTCCAGAACAACCTTCTTAAGAAAATCTTACCATACTACTACTACTGCTACTGCTGCTGCTGCTGCTGCTGCTGCTACTACTACTACTACTGCTGCTGCTGCTACACTACACTGCCGCTGCTGCGCCACTACCACTACTCTCTCGCTGCTCGCTACTACTCTACTACTCTACTGCACTACTCACTGCTACCTGCTACCTACTACTCTACTACTGCTACTGCTCACTCCTCTACTACTACTACTCATACTGCTACTACTGCTCACTGCTGCTCACTCACTGCTACTACTACTGCTGTTACTGCACTCTGCTACCACTGTCTGCCTGCCTGCTACTGCTACTACTGCTCCTACTACTCTCTCTGTTACTGCATACTACTCTACTACTACTCTGCTACTACTACTACTACCTTTACTACTACTACTACTACTACTGTTACTGCTACTACTACTACTACTACTACTGCTACTAACTACTACTACTACTACTACTACTACTGCTGCTACTACTACTACTACTACTACTACATTACTGCTACTACTACTACTACTACTCTGTTACTGCTACTGTTACTGCTACATTACTGCTACTCTACTACTACTACTACTAATACTGTTACTGCTACTACTACTACTACTACTACTACTGCTACTCTACTACTACTATTACTACTACTACTACTACTACTACTGTTACTGCTACTACTACTACTACTACTACTACTACTACTACTACTACTGCTGCTACTACTACTACGCCAATGTATTGTCAGGGAAAACATAACATAATACATCACCTACAACTACATTTAAAAACACGAAAAAAGTAAAAGTACTCGGTTACGTGCTTCTGCGCCATAGCAACTTTTGTTTCCATTGAATTTAGCAGACTTCTATAGACATTGTTCTTTGAATTTCTACAAACATCGGTCCTTCTTTGTCATCATTCCACATTTCTATTCTGGTTGAAAGCAACGCTTGAACTGGACTTTATTTTGACGACTTCTTGTATTACGGTAAAGAAACAAATAAAGGAGTCAACAAATCAATGTATCGATTGGTAAAATCAATCAATCTGTGGTTCAATCAGTTCATTAAGTTTCTTACCTGTTCTTACGTTCGTGTCAACTTGTGATTGAAATAGATATTACTAATAATAATATTTTTTTGCTAATTTTTTTTTTTTCCCGATCCAGAAGCACTTGAGCTTTTCAGCTCTTCGGCTCGGTGCCATGGACATCGTAACTCTTCGGTTCGGTGCCACGAACACCGTAAATCTGGGGAATATGTGGCTTTTTTGCCATCTCCCGCGGAATTAACCCGCACACAGGGCAGACGGGCTTTCCTAGTATAAAAACATTGGGCCCAGATACATTATGTATTGACTATCAACTGTAAACATGTCTTGGTTGAATTAATGAGACTTTTGTCTTACTTTATAAAGATCGTGACCCCCGGCAACATAAGGCCGAATAGCTCAGACGTGAAATCGAAAATTCCTGTTTAATTCGGGCTGGTTTTTGTGTATGTTTGATAGAACACTGTAAGCTTTTTTGCAATTTTACTCAATTTTAAGAGTCCATGGTTATTTATTTTGATGAAAAATGTTAATTAAACTGATATTCCTTAATGTTAAATTTAACTTGAATAAATGTTTAAGAAGGGTCCTTGCCTGGAACCCGCAGGGACAGCGAAAGAAGGGAGGCCGAGAAATACATGGAGACGAGATTTGGAGGCGGAGATCAACAATATAAAGAAGAGCTGGAGGGAGCTGCAGGAGATAGCTAGAGATAGGAAGACTTGGTATGAGTTGGTTGAGGGCCTATGCCCCAACCCGGGGTAAAAGGCAAAGAGAGAGAGAGAGAGAAATGTTTAAGAAGAATCCTGCAAATTTTGTCGCCAAATACCATACCAAACGAGGAGCTTTCGAAACGAACAGGCTGTGCATCCTTGGAGACCATCATTAAGAGATGAAGATGGAGGTGTTTTGGACATGTATGTCGTATGCCATTGGCTAGGACAGCTCTCAGATGGACAGCGGATGGGAAGAGAAGGCCTGACTCTCAAAGGAAACATGGAGAAGAACTTTGGAGAGAAAGAGTTGAAAGAGTGTGGCCTGGCGTGGGAGACGGTTGGTAGAAATGCAGCAGAATGACAACAGTGGAAGTCTCTTGTGGAAGCTTATGTGTCAATCGGGACACAACGAGGATATAGGTAGATAGAAACTTAACTTGTAACATAATATAACCTTGATTTGTTTGCGTTGTTTTTACAATTAATTCGTCTTTATATAACAATATTGGAATGCGAGGTCACGAGACGGTTGTGGTTTTATTTCCTTGAATATTTACCTTAGCCCGTAGGCCGTATGTTATTGTAGGACACAATAAAGACCAAGTATAAACAGTAGTTGCACATTGTTGTCGATCAATTTCAGGGGACGAAAGCTAAGATACAATGGACATGTCTGCTGAGTGCAGGAGAGCATTTTAGTAAAAGTAGGTCTTCGATAGACAGCAGGTGGAATGAGGAGACGGAATATAACAAAAGAAACCTGGATAAGAAAGGTGGAACGGAATATTACAGTATGAACAGATATCGGACAGGTAAAATTATTTTTTTAAAAACATTAACACATATTTTATTGTTGGGTAGGGTTGCCATATTTGGATCTTCCGAAATGAGGACACTTCTCCTAACATTAAATTCCGTTTAAAATCTGTTACTTTACTTTTCCGACCCAGCAGTCATCTGAGCATTTGCCCTTCGACTTGAGGCAGCCATGGCAGTGAATTTACAGGTCTCTATGAGTTGTGGTGTGTTAGCGTAGAGAGTGTTTTCAACATCTGGGTATGGAGGTAGGTACTTGTGGGACAGGTCAATGAGTGTAGGGCACTGGAAGAGATGGTGTGGGACAGTTTCTTTTGAATAGTCACACAGTTGACTTTGTGGGACAATCTTTGGTTGGATGCGATGTAGGTGAGCATTCAGGGGCACATGTTGTGTCCTAAGGTGGAAAATAATGACTTGTTCTGGTCGTGTGAGGTGATTTATGGCATCTTTGGGATTTGGAGTGGTCATGTGTTTAAAGAGGGCTCTGCCTGTTTTGCCCATTCATTCATCCACTCTTCCTTTTTGTTACTTCTTATTATTTGTTTAGCAGTCTGCAGAGTTATTGGTCTGTCAGTGTTGTTGACTATTTGCTTCTGCCTTTGCAAGGATGTCTGCTCTTTCATTTCCTGTATGTTGCTGTGTCCTGGTATCCACTGTAAGGTAAGCTTGACGGCAAAGGTGTTGATGAATGAACTGATGGATAGAGCCAGGGACTGGCACGCTGAGCTCTCAGGTTTTGTATTTTCTAGTGCCTGTAGCACTGACTTACCATCAGTAAAGATAACTGTGTGCTAGGTTTTTTCAGGATGGAGCTGGAATATGTTTGTAAGATGGTGCACTGAGGCTTCAATGGCAATGGTCTCAGCCTCAAAATTAGAACAGTACTTGCCACATGCGTTTTGCAACTCATCGCACGATTTGTCTGGGTATTCTATTCGTGCACCGTATTCAACATTAATAGTCCCCTTGAAGGCTGAGCCATCTGTATATACATGTATCCATTCATCTGGGAAAGATAGGATGGTATCTTGGGCCACCATCCAGAGATCTACTGGGTCTGAGCTCTTCTTGGTGATGTCTTTGGTAAATGTGGAGTTTATTTTTGGACAGGCGAGACTACAATTTGGAGGGACTTCTGTGTGTACAATTTGTGTCTCTTCTCTGTTCTCCGGCATGAGATATTTTTCTTGCAGGCCTAATGCCATGTCCAGGATTGTTTTTTGCTTCAGTCTGTGCTGTGGTCGCCAGTTGTCTACTAATTGTCTGTTAGGATGGTTTCTACTAAGTCTTTTATATTTTTCCACTGTCTCTACTACTGCTGCCTCCTCCGCATTGGCAAGTGCTAGATGTTTTATGGATTTCACATGCTGCTGTAGGAGCTGATCTCATACCTCCAGAGATGAAATGCACTGCCTGGCTCTGTACTTTGTCCAGAGCTTCCTTTGTTGTTTTACTACATGTTGCCTGCAGTGCTAGGTTGCAATCCATTACAGAGCGTACATAACCGATGTAGAGTTGCCTAAGTGTGTGTTTGTTTGTTCCCCATGAGGTACTTGCAAGTCGTTTTAGGAGATTTAGTCTCTTTTTTGACTTCAACTTCAGGTTTTGGACATGTTTGTTAAATGAGAACTGCCTATCCATCGTCACACCAAGGTATTTTGGGTTATCTTCTTTCTTTAGGATATTACCATCTAGTGTTAGTGTCATATTTTTCTTTGCCGCCATGTTACTCCTGGTGAAAATAGAGTAGGTTGTCTTGGTATAGTTCACTTTCAATTTCCATGTCTCACAGTATTTGCTGAGCCTGTCAAGGTCTTCATTTAGCCGCCTTTCACTAAAGCCAGTGTGCTTGCTGGTGTGCCAAAGGACCAGGTCATCAGCATATAATGCTTTTTCTGTCAGTAGCTCTTTGGGCATGTCATTCAGAAACAGAAGGAACAGTGTACAACTTAGTGGGGAGCCCTGGGATAGACCTTATTCTTGTACCTGCTTGGAAGAGATGCCAGTGTTGATCTTTGTCTGGATTGTGCGGTCTGTGAGGGATCTTTGTCTGGATTGTGCGGTCTGTGAGGGATGTTTTCACCCAACGATACATCTTACCATGGATTCCTGTATCTAACATTTTACCCAGCAATCCTTTTGCCACACTCTGTCATATGCCTGTTGCAGGTCAATGAATACAGCAGTAGTGTGTTTTCTCTCCTGGAACCTATTAATGATCATTTGGCTCAGTCTACAAATCTGATCATTAGTTCTCTGTCCTGCTCTAAACCCTGCTTGGCTACTATTCAGCATCTTGGTGGTTTCGAGCCACCAATATAACCGGTGATTAATCATTCTTTGATCTTTCGAAATGAGGACACTTCTCCTGACATTAAATTCCATTTAAAATTGTGTTCCATGTTATGTGTTTTCTGATGACCTGATTTTTTTAAGAATGTCTTTCTTTTGTTTCAAATGTCGATAAAATTGCCTGAAATATTTGAAATGAAATTTTACAAATGAAATTGACTTGACTGAATCCACACTAAAATGATTTCTCTCATTTATCTATTTGGGCATGGATTAAAGAAAATAGGTATTTTTAGGACTTCAGATCATTATGAGCTGGAGTAGCAAAGAAGAATGATATCTTTATGATTTCAGAGTACATTTCACGATTCCTACAGTTTTTAATATAGTCACATGACACTTCATCTTCTTCTTCTTCTTCTTCTTCTTCATCTTCTTCTTCTTCGAACGCTCCATATTGACAACTTGTTAAACCACTCTGTGTGATTTGTATGTGATCTGAGCCTAAGAGCGATTGTGCGTTGTGCCAGTTATGCGCCTACACGTAGGTCAGCGCATCCGATTTCTGCGACGTTTTTATTTATTAGGTAGCTTCTCTAGGTCCTGATATCAGTCGCCTCTACGACATGCCTTGTAGGTCGCGGTGGTACTATTATTTGCTTCTCTTGCGGGCTCCGGCACCACAGGGCATCTATGGCACTTGATTTTGATAGGTGCCAAAGTATACAAACTTACAGGTAAACCAACTTATCCAAACTTACAGGTAAACCAACGTATACAAACTTACAGGTAAACCAACTTATACATCTTACAGGTAAACCAACTTATACAAACTTACAGGTAAACCAACTTATACAAACTTACAGGTAAACCAACTTATACAACTTACAGGTAAACCAACTTATACAACTTACAGGTAAACCAACTTATACAAACTTACAGGTAAACCAACTTATACAAACTTACAGGTAAACCAACTTATACAAACTTACAGGTAAACCAACTTATCCAAACTTACAGGTAAACCAACGTATACAAACTTACAGGTAAACCAACTTATACATCTTACAGGTAAACCAACTTATACAACTTACAGGTAAACCAACTTATACAAACTTACAGGTAAACCAACTTATACAACTTACAGGTAAACCAACTTATACAACTTACAGGTAAACCAACTTATACAAACTTACAGGTAAACCAACTTATACAACTTACAGGTAAACCAACTTATACAAACGTACAGGTAAACCAACTTATACAAACGTACAGGTAAACCAACTTATACAAACTTACAGGTAAACCAACTTATACAAACGTACAGGTAAACCAACTTATACAAACTTACAGGTAATTCAACTTATACAAACGTACAGGTAAACCAACTTATACAAACGTACAGGTAAACCAACTTATACAAACTTACAGGTAAACCAACTTATACAAACGTACAGGTAAACCAACTTATACAAACGTACAGGTAAACCAACTTATGCAACTTATAGGTAAACCAACTTATCCAAACTTACAGGTAAACCAACTTATACAACTTACAGGTAAACCAACTTATACAAACTTACAGGTAAACCAACTTATATAAACTTACAGGTAAACCAACTTATACAAACTTACAGGTAAACCAACTTATACAAACTTACAGGTAAACGAACTTATACAAACTTACAGGTAAACCAACTTATACAACTTACAGGTAAACCAACTTATACAAACGTACAGGTAAACCAACTTATAGAAACTTACAGGTAAACCAACTTATACAAACTTACAGGTAAACCAACTTATACAAACTTACAGGTAAACCAACTTATATAAACTTACAGGTAAACCAACTTATACAAACTTACAGGTAAACCAACTTATACAAACTTACAGGTAAACCAACTTATACAAACTTACAGGTAAACCAACTTATACAAACGTACAGGTAAACCAACTTATAGAAACTTACAGGTAAACCAACTTATACAAACTTACAGGTAAACCAACTTATACAAACTTACAGGTAAACCAACTTATATAAACTTACAGGTAAACCAACTTATACAAACTTACAGGTAAACCAACTTATACAAACTTACAGGTAAACGAACTTATACAAACTTACAGGTAAACCAACTTATACAAACTTACAGGTAAACCAACTTATACAAACGTACAGGTAAACCAACTTATACAAACGTACAGGTAAACCAACTTATAGAAACTTACAGGTAAACCAACTTATACAAACTTACAGGTAAACCAACTTATACAAACTTACAGGTAAACCAACTTATACAAACTTACAGGTAAACCAACTTATACAAACTTACAGGTAAACCAACTTATACAACTTACAGGTAAACCAACTTATACATCTTACAGGTAAACCAACTTATACAAACTTACAGGTAAACCAACTTATACAAAATGAAAAGTGCACCTATGTGCATTAATGTTTTGTTTGCTGTTATGAATCTTAGTTGCTGTACAGATTGTAGACTTCATTGCCAAGTTTTAAAACTAAATTTGTACACAGTTACCACTTGATGGTTACAATATGATGTCGCTGACAATATTAATTTTGTCTTGGCTTGTAAATATGCGGCAACGATTTTCAAAATTGTTTGCGGGCGCTCAGATTTACTCGTGAAATGAGTGTCCGCAAAAATGAGGACGTATGTCAAACCCAGTGGCGACTCGTCATTAAGGGCCATTGGGGCCGGGCCCACCAAAAATAGCGTGTAACGTGTACTTATTACTTTGTAGCATGATTTTTCCGCAAATTTTTGTCTGGCCCCACCAACAAAAATGAGCACAAGCCGCCACTGGTCAAACCTATTGTTGGGCCGAGGTAAACGTGAGCCCCCGTATGGTACACTTGCCTTTTTAATTTAAAACGTTGGCATTAATCCATTTGACTGCGACATAAGCACACTTATACTCCAAACAAAGTCATTTGAAAACTGCAATTATATTTTATTACGTGTTTCGCCAATCAAATAGTTTTACTGCAGTCTCATATATATTGTAATTATATTTACCGATCAGATTTAGAATTCTATGAATTTTGGATTGGTTTTTGGTTATTAAACTGCACTCCGGGCAGACCCATAGATGCTCAGTCTCCCCCAACAGATATCGAATAGTATGCATACCGATGGTTCCCGTTGCTCGCTGATTATACACACTCCTCAATTTTGGATTACTTTGATAAGCAAGGCAGTGAGTTCCTATTTCTCAACATACGAGTATTTACCCCGTTAATTAATGGAGCTGCTCAGATTTCATGCAATTACACGTTCTGCTGTGCATGATGATAACACTAGAATAGCGGATTAAACACACTATGCAATGTATACACCGGAAAACTTGACTCATAACTCGGTTTAAAAAAAAGACAACTGAAAGATTATAGTCGCGTTGATCTTGAAATTGTTCCATGAATAAGAGGTCAAAAGTTTAAAATGTTAGAGTGTTAAAAATTTCAGAATTTTTCTATTGCATTTCCACAGGTAGATGATGGAATTGGTTGTCCACTCTTGTCGTTAAGCGTAGGGATGTGAGCTTTAATTTGCTTTCCAGGGCTAGATGAGCGTTTGGAGGTTTGGCTGAAATCGGATGCACATGTCCTAAACATGTGTAGAAGTCTATGTGTCTGGGGCCTACCAAACCAATGTTCAACGTATACACGTTCTTGGCAAAGATCAAACATATCACAAAGAGTGATTAAAATTGGTCGTAAAGAACGAACGAACGCAAAGAAGAAGAAGATATCCGTGTTTATTTATCCGTGTGTGGTCTTAATATTACTGCTCATTGTTCCTTATTTATTTGAAGATCATCTTCATCACACATCGGACATGTTCATAATTACTCCGATCTCCTCCCAAGCATATATCTCAGTGTGTTCAGGCTAACAACTCCCGTTCTGTGTTGATTACTGTCAAGGGTTTTCTGGGCATTTTCTTGGAAGGTAGTCTGCCATTGCTTTCCTTTCTGGCAGTGACTATACTGGTCCATGACCGTAATCATTGTCTCTATTACAGACATCATCTGCCTACCGATGTTTGGTATATTTTGCACATATAAAGAGACACGAAGGGCTGGAGATGCCCATCATGAAAGGAGGCATACCGGCAAAGAGGAAAAGAGGACGACCACGGAGAAGATGAATTCAGGATGTAACTGATTGTTTGAGCATGACGGCTACTGAGGTGAAACATCTGGCCTACGAGAGAGAGAGAGAGAAATTCCTAAGGATTTTTAAGGTGGTAAAGTTCTGCTCAGGACAAGCTATTTGATGATGATGTGTCCTGATATATCAGAATATTTGATAATAATGACATCATGAATGCTATTTTAAATAAGGCTGAACAGTATTAATAAAGCTAATGGAGGGAATGAGGAACTCAGAGAAAGAACTAAGCAGATACCAGTGGAGAAAGAACTATTTAGATACCAATGGAGAAAGAACTAAGCAGATACCAATGGAGAAAGAACTAAGCAGATACCAGTGGAGAAAGAGCCCAGGAAGAGACGCTGGCGATGGATAGGACCTACATTGAGAAGACCGACAGGAAGCATTGCAAGACAGGCACTGTTTTGGAACCCGCAGGAAAGAGGAGTAGGGAAAGGCCTAGACAGACCTGGAGAAGAGAGCTGGTAGCTGATATTAAAAGGATATGTAAAACATGGACAGAATTTGAAGGGATGGTAAGAGAGAGGACAAGCTGGGAGAAGTTTGTTGGAGACCTGTGCTCCTTTGGAAGTTGAAAGATGAAGAAAAGAATGGAGTGAATGGAATTTCTGCTGAGATTATACAAGAAAGTTGTCCAACACTACTACGCAAGGAGATTTATGAGTTATCTTATCTTATCTTATATTATCTTATCTTATCTTAACCACATTTGCCGTAAAGCGTCATGGGGAGAGTTAGTTTCTATCTTGTGCCAGGTGTGTTGCGCTTGACGTTGTCAGTCCATGCTTTCGCAGGGACTCTGAGATGTTATCTATCCATCGTGTTCTTGGCCTGCCTCGTGCTCTGCGCACTGAGTGTCGATTATTGCAGGCTCGTGATGGTAGTAAATGTGGTTCCGTCCTAGAGTAGATTTATGAGTTAATAACGCAAATGTAGAGAACAAAGAAGCTTCCAGATGAATGGAAAGAATCATTTATTTTACCCATCTTCTAGAGAGGGGACAAGAAGAAAAGTGAAAACTATAGAGACATATTTAGTTTAGTTTAGTCGTCGGATCACCATCCCTGCACGTCGAACAAATTAGTCCATAAGTGCTCCGATCTCTCCCTCAGTATGTCCATCAGCGTGTGGCGACTAACGACACCGGTTCTTTGTTGGTTTACAATTCTTCTTTGTCTGCCAGCATAGCGTTCTTGTCGAGCTACACCACACTTAACTTTGAGTTCTTGCAGTCTGGTTAGTGTTGTGGATTCACCGCTATTACGTGAATCATGTACACGCCCTCTCCCTTAAGGAATTTATAATATCAGCCTGGTCCATTGCTCGTCCGCTTTGGACAGCAGCCATACCTGCAATCCTATCCGCACGTTCATTCCCCTTACACCTGCATGCCCTGGCACAAAAATAAAACTGATCTTTGTCAGCTTAGACCTCCCCAGCGATTCTATCCAATGTCTCCTAGCCCATCCTGTTTCAATCTTGCTACATATTGCTATTATCTAGTCGTGCAATGTGGCATAGAGCTAGGTGCTCCACTATCGTTCCAATTACACTCTGATCTCTCTCTCGTGAAGCTATCTGGATATTTTCCCAAAGATTCATGATCTCAGTGTAGGTGAGATCGAGTTCCTAGTTCTATCGGAAACGGACGAGAAAACGTAGGCCAAGATGAGCATGTAAAAGAACCTGGACAGTTCAAAATCGAGAAGAGGCTGGGAAACCGCAGTCCGTGCAAAAATTGATAAGAAAGATTAAAATATAAAAGTCCTAAAAATATTTTTACCATTTTCTAAATTACGTAGGGACCCTTGACGGTGCTGCAGTGGTTGTGCACTGCCGCTGAGATCTTCATTGTAAGAAAGAGATAGGATCACACATCGCTACTTATCGAAGCGCAATGATGATGGTTCAATCAATCAATCAATCAATCAATCAATCAATCAATCAATCAATCAATCAATCAATCATAACACTGTACTCCATAATATAATCGAAATAAGAGAAAACTGGAGTGAAACTATGTTGCAATGGCAAAACACGTAAAAACAAAGTACTGTAACGTTTAGGGAAGTAACGTTTCCACCAAAAGGCCTTTATCAAGCAAAGGATACAACAGAAATTAAGAAATTCACTTCTTACGCGGCACACTACATATAGTACAGTAATTCGTTTGTACGCGTTTCGCCATTACTCCATAATAAACATCATTTTATGAAAAAGGAGTTCTTCACTTTAACAAAAATGTATTTAAGCCTGTCCTTTTTGTTATTGATTGTGCAATTCTTGAAACACAGACAATCTCAATTGTTCCTTGATCGATCTGCCAAAGTTCAAACCTTTTTTTTTGCTTAGGTATAAGGTAATTGTCGACAGGACCGTGCGGTATATTTTCTCAGTATGATGCAAGTCTTCGAAATGTCACATCTTAAATGTTTTTGTTTAAGTAACATTCAGTTATGATTCTGATTTCGTTGCTTATGTCGCCCATCAACCTTGCGGTGCCGCCCCTCAACATTGCGGTGCCGCCCCTCAACCTTGCGGTGCCGCCCCTCAACCTTGCGGTGCCGCCCCTCAACATTGCGGTGCCGCCCCTCAACCTTGCGGTGCCACCCTCAACCTTGCGGTGCCGCCCTCAACCTTGCGGTGCCGCCCTCAACCTTGTGGTGCCGCCCTCAACCTTGCGGTGCCGCCCTCAACCTTGCGGTGCCGCCCTCAACCTTGCGGTGCCGCCCTCAACCTTGCGGTGCCGCCCCTCAACCTTGCGGTGCCGCCCCTCAACCTGCGGTGCCGCCCTCAACCTTGCGGTGCCGCCCTCAACCTGCGGTGCCGCCTCAACCTTGCGGTGCCGCCCCTCAACCTTGCGACCGCCCCTCTGTATCATAGCCTGTCACGGTCCTGATTGTTGTAACTGAATAATACTTGAACACACAAATCTTATCGTCTATTCAATTTAGTCTTCTTCTTCTTCAAACGCTCCATATCGACCCACTTGTTAAACCCCTCTTTGTGATTTGTATGTGATCAGAGTCTAAGAGCAATTGTACATTGTGCCAGTTATGCGCCTACATGTAGCCCATCACAACGCTTTTTTGAAACTAGGGTAGCTTCCCTAGGCCACTTCCTCATTCGCCTCTTACGACATGCCTTTTAGTTCGCAGTGTTACTATTCTTTACTCCCCCTGTGAGCCCTGGCAACACACGGGATGTTCATAGTAATCTAATTGGTTCTAACAGGTTTTATGTTGCAAGTTTCATCAACCTCATACGGCCTGCGGATGGAGAATGGTCATTGATTTATTCGTATGTGCTGATTCCACCCCGCCAACAATGGCTGACACATTCCGTATCAGAGCATATCTTTTTTTTTAGTTTGTTCTCTAGACAGTTGCTGTCCCCTGCTGATGAGATATGTCTTCCTGGGTTTGTCTGGAGTCATCCTACTCGAGGTGACTTCAGCTTTCTGTTTTTATACAGGGTGTGCTCCTTGGGCACTATAGTTTAATTTCATATACTTGGAGGAAAGTTTCAAAGAAGTAGAGGACCAGATAATAAAAAGAATGCCCTCCTCAAGGGATATCCTCCTCAAGGGATATCCTCCTCAAGGGATATCCTCCTCAAGGGATATCCTCCTCAAGGGATATCCTCCTCAAGGGATATCCTCCTCAAGGGATATCCTCCTCAAGGGATATCCTCCTCAAGGGATATTCTCCTCAAGGGATATCCTCCTCAATTTGTCCCATAGCTGGGGGATAGGTTGGTTATAGCCGGTGGGTTCTGCGCTGTTACCTTATCAGATGCATCTTGCTGCTTGCCCTTTGGTCTGGAACTTTCACCTTCAGTCTGTTCAGCTTGGTTAGACCTGTCAGGGGTTAGACTCCTGCTGAAATAGCCTGAAGGATCCTAAAGGTACACACACCCTCCAATCACGATAAGGTAGGCTCCACGATAAGGTAGGCTCCACGATAAGATAGGCTCCACGATAAGGTAGGCTCTACGATAAGGTAGGCTCCACGATAAGGTAGGCTAATGTGGAAGGAGATGGAGAGGAACAGTCAAGTTTAATTCTTCCGAAAGAAATAGAAGTAAACTATAAGTAAGCTCAAAGTCAATGAGTTTGGTGCATTATCATGTGTGGAGAAGAACATTACTGATAACACATATACAACTCAAAATCTAACTAACAGAAGTTAAGAAAACTCCCATAATTTTAATTTATGAAAATATGTCTTATTTGTGTGTGCTTTTTTCCCGATCCAGAAGCACTTGAGCTTTTCAGCTCTTCGGCTCGGTCCATGGACATCGTAACCCTTCGTTAGCTTTCAGCTCTTCGGCTCGGTGCCATGGACATCGTAACCCTTCCTTAGCTTTCAGCTCTTCGACACGGTGCCATGGACATTGTAACCCTTCGTTAGCTTTCAGCTCTTCGGCACGGTGCCATGGACATTGTAACCATTCGTTAGCTTTCAGCTCTTCGGCTCGGTGCCATGGACATCGTAACCCTTCGTTAGCTTTCAGCTCTTCGGCTCGGTGCCATGGACATCGTAACCCTTCGTTAGCTTTCAGCTCTTCGGCTCGGTGCCATGGACATCGTAACCCTTCGTTAGCTTTCAGCTCTTCGGCTCGGTGCCATGGACATTGTAACCCTTCGTTAGCTTTCAGCTCTTCGGCTCGGTGCCATGGACATCGTAACCCTTCGGCTCGGTGCCATGGACATTGTAACCATTCGTTAGCTTTCAGCTCTTCGGCTCGGTGCCATGGACATCGTAACCCTTCGTTAGCTTTCAGCTCTTCGGCACGGTGCCATGGACATCGTAACCCTTCGGTTCGGTGCCCCGAACACCGTAAATCTGGAGAACCTGTTGCTTTTCTTCCAGCTCGCTGAATTGAACTGCACTCACAGGGGGGCTTGTCACCCGTCGTCTACGAATACGCTGGGCAGGCGGGTGTGTGTGCTTTAACTCTATGTCTTCTTCTTCTCTTCCACCATCTTTATAGAGATGTTGAGGGTGGGAGTGTATTGATCTTGTGTGTGCTTGTTTTAAGGCACTTTGTAAGCTGTTATTCATTTTTGTAAGGCTGTTCTTGCTGTCGTCGTTTCATCTTTTGCGTGGTCTTCCCCTTGCTCTGTACGCGTTATACTTTTTCTGTGTGGCTCTCTTCATACCATGCGGTCTGAAAAGTCTACAGAATGTTTACTTTAACATTGTTTTAGTGAGAACTGATGCGATATCTTATCTTATCTTACCTTATCTTATGTTAACCCCATTTGCCGTGAAGCGTCAGGGGGAGATTTAGTTTTATATCTTGGACCAGGTGTGTTGCGCTTGACGTTGCCAGTCCATAATTTTCGCAGAGTTCTGAGATGTTATCTATCGTGTTCTTGGCCTGCCTCGTGCTCTGCGCCCTGAGTGTGATATCTAGACATTTAGTAAATGATCAATAAAAAATAAATAATTTCTTCAAAATTTTTATTCTGTGAAGAATTCTCTTCATGTTTGAAAAAATTGTTGACTTTCTTTTCCCCGGGTGGGGTTTTAGCCCACCTTACCCCCCGCTTTTTCGACATGTCTGGGGGCCATTCCTCCTTTTTTTCCTCCTCCCCAGCCTAAGGCGGAAGTACGGAGGTTGAAGAAAAAAAACTCAAAAAAGAACTGATACCAGTGGAAAACTTTTGGGAAAGGGCGACAGAAGATAGGACAAAATTGAAGACCGACTGGGAAACATAGTCAGACAGGCTCTGTTTTTGGGTGGAAAGGGGAAGGAAGGGCCAGGTTGGAGAAGAAACTGGGCTTTCTCTCGCGTTCCCCGACCTAGACTATAAAACTTTTTTAAAATTTTTCGGGGGTTTTAAGGACGTATTTAAAGGGTAGGTAACAAAAGGAAAAAATTTGGAAAAATGGGCCGGAGATGGAAGAACTTGAGGGTGGTTTTGAAAACGCCCGTTGACGAAAGATGAAAAAAAAAGAAAGGGGTTATAAACTTCATGCAGAAAAAAACCACCAGATTTATCAAACCTGAGATACCGTTCTTTGCACAGAAAACCACCTGATTTTCAAAAACATAGACGTATGTTTTTTTGGGAAAAACCCCGTTTATCAAAACAATATGGGGGTCTCGTTTTTTTTGGAAAACCACCAGATTTATCAAACAATGTAAAAACTTCCTTTTCAAGAAAAACCCCCTAGTTTATCAAAAAATAGTAGACGTATTTCTTTTAAAACCACCGATTTATCAAACAACTGTAGACTACTCGTTCTTTTTAAAAACCACCCAGATTTATCCAACTGTAGAGTCGTTCTTTCAGAAAACCCCAGATTTATCAAACAACTGTGCTTTTTTCTTTGCAAAAAAAACCAGATTTATCAAACAACTGTAGACGTCCCGTTCTTTTTGAAAACCACCCAGATTTATCAAATAACTATGACTATTTTTTACGAAAACCAAGATTTATCAAACAACTAAAGACGATCGTTCTTTTAAAAAAATGATTTATCAAATAACAAAGGGTTCCGTTCTTTTCAGCCCTAATTTTTCAAACAAAGGGCGGCCTTTCTTTTACAGAAAACCACCCGATTTATCAAACAACTGTGATATGTTCTTTGCACAAAACCACCTAGTTTATCAAACAACTAGTGCTAAACCCCTTTGCCGAAAACCCCGTTTATCAAAAAACTGGGAGACTTTTTCTTTGCCCAAAAACCCCCTGATTTATCAAAAAACTAAACTAGCTTCGAAAACCCCCCTAAAATTTATCAAAATAATTAAAACTACTGTTTTTGCAGAAAACCCCCGATTTATCAAACAACTAATAGACGTACTCGTTCTTTTTAAAAACCACCCAATTTATCAAATAACTGTAGACGTACCGTTCGCCAAAAACCTGATTTTCAAACAATGTAGAATTTTCCTGTTCTTTGCCAGAAAACACCTGATTTATCAAACAATGTGACTTCCTTTTTTAGAAAACCTGTTTTCAAACAACTAGTGACGTCTTTCTTTTGGGAAAAAAACCACCAGATTTTCAAATAACTAGGACGTCCTGTTCTTTGCACAAAAAACCCAGTTTATAAACAACTGTGGCGTAAATTTTCTTTCCCGAAAACCACCTGATTTATCAAACAATTAAATTTCTTTTTTGTGAAAACCACCAGAATTTTTAAACAACTAGTGGTTGTTTTTTGCCAAAAACCACCAGATTTATCAAACAATGGCGTTTCGTTCTTTGCACGAAACCCCCTAGTTTATCAAAAAACTATAGACGCCTTTTTTTTGGGGAAAAACCCCCAGATTTATCAAACAACAGTAGAGTCCCTTCTTTGAAGAAAAATTAGATTTATCAAACAAAGAGCCCTTTTTTGCAAGAAACCACCAGATTTATCAAATAACGTGACTACCCGTTATTTTGGAAAACCCCCTAGATTTATAAACAATATAGACGTCCCCTTCTTTACGAAAACCACCAGATTTTCAAACAATAGTGACTACCTTTCTTTTCGAAAACCCCCAGATTTATCAAACAACTAGTAGACGTCTTGTTCTTTTTCAAGAAAAACCCCCTAGATTTATCAAACAATGTAGACGTATGTTCTTTTCACAGAAAAAACCCCCTGTTTCAAAAACTGTAGACGTCTCGTTCTTTTCGAAAACCACCTAATTTTTCAAACAACAGTAGACTTCGTTCTTTGCCGAAAACCACCAGATTTTCAAAAACAGTAGACTCCTTCTTTGCACGAAAAACCCCCAGATTTATCAAATAACTAGTAGACGTCCTTATTTCACGAAAAACCTAGATTTATAAACAATGAAGCTCCGTTCTTTGCACAGAAAACCACCTAGATTTATAAACAAATGAATACTTTTCTTTACGAAAAATGATTTATCAAACAATAGTGACTCTGTTCTTGCCGAAAAACCCAGTTTATCAAAACTAGTAAGATTACTTTCTTTGGAAAAACCCAGATTTATCAAACAACTAGTAGACGTACTCTTCTTTACGAAAAACCCCGATTTATCAAACAACTAGTAGACGTAATTCTTTTTGCCCTTTTGTTTTTCAAAAATTTTTAGACGTACTCGTTCTTTGCCAAAAAACCACCAATTTATCAAAAACAGTAGACACCTTCTTTTTTGGGAAAAACCCCAGATTTTAAAAAAACTAGTGCTCTGTTCTTCGAAAAACCGATTTATCAAACAAATAATAGACGTACTGTTCTTTTCAAAAAACCTGATTATCAAATAACAGTGACTCCCCTTCTTTCCGGGGAAAAACCCCCTAGTTTATCAAAACAACTGTGACGTCCCCTTCTTTTTCACGAAAAACCCCTAGATTTATCAAACAACTAGTGATACCCGTTCTTTGCCCGAAAAACCAGTTTATCAAACAACTATGAATACCCGTTCTTTTCACAGAAAACCACTGGGGTTATCAAACAACTGTGACGTCTCGTTCTTTGCACGAAAACCACTAGCTTTTAAATAACAGTGACGTTTTCTTTAAAGAAAACCACCTAGATTTATCAAACAACTGAGACGTACTGTTCTTTTTGAAAACCACCTAATTTTTCAAACAACTAGTGACGTAACCGTTCTTTTTCACGAAACACCTAGATTTATCAAACAACTAGTGGTACTCGTTCTTTTGGAAAAAACCAGTTTATCAAACAACTTAGACGTACCCCTTTTTTCCGAAAACCACCCGATTTTTCAAATAACATGCTCCCGTTCTTTTCAAGAAAACCACCTAGATTTATCAAACAACTAGGACTTTCGTTCTTTACGAAAACCACCCGGTTTTTCAAACAACAGTAGACGTACCTTTCTTTGGGAAAAAATAGATTTATCAAAAAACGTAGACGTACCCGTTCTTTGAAAAAAACCTAGATTTATCAAAAACTAGTAGACTACCTTCTTTTGGGAAAAACCTGGGTTTTTCAAACTTTTTAGACGTCCCTTTCTTTTCGAAAACCACCCGTTTTTAAACAACTGGGAATCTCGTTCTTTGCCGAAAACCACCTGATTTATCAAACAACAGTAGCTCCGTTTTTTGCAAAACCACCTGGGTTTATCTCAACTGTAAACTACTCGTTCTTTTTCCGAAAAACCTGTTTATAAACAACAGTGCTCCCCTTTTTTAAAAACCATGATTTATCAAACAATTGACGTTTTTGCGAAAAACCAGATTTATCAAACAACTGTGACTTACCGCTTTTCAAGAAACCACCTAGATTTTTCAAACAACTAGTGACGTCCTGTTCTTTTTGAAACCCCCTGATTTATCAAACAACAGGACCCTGTTCTTTACGAAAACCCCTGATTTATCAAACAAATGTAGATTTTCGTTCTTTTCTGAAAAAACCCCGTTTTTCAAATAACTAGTAGAGATGTTCTTTACGAAAACCCTTAGATTTATCAAACAACAGTAGACGTTTGTTTTTTTGGGAAAACCCCCGTTTACAAATAATATGGGGGTCCCCTTCTTTGCGAAAACCACCTGATTTTCAAAAACAGTAGAACTCGTTTTTCTTTTTCCACCAGATTTTTCAAACAACAATGAAAGCCCTTCTTTTCTGAAAAACCCCCCAGATTTATCAAACAAAGAGCTCCGTTTTCCCCGAAAAACCTAGACAAACAAATAGACTACCGTTTTTTTGCACGAAAAAACCCCAGTTTATCAAAAATAGTAGACAACCGTTTTTGCGAAAACCACCTAGATTTATCAAACAACGTAGAGACTGTTCTTTTTCAAAAAAACCTAATTTATCAAACAACTAGTAGACTAACCTTTTTTACGAAAAACCCCCTGATTTTTCAAAAAACAGGGGTATCTTTTAAAAAACTAATTTTCAAAAACTGTAGCCCCGTTCTTTTGCCCGAAAACCCGTTTCAAAAATAGTAGGTATCGTTCTTTTAAAAAACCTGATTTATCAAACAAAAAATGCGTATGTTCTTTTTCCAAAAACCACCTAGATTTTCAAATAACGAAGACCGCTTTGAAAAAACCCCTAGATTTATCAAACAACTGTAAGTCCGTTCTTTACGGCCCCCGTTTTTCAAACAACTGTAGACGTCCTGTTCTTTACAGCCCCCTGATTTACAAACAACTAAGGGGGTACCTGTTCTTTTACAGAAAAACCACCTAGTTTATCAAACAACTGTAGACTCTGTTCTTTGACAGAAAACCACCTAGTTTATCAAACAACAGAGACATTCTTGCACGAAAAACCCCCTAGATTTATCAAATAATGTAGATCTCTTTTTTGCAAAAACCACCAGATTTTCAAACAACTAATAGACTTTTTCTTTTTTCGAAAAACCCCCTAGATTTATCAAATCTGGCTCCCTTCTTTAAAAAAATGATTTTTCAAACAACTAGTAACGTCCTGTTCTTTCTAAAACCCCTGATTTACAAACAACTGTAGACGTATGTTCTTTGCCCCACCTGATTTTCCAACTGTGGGCAATTCTTTTTGAAAACCCCCCTAGTTTATCAAAAAACTAGTGACGTACTCGTTTTTACGAAAACCTGTTTATCAAACAACGGGGACGTACCGTTCTTTTTTAAAAACCACCTGTTTATAAAAATAGTAGATCCGTTCTTTACGAAAACCCCTAGATTTATCAAAAACCAATGGTCTCTTTTTTTGGGGGAAAACCAATTTTCAAATAACTAAGACTCCGTTCTTTCACGAAAACCACCTGATTTATCAAAAACTGTAGACGTACCTTTCTTTAAAAAAACCAATTTTTCAAACAACTAAGACGCCCGTTTTTTGGAAAGTCCCGTTTATCAAACAACTAGTAGGTCTCGTTCTTTTCCGAAAAACCTAGATTTTCAAATAACTAGTAGATTCCTGTTTTTTTGAATAAAAAACCCAGATTTATCAAACAACTAGTAGACGTCTGTTCTTTGCACAGAAAACCACCCGATTTATCAAACACATGGGGGTTTTCCCCCTTTTTTTTGGGAAACCCCCTAAAAGCAAAAAATAGTAGAGTACTCGTTCTTTTTTAAAAAAACCACCCAGATTTATCAAACAACAGTAGAGTCTCGTTCTTTGCGAAAAAACCTGTTTTTCAAAAAACTGGCGCTGTTCTTTTTGAAAAAAAACCTGTTTTTCAAACAACTATAGACGTCCGTTCTTTTAAAAAAACCTATTTATCAAACAACTAGTAGACGCCCGTTTTTTGGAAACCCCCTAGTTTATCAAAAACTAGTGGGTTTTCCTTTTTGCAATCCAGATTTATCAAAAAATTAATACCCCGCTTTTCCGAAAAACCTAGTTTTTCAAACAACTGTAGACGTACCCGTTCTTTTCCGAAAAACCCCCTAGATTTTTCAAACAATTAAAACGTATTGTTCTTTTGAAAAACCAGATTTTCAAACCTAGTAGACGTACTCGTTCGCGAAAAACCTAGATTTCTCATAGGGGCTTTTCTTTTGGGGAAAAAACCGGGTTTTTCCCTTGGGGGCCTTCTTTGGGGAAAAACCTGGGTTTTCAAATCATAGACGTAAAGTTCTTTTTTTGGGGAAAAACCTGTTTTCAAACAACTAGTGACATCGTTCTTTTTCCGAAAAACCTGTTTTTAACTCTGAGACTCCGTTCTTTGCAGAAAACCACCTGATTTTCAAAAAACGGAGACGTATGTTTTTGCCCGAAAAACCTAAATTTATCAAACAAATAATAGACGTACTGTTCTTTTTTGAAAAACCCCCTAATTTATCAAAACTAGTGACGGCCTTCTTTCCAAAAACCCGAAAACAAACAACTAGTAGACATGCCCTTTTTTGAAAACCAGATTTTCAAACAACGTGCAATGTTCTTTGCAAAGAAAACACCCAGTTTTCAAACAACTAGTAGACGTACCTTTCTTTGGAAAACCACCTAGGTTATCAAAAAACTATAGAAAATGTTCTTTTTGGGGAAAAACCCCCCTAAAATTTATCAAATAACTTAGACATTTTGTTCTTTGCCAAAAAAACCATAATTTATCAAACAACTATAGACTATGTTTTTTTGCAGAAAACCTAGATTTATCAAAAACAGTAGAGTAACTTTTTTGCACGAAAACCCCTATTATCAAAAAACAGTAGACACTGCCTTTTTCACGAAAACCACCAGATTTATCAAACAACTAGTAGACGTATTCTTTCTTTGAAAACCACCGATTTATCAAATAACGAGACGACCCGTTCCGAAACCACCTAGTTTATCAAACAACAGTAGACGAACGTCCCTTTTCCAAAAAAACCACTAGTTTATCAAACAACTAGTAGACTACCTGTTCTTTCCGAAACCACCTGTTTATCAAACAACAGAGACTACCTGTTCTTTTTGAAAACCACCTAGATTTATCAAACAACTAGTAAACGTTTTTTTGCAAAAACCTAGATTTTCAAACAACTAGTAACCAAACCCTTTTTTTACGAAAAACCTGATTTATAAAAAAACTGTGACTTCGTTCTTTGCACAGAAAACCACCGGTTTTCAAACCATGAGAATTCCGTTCTTTTTCCGAAAAAACCCCCAGATTTACAATCAACGGAGACGTATTTCTTTGCCAAAAAAACCACCCCGATTTTTCAAAAACCCGTGGGCCGTTTTTTGCCCCGAAACCACCCTTTTTAAACAATAGAGCGGGATTCTTTTCGAAAACCCCCTGATTTATCAAACAAAGTAGCTTACCCCTTCTTTTCACGAAAACACCCGATTTATCAAAACAACTAGTGACCTTTTTTTTTTGCGAAAACCCCTAATTTACAAACAACTGTAGACTCCTGTTTTTTTACGAAAAAACCTAGTTTTCAAACTAGAGACGTCTGTTTTTCACGAAAACCATGATTTATCAAATAACAGTAATCTCGTTTTTTGGGGAAAAAACCCAAGATTTATCAAACAACGGGAGACTCCGTTCTTTTTAAAACCACCTAGTTTATCAAAATTAATAAATCCCGCTTTGAAAAAACCACCATTTTTTCAAACAACAAGACGTACTCTTCTTCGAAAACCACCTGGGTTTATCAAACAACTAAGCGCCCGCTTTTGGGGAAAACCATAGATTTATCAAACAACTAGTAGACGTAACCGTTCTTTTTCAAAAAAACCCAGATTTATCAAACAATAGTAGACCCCGTTCTTTTTCCCGAAACCACCGATTTATCAACAACTGTAACTCCTGTTCTTTGCACAGAAAACACCCAAAATTTATCAAAACTAGTGACGTCCCGTTCTTTGCGAAAAAACCTAGATTTATCAAACAACTAGTGACGTACCCGTTCTTTTACGAAAACCACCTGATTTATCAAACAACTTGAGTTTTCTTTTCACAGAAAACCACCCCGATTTATCAAACAAAGTAGACTCCTTCTTTTTGGGAAAAACCCCCTAGATTTATCAATCAACTATAGACGTATGTTCTTTTAAAACCTAGTTTATCAAACAACTAGTAGACGTACCGTTCTTTGCACAGAAAACCACCTGTTTTCAAACCTGTAGACTCACGTTCTTTGGAAAACCACCCGAATTTATCAAAAATGTAGACTTACCTTCTTTTGTGAAAAACCTGATTTTCAACAACTAGTAGACCCTTTTCTTTTAGAAAACCACCTGATTTTTCAAACAACTAGTAGACGTACCTGTTCTTTTCCAAAAACCACCAGATTTTCAAACAACATAGACTCTTTCTTTTCCAAAAAAAACCACCTAGATTTATCAAATAACTGTAAGTCTCGTTCTTTTAAAAAAACCCAATTTATCAAAAAATGAACCTTTTTTTTGCCCGAAAACCACCGTTTTCAAAAAACTTAAGGACCTTTTTTTTTTCCCAAAACCCCTGTTTTCAAACAACAAATAGACGTACTCGTTCTTCCCCGAAAAACCCCCTAATTTATCAAACAACGTAAAATACTCGTTCTTCGCCGAAAACCCCTAAATTTTCAAATAACTAGTAGCCCTGTTTTTTTAAAACCCCCTGTTATCAAAAACTATAATCCCCTTCTTTGCCCGAAAACCCCCGTTTTCAAACAACAGGATACTGTTCTTTTCAAGAAAACCACCTGCACAAATAACAGGAATATTTCCCCTTTTCGAAAACCACCTAGATTTATCAAACAACTGTAGAGTACTTTCTTTGCCGAAAAACCAATTTTTCAAACAACTATGACGTAACCCTTTTTTTTCCAGAAAACCCCTAATTTATCAAAAAACCGTGACGTATTTCTTGCCGAAAAACCCCCTAGTTTATCAAACAACTGGAAAACACCTTCTTTGCCGAAAACCCCTAGATTTTCAAAAACTAGTAGACACCGTTCTTTTTGGGGAAAAACCTGATTTATCAAACAATGTAGACGTAAAATTTTTTTGCCGAAAACACCCAATTTTCCAACTATAGAGACCTGTTCTTTCAAAAACCCAGTTTTTCAAACAATATAGACGTACCTTTTTTGCAAGAAAAACGATTTTTCAAAAACTAGAGATACCCCTTCTTTTCAAAAACCACCAGATTTTCAAACAACTGTAGACTACTGTTCTTTGGGAAAAAACCAATTTTCAAACAACGAGCCTCGTTCTTTTTAAAACCCCGTTTTCAAACAACTAGTGGGAAACTTCTTTGGGAAAAACCCCCAATTTATCAATCAACGTAGACCTCTTTTTTGCCGAAACCCCCTAGATTTATCAAACAACTATAGACGTCCGTTCTTGAAAAAAAACCTGATTTATCAAACCTAGTAAATTTAAAGTTCTTTTCGAAAAAACCTAGATTTATCAAAAAATAGTAGACTCCCCCTTCTTTTGAAAAACCCCCTAGATTTACAAACAACTATAGACTCCTGTTCTTTTTTCGAAAAACCCCCTAATTTATCAAACAACTAGTAGACGTACCTTTCCGGGGAAAACCCCGTTTATCAAACAACAGAGACGTCTGTTCTTTGGGAAAAAACCTGTTTTCAAAAAACTGTGACGTATCGTTCTTTCCGCCACCTAGATTTATCAAACAACTGTAGACGTATTTCTTTGCGAAACCCCTGTTTATCAAATAACTAGTAGACTTGTTTTTTGCCGAAAACCCAGTTTTTCAAACAACTAGTAGACTCTCGTTCTTCCACAGAAAACCACCTAGTTTATCAAACAACAGAGACGTCCTTTTTGAAAAAACCTGATTTATCAAACAACTAGTAGACGTAACCTTCTTTTTTGAAAACCACCTGTTTTTCAAACAACTGAGACTATTTCTTTGCACGAAAAAACCCCCTAGATTTATCAAACAACAGTAGACGTCCTGTTCTTTGCGAAAACCCCCGGGTTTTTCAAAAATAGTGACGTCCGTTCGCGAAAAACCAGATTTTTTAAACAACTGTAGACGTACCCGTTCTTTCAAGAAAACCACCTGTTTATCAAACAATATAGACGTATGTTCTTTTACGAAAACCACCAGATTTATCAAACAACAGTGGGGCCGTTCTTTGCCGAAACCATGATTTTCAATCAATAGTAGACGTCTGTTCTTTGGAAAAATGTTTTTAAACACTAGTGCATGTTCTTTTTCCAAAAAACCCCTTTTTAAAAAACGTAGACGTCCCTTTTTTCGAAAACCCCCGTTTTTCCAACGAGATTACCGTTTTTTGCCCGAAAAACCCAGATTTATCAAACAACTAGTAGACGTACCTGTTCTTTTTCCCGAAAAACCCATTTATAAACAACTAGTAGACTATTTCGCCCGAAAACCTAATTTTAAACAACTATAGACCCCCTTCTTTTTGGGGAAAAATAGTTATCAAATAAATAGTAGATAACTGTTCTTTCGAAAACCACCTAGTTTATCAAACAAAATGACTATGTTCTTTTGGAAAAAACCCCCAGATTTATCAAAAATAGTAGCTTTTCTTTGAAAAACCACCTAGTTTATCAAACACTAGTAGACTAACCGTTCTTTGCACAGAAAACCACCTAGATTTATCAAACAACGTAGACTCTCGTTTTTTTCAGAAAACCACCAGATTTATCAAACAACTGGGAAGCCTTCTTTGCACAGAAAACCACCCGTTTTTCAAATAACTAGTAGAGCCGTTCTTTTCGAAAAACCGATTTATCAAAAAAAATATAGACAAACTTCTTTGCGAAAACCACCAGATTTACAAACAACAGTGACACTGTTCTTTGGAAAAACCCCCTAGATTTATCAAACACATAGGTCCTTTCTTTGCACGAAAAACCCCATAGTTTATCAAACAACAGTAGACGTACCCGTGAGAAAACCACCTAGATTTATCAAACTGTAGAGAATTTTTCTTTGCCCCTTTTTTTATCAAAAACTAGTAGCGTCTCGTTCTTTGCCGAAACCCAAATTATCAAACAACTATAAATTCCCCTTCTTTGGAAAACCACCTAGTTTTTCAAATAACTAGGCGTACTGTTCTTTTCCCAAAAACCTGTTTATCAAACAACTAGTAAACCGCTTTTCAAAACCACCAATTTATCAAACAACTGTAACACTTCTTTGCCGAAAACCACCTAGATTTATCAAACAACTAAACACTTCTTTTTTTCCGAAAACCACCCGTTTTTCAAACAACGTAACTCCTGTTCTTTGCCGGGAAAAACCCCCTAGATTTATCAAACCTAGTGACGTACCCGTTCTTTTTTGGGAAAACCCCGTTTATCAAACCCTGTAAACGTATCGTTCTTTTTGAAAACCCCCTGATTTATCAAATAACTAGTAGACGTACTGTTCTTTTCAAAAAAACCCCCTAATTTATCAAAACCCAGTAACGTACTCTTCTTTCAGAAAACCACCAGATTTATCAAATAACTAGTAGACGTCCTGTTCTTTCGAAACCACCGATTTTTCGCAACTGGGAACGTATTTTTCCCCGGGAAAAAACCTAGATTTATCAAAAAAAATGTAGACGTACCGTTCTTTTTCCAAAACCCAGATTTATCAAAAAACTAGTAGACGAACCCTTCTTGCACGCCAAGAAAAACACTATTTAAGCCTTCCCTGTTCTTTTTCAGAAAACCACCCAGTTTATCAAACAACTGTAGATCCTGTTCTTGCAAAAACCCCTAGTTTATCAAACAACTAGTAGACGCCCGTTCTTTGCCAAAAACCACCGTTTTTCAAACAACTGGGGCTCCCGTTCTTTGCACGAAAACCACCCAGATTTATCAAACAACCCGTGGGTTTTCTTGCGAAAACCCACTAGATTTTTCAAACAATTAAAACGTCCCGTTTTTGCGAAAACCACCTAGATTTATCAATCAACTAGTAACGTACTCGTTCTTTGCAGAAAAAACCTAGATTTATCAAACCCCCAGTAGACGTACCGTTCTTTGCACGAAAACCACCCAGATTTATCAAACAACTTAGACGTAAGTTCTTTTCGAAAACCATAGTTTATCAAACAACTAGTAGCCCCGTTCTTTTAAAAAAAACCTGGTTTCAAAAATAGTGAATCCTGTTCTTTTAAGAAACCATGTTTTTCAAACAACTAGTGGGCACCTGTTCTTTTTCACGAAAACCACCGATTTATCAAAAAAAATAGTGAAATTTCCGTTCTTTTTTTGGCCACCTAGTTTTCAAAAACTAGTAGACGTACTCTTCTTTCGAAAACCACCTGTTTATCAAAAAATATGACTCTGTTCTTTGGGAAAAACCCCCTGGGTTATCAAATAATTTAGTAGCTATTTCTTTGGAAAACCACCTAGATTTATCAAAAACCTATAACGTACTCGTTCTTGCCGAAAACCCCCTGTTTTTCAAACAACAGTGAATGTTCTTGAGAAAACCATAAATTTCAAATAACTAGTAGACGTCCCGTTCTTTTTGGAAAAACCCCCGATTTTCCAACTAAGGGCTTTTCCTTTTTTAAAAGAAACCACCCAGATTTATCAAACAACTGAAACTTCCTGTTCTTTTTCACAGAAAAACCCAGATTTATCAAAAAATAGTGACTCCTGTTTCTTTTAGAAAACCACCTAGATTTATCAAACAATAGTGGTACTTTTTTTTTGCACAAAAAACCAGTTTTCAAACAACTAGTGGGTACTTTTTTTGACCATAATTTATCAAATAACTAGTAGACGTATCGTTCTTTGGGAAAAACCCAGATTTTCAAAAAACTGTAACTATGTTCTTTTCCCAAAACCACCCGGTTTCAAAATAGTAGACGTAACCGTTCTTTTCCGAAAACCACCAGTTTATCAAAAAACTATAGAGCTGTTCTTTGCCGAAAAACCTAGATTTATAAACTCGAAACCCGTTCTTTTAAAACCACCTGTTATAAAAACTAGTAGACGTACCGTTTTTTGCACAGAAAAACCCCCAAAATTTATCAAACAAAAAATGACTTTTTCTTTAGAAAACCACCTAGTTTCTAACTGTAGACGTACCCCTTCTTACAAAAAACCCAAAATTTTTCAAACAACTGTGACGTCCTTCCCGCCAAAAACCCCTAATTTTTCAAACAACTAGAGACTACCTGTTCTTTGGAAAAACCCCCGATTTTTTTCCCCCAAAAAAGACTCGTTCTTTTTCCCGAAAACCCCCAGGTTTTCAAACAACTGTAAAACGTCTCGTTCTTTTCCGAAAACCCACTGCTTTATCAAATAACTGGGAGACGTATGTTCTTTTCGAAAAAATGTTTTTTAAAAACCATGAAAGATCGTTCTTTTTAAAACCACCAGATTTATCAAACAACTAGTGGTAACCCTTCTTTTTGAAAACCACCTAGATTTTCAAACAACTAGTAGACATGTTTTTTTTTGAAAAACCCAATTTTTAAAAACTATGCGTAGTTCTTTGCCAAAAAAACCATAGTTTTCAAATAACTAGTAATATCTTCCTTTTCGAAACCCCCAGTTTATAAAAAACTGGGAAGACGTTCTTTCTTTTAAAAAAACCTGTTTTCAAAAAATAGTAGACTACCTGTTCTTTTGGGAAAAACCCCCTAGATTTTTCAAACAATAGAGACACCCGTTCTTTCCAAAAAAACCACCAGATTTATCAAAAAACTATAGGTACCCCTTCTTTGCGAAAACCACCCGTTTATTAAAAAAGTAACTCGTTCTTGCAAAACCACCTGATTTATCAAACAACTATAGATAATTTTTTCTTTGGAAAAAACCTGTTTTTCAAACCTAGTGACTATGTTCTTTAAAAAAACCACCTAATTTATCAAACAACATAGACGTACCGTTCTTTGGAAAACCACCTAGATTTATCAAAAACTGTGACGGCCGTTCTTTGAAAACCACCTAGATTTTCAAACAACTAGAGACGTAACCGTTCTTTTCCGCCACCTGATTTTCAAACAACTAGTAGACTACCTGTTCTTTTTGGGAAAAAACCAGATTTTCAAACAACTGTAGACTCCTGTTCTTTTTTCACAGAAAACCCCCTGATTTTTCAAACAACTAGTAGACTTCCGTTTTTTGCAGAAAACCACCCGTTTTTCAAACAACATAGACACCTTTTTTGGCAGAAAACACCTGGGTTTCAAACAACTGTGACGTATGTTCTTTTTAAAAAACCACCCAGTTATCAAAAAACTGTAAGTCCGTTCTTTTTTGAAAACCACCGTTTATAATAATAGAGAGTTCCCTTCTTTGGAAAAAAACCCCTGGGTTTTCAAACAACTGGAACGCCCGTTCTTTTTGAAAACCCCTGTTTTTCAAAAAATAGTAGACGACACGTTCTTTCCCGAAAACCACCTGTTTATCAAACAACAGTAGACTTACCGTTCTTTGCCGAAAAACCCCCTTTATCAAACAACTAGGAGTTGTTCTTTGGAAAACCACCTGATTTTTCAAAAAACCCATAGACGTCCTGTTCTTTGCCGAAAAAACCTAGATTTATCAAAAATAGTAGACGTACTCGTTCTTTGCCGAAAAACCCCTAGTTTTCAATAACGTGAGTACTGTTCTTTTTAAAAACCCTAGTTTTCAAAAACTGTAGACTTTTTTTCTTTTCGAAAACCACTAAGATTTAAAAAACGAGACTACCCCTTTTTCACGAAAACCCACCTAGATTTATCAAACAACTAGTAGACTCTGTTCGCAAAAAACCCCTGATTTATCAAAAACTTAGACTCCGTTTTTAGAAAAACCCCAAAAATTTATCAAACAACAAGGAGAACCGTTCTTTGCGAAAACACCCCGAATTTTTAAACAACAGTAGGTTTCCTGTTCTTTGGGAAAAACCCCCTAATTTTTCAAACAACTAGAGACATTCCTTTTTTTGCCAGAAAACCACCAGTTTATCAAACAATAAGACGTACCCGTTCTTTGAAAAAACCCCAGATTTTTCAAAAAAAATAGTGACTTTCTTTGCAAAAACCACGGTTTTCAAAACAACTGGGAGAGTCTCGTTCTTTTTCCCCAAAACCACCCAGATTTTTCAAACAACTGTGCTCCTTCTTTGCCGAAAACCCCCTAGATTTTCAATCAACTGGGCTCTGTTCTTTGCAAGAAAACCCCTGATTTATCAAACAACTAGTAGATTTCCGTTCTTTGCAGAAAACCCCGTTTTTTTAAACAACGGGAGACTACGTTTTTTTGCACAGAAAAACCTAGAAACAAACAAAGGACTTACCGTTCTTGCGAAAACCACCCAGTTTATCAAACAACTAGTAGCTACCTTTTTTTGCGAAAACACCCGATTTATCAAACAACTGTAGACATCCTTTCTTTGCGAAAAACCTGATTTATCAAAAAACCTTTTTTAAATGCTGTTCTTTTTCGAAAACCACCTAGATTTATCAAAAACTAGTGAAAAAATTTCTTTTAAGAAAAAACCTGTTTCAAACAATGTAGACTATGTTCTTTGGAAAAAACCCCCAGATTTATCAAATAACTGTAGACGTATGTTCTTTCGAAAAATGATTTTCAAACCATGACGTACCTTTTCGCCGAAAACCACCGTTTAAAAACTAGACGTCCCTTTTCTAAAACCAAACCCGTTTTCAAAACGAGCAACCGTTCTTTCGAAAAAACCCCCGTTTTTAAACAACTGTAGAACCCCCGTTTTTTTTCGAAAAACCCCCTGTTTTTCAAACAACTGTAGACGTCCTGTTCTTGCCGAAAACCACCTAATTTATCAAACAATTAGAGCCCCTTTTTTTCAGAAAACCTGATTTATCAAACAACTATAGATCCTTTCTTTGCACAGAAACCCCCTAATTTATCAAACAACTAGTAGACGTATGTTCTTTTTAAAAACCCAGATTTTTTTAAAAAAAGTGCTGCCGTTCTTTTTCACAGAAACCCCTGTTTCAATCAATTAGGGGCGTCTGTTCTTTTTGGGAAAAACCCCCTAGATTTATCAAACAAAGAAACCGTTCTTTTGGGAAAAAACCAGATTTATCAAACAACTAGTAGACGTACGTTTTTGAAAAACCAGTTTTTTTTAAAAAATAGTGACTTCCGTTTTTGCAAAAACCACCAGATTTATCAAACAACTAGTAGATCCTGTTCTTTGCCGAAAACCACCCAATTTATCAAACCTATAGACGTATTTCTTTGGGGAAAAACCCCCTAGATTTATCAAACAACTAGAGACTCCGTTCTTTGCACAGAAACACCCGTTTATCAAAAACTGTAGACCTGTTCTTTGCACGAAAAACCGATTTATCAAACAAAAGGGGCTCTTCTTTGCGAAAACCACCCAATTTTCAAATAACAGTAAGACTGTTCTTTCGAAAAAACCTGAATTATCAAAAAACTTTGACGCTTTCTTTGCCGAAAACCACTGATTTATCAAACAATAGTGAACGACTCGTTCTTTTTTTGAAAACCCCCTAAAAATTTTCAAAAACGTAGACTTTTTCTTTCCGAAAAACCCCCTAGATTTATAAACAACTATGGTCCCCCTTTTTTACGAAAAACCCCCAGATTTATCAACAACTGGACTAGTTCTTTCGAAAAAACCCCCTAGCTTTATTACAGGAATTTCTTTGGGGAAAAACCGATTTATCAAACAACAGTAGACGTATTTCTTTTCCCCCAAAAATAGTTTTTCAAACAACTAGTGACGCCCCTTCTTTTTCAAAAAAACCACCTGATTTATCAAACAACTAGGATTTTTTTTTTTGTAAAAATGATTTTTCAAACAACTGTGCTCCCGTTTTTTGCTGAAAACCACCGATTTTCAAATAACAGGGGCCCTTCTTTTAAGCCACCGATTTTCAAACCTAGTGACGTTGGGTTTTTTGCAAGAAAACCCCAGATTTTTTTAAACATAGTGCACCCGTTCTTTTGAAAAACCACCTGTTTCAAAAAACCCGGGAGAATTTTTCTTTCGAAAACCCCGGATTTATCAAAAAAATAGTGACTATTCTTTTTCACAGAAAAACCAGTTTCAAAACAGTAGACGTACCCTTTTTTTGCACAGAAAACCACCTGTTTATCAAACAACAGAGAAACTCTGTTCTTTTCCGAAAACCACCTGATTTATCAAACAAAGTAGACGTCCCGTTCTTTGCCGAAAACCACCTAGATTTTTCAATCAATAGTAGACTCTCGTTCTTTTTGGGAAAAAACCCAGATTTATCAAACAACTATAGACATGCCCCCCGAAAACCAGATTTATCAAACAACTAGTAGACTCAGTTCTTTTCGAAAAACCTAGATTTATCAAACAACTAGTAGACTTACCCGTTTTTTTAGAAAACCTGGGTTTTCAAAAACAAAGACGACCTTTTTCTTTTTGGGAAAAACCCCCGATTTATCAAACAACTGAGACTCCCGTTCTTTGCACAGAAACCCCCAATTTATCAAAAACTGTGATATGTTCTTTTTCAAAAACCTAGATTTATCAAATAACTGTAGATTTTTTTTTCTTTTCAGAAAACCCTAGTTTATCCAATGGATTTTGTTCTTTGAAAAAACCCCTGTTTATCAAAAAATAGTAGACGTATTTCTTTGCAGAAAAACCCCCCGGTTTATCAAACAACTGTGAAAGTTCTTCTTCGAAAACCCCGATTTTTTAAACAACATGCGCCCTTCTTCAAAACCACCTGATTTCCAATAGTAGACGAACCGTTTTTTTACAAAGGGGAAAACCCCCTGGTTATCAAACAACTATGACGCCTGTTCTTTTGGAAAAACCCCCGTTTATAAACAACTGTAGGGTTTTTCTTTTGCCGAAAACCACCTGGGTTTTCAAACAATAGTAGCGTATGTTCTTTTTAAAAACCTGCCATCAAAAAACAGGACTACTCGTTCTTTGCCCCGAAAAACCCCCTGATTTATCAAACAACTGTGGGGTACTCGCTTTACAGAAAAACCCCCGGTTTTTCAACAACTGGAGGCGAACGTTTTTTAAAACCACGGTTTTAAAAAAAAAAGTAGACGTCTGTTCTTTTTCGAAAAACCCCCTGAATTTTTAAAAAATAGAGCGCCGTTCTTTGCAAGAAAACCACCCAGATTTATCAAATAACATAGATGCCGTTCTTTTGCCGAAAAACCCCCTGTTTATCAAAAAACAGTAATTCGTTCTTTTAAAAAACCACCGATTTATCAAACAACTAGAGACTCCCTGTTCTTTTTTTTGAAAACCACCTAGATTTATCAAACAACAAAACGTCCTGTTCTTTGGAAAAACACCTAGATTTATCAAACCTAGGACTTTGTTCTTTTCAGAAAAAACCACAGATTTATCAAATCAGTAGAGACTGTTCTTTGCAAAAACCACCTAATTTATCAAACAACAGTGCGTATGCTTTTCAAGAAAACCCCCAAATTTTTCAAAACTGAGACTCCTGTTCTTTGCCGAAAACCACCTAGATTTATCAAACCTGTAGAGACCGTTCTTGCACAGAAAACCACCCGTTTTTCAAACCTGGGAAGTTTGTTCTTTTAAAAAAACCCCCAAATTTTCAAAAAATAGTGAAGTCCTTTCGCAAGAAAACCACCTGTTTTTCAAACAACTGGCTGCCCGTTTTTTTTTGAAAACCGTTTTTCAAAAAACAGAGATTTTTGTTCTTTTTCCGAAAAACCCGATTTATCAAACAACTGAGATAAGTTCTTTTCCGAAAAATGATTTCAAACCCAAAACTCCCTTTTTCCGAAAACCACGATTTTTCAAACTCTAGAGAACCCTTCTTTTCCAAAACCCCCTAGTTTCAAAAAACTGTAGACGTCTCGTTCTTTGCACAGAAAACCACCTGATTTATAAACAAATAAAGATCTGTTCTTTCAAAACCACCCAATTTCAAAATAACTAGTAGAATTTGTTCTTGCAAAAACCACCTAGATTTTCAAAAACTAGTAGCTCCCCTTCTTTGGGGAAACCCCCCTAGATTTTCAAACAACAGGGAAGACCGTTCTTTTAAAAATGATTTAATAAAAAATAGTAGACTGCCTGTTCTTTTCTGAAAAAACCCAGGTTTCAAACAACTGTAGACTTGTTCTTTGCCGAAAACCACCGCTTTATCAAATAAATATAGAGTATGTTTTTTGAAAACCCCTAGATTTTTCAAACAACAGAGCGTCTGTTCTTTTCGAAAACCACCGATTTATCAAAACAACTGGAAAATAACAGTTCTTTGACGAAAACCCCTAATTTTAAATAATAAAATGCTCTTTTTCAAAAAACCCCCTAGATTTATCAATCAACTAGTAGACCTTTCGTTCTTTTTCAAAAACCACCAGTTTTTCAAAAACTAGTAGACGTACCCTTCTTTGCACAGAAAAACCCCCAGATTTTCAAACCTAGTAGACGGCACCTTTTCACGAAAACCCTGTTTATCAAACAACAGTAGACTTCCCTTCTTTTCAAAACCACCCAGATTTATCAAAAAATTAACCTTTCTTTTCGAAACCACCCGTTTTTCAAAAAACTTAGTTTTTCCCGTTTTTTGCCGAAAAACCCGGGTTTTCAAACAACTAGTGACGTCTCGTTCTTTGCACAAAAAAAACTAGATTTTCAAATAACTAGTAGGTCTCGTTCTTTGCACGAAAACCACCTAGATTTATCAAACAACTGTAATAGTTCTTGAAAAAAAAAGATTTATCAAAACTAGTAGCTCCCGTTCTTTTCGAAAAACCCCTAGATTTATCAAACAATGTGGACTTCTTCTTTGCAAGAAAACCACTGATTTATAAACAACTATAAAACGTAGTTCTTCCCAAAAAAACCCCCCAATTTTTTAAAAAACAGTAGACACCCCTTCTTTTAAAACCACCAGTTTTTCAAACAATATAGACATGTTTTTTCAGAAACCCCCCTGATTTATCAAACAACTAGTAGACTCTCGTTCTTGCCCAAAACCACCTAGTTTTTCAAACAACTAGTGACAACCGTTCTTTGCCCGAAAAACCTAGATTTATCAAACAACTAGTAGACGTTCGTTCTTTGCAAGAAAAACCCCTGATTTTCAAACTACTAGTGGGTCCGTTCTTTTACGAAAAACCCCCAGTTTTTCAAAAATAGTAGACTCTCGTTTTTGCAAAAACCCCGTTTTTCAAACAAATAATAGACTATGTTCTTTGGGAAAAAACCCCCTAATTTATAAAAAAACTATAGACACTTCTTTTTCCGAAAACCACTAGATTTTCAAAAAACTGTGACGTCCCCCCTTTTTTAAAAAATAATTTTCAAACAACTATAATTTTCCCGTTTTTTTGAGAAAACCATGATTTTTCAAAAAACATGACAACCTTTTTTTGCTGAAAACCACTGGTTATCAAAAAAGGCGTCTCGTTCTTTTGGGAAAACATACATCAAACTATAGACGTATGTTCTTTTCAGAAAAACCTAATTTATCAAACAATGGTGGCCGTTTTTGACAAAACCCCCAGATTTATCAAACAACTGTAGACTAAAAGTTCTTTCCGAAAACCACCAGATTTTCAAAAAACTTGACGTATGTTTTTGCTGAAAACACCCAGATTTATAAACAACAGTAGAATTATGTTCTTTGAAAAACCCCAGATTTTCAAATAACGGGGACCCTGTTCTTTGCCGAAAAACCCCCTAGTTTTTCAAACAACTAGGCATCTTCTTCCGAAAACCACCGATTTTTCAAACAACTGGGAGACTCTCGTTCTTTTTGAAAACCACCTAGATTTATCAAACAATAATGGGCAATTTCTCGTTCTTTTTCACAAACCACCTAGATTTATCAAAACTAAGTAGACCCCTTCTTTTTGAAAAAACCCGATTTATCAAAAAAGCAAATAGACGTCCCGTTCTTTGCTGAAAACCCCTAATTTTCAAACAACTATGACAACCGTTTTTACAGAAAAAAACCCCCTGGTTTTTCAAATAATAAAAACGTACCCGTTCTTTTTCACGAAAAACCCCCTAGGGTTTATCAAACAAAATTATTGAACCTCCCCGTTCTTTTTCCCCGAAAACCACCCAGATTTTCAAACAGAGAGTACCCCTTCTTTGCCCGAAAACCACCTGGGTTTTTCAAACAACTAGTGAAATTTCCTGTTTTTCCCAAAAACCCCCTGGGTTTTTCAAACAACTAATGAAAATCTCGTTCTTTAAAAACTAGTTTTTCAAACAAAGTAGACGTACCCGTTCTTTGCCGAAAACCCCCTGATTTTTCAATCCTAGTGAAAGTACTCGTTCTTTGCTGAAAACCACCTGGTTTTTAAAACAACTAAATAGAAATTTCCCCCTTCTTTCCAAAAAACCACCTAGATTTATCAAACAACCGTGGGTACCCCGTTCTTTTTGAAAACCACCCGGTTTTCAAACAACAAAAAAGGGGCACGTTCTTTTCGAAAACCACCTGTTTATAAACAACTAAATAGCCTCCTGTTCTTTGCTGAAAACCACCTGGGTTTATCAAACAATAAATAGACGTACCTGTTCTTTGCCGAAAACCACCCCAGATTTATCAAACAACTAGTGACTATCGTTCTTTTGAAAAACCACCTGGGTTTATCAAATAACCCAGTAAGTTGGGTTCTTTTGAAAACCCACTAGATTTATCAAACCTAGTGGGGGGTACTCGTTCTTTTTCAAGAAAACCCCCTAGATTTATAAATAATAGTAGACGTACCTGTTCTTTCTTTTTAAAACCTTTTGTTTTCAAACAACTAGTAGACGTATCGTTCTTCGCAGAAAAACCTGGGTTTTTCAAACAACTGGTAACGTTTTCGTTTTTTTGAAAACCACCCGGTTTATCCCGGAATGGGCCCTGTCTTTTTTCTGAAAAACCTAAAATTTTCCAAAAAACTAGTAGACATTCTTTTCTTTGCCGAAAACCATGGGTTTTTTGAAAAACTGGTAAACGTCCTGTTCTTTTTCTGGAAAAAAACCCAGATTTATCAAACAACTGGGAGACGTACTCGTTCTTCCCCGAAAACCACCTGGAAATTTTTCAAACAACTGGTAAAAATTTTCGTTCACCCCTGAAAAACCTAAATTTATCAAATAACTTAATGGGGCGTACCTGTTCCACCGAAAACCACCCAATTTAAACAAACAAATAGTGGAATTTCCGGGTTCTTTTGCGAAAAAACCCCCTGGGTTTATCAAAAAAATTAAATAGACGTCCCGTTCTTTGCCCGAAAAACCACCTGGGTTTTCAAAACCTTATTGGGTGCTCGTTCTTTGGGGAAAACCACCTAATTTATCAAAACTGGGAGACGTTCCGTTCTTTTTTAGAAAACCACCTGGATTTTCGGCCTTGTGGGCATTGTTTTCCGAAAACCAGGGTTTTCAAAAACAATGACTCTCGTTCTTTTTCCCAAAACCCCCCTGGTTTTTAAAAAACAGTAGAGTACCCGTTCTTTTGCCTTTTAAAACCACCCAAATTTATAAACCGGTAGACCTTTCCGTTTTTGCTGAAAACCACCTAGATTTATCAAATTTAGTGAATTTAAATTATTCTTTGCTGAAAAACCACCCAGTTTATCAAACAACTGGTGACTTTCCTTTTTTTGCCGAAAACCACCTAAATTTATCAAACAACTATTAAAAACGTACCTTTTCTTTGAAAAAACCACCTGGGTTTAAACAAAAAACTAGTAGACTCCGTTCTTTGCACAGAAAACCACCCCGATTTATCCAAAAAACTAGTGAAAGTTCCAATTTTTTTTTGAAAAACCCCCTGTTTTCAAAAACCCAAATAAAACGTACTCGTTCTTTTTGGGAAAACCACCTGGTTTTCAAAAACCAGTGAAAGTGCCGTTCTTTGCACAGAAAAACCTAGTTTTTCAAACAACTATAGACGTCCCGTTCTTTTCCGAAAACCCCCTGGTTTCCAAAAAACTAGTAAAACGTATGGGTTTTTTTTCAAGAAAACCCCCTAGATTTTCAAACAATTGGGGAACCCTCCGTTCTTTGCCCGAAAACCACTAGATTTTCGACAACTGGTAAACCTGTTCTTCCTTTTAAAACCACCCCCGATTTTCAAACAAATTGTGACTTCCCCGTTCTTTTTCACGAAAACCCCCTGGGTTTATCAAACAACTGGTAGCGTAATCCGTTCTTTTGGGGAAAAACCACCTAGTTTATCAAACAACAATTGACTTTTCCCCTTCTTTCGAAAAAAACCTGGGGGGTCAAAATAACCATTAGCTTTTTAATTTTTGAAAACCACCTATAATTTATCAAACAACTAGTGAAAAATTTTCTTTTTAAAACCTAGATTTTCAAAAAACTAGTAGACAAAACCGTTCTTTCCCGAAAACCACCCGGGTTTTTTCAAAAAACTTAAACGTTGGGTTTTTTGCTGAAAACCAACCCAGATTTATCAAAAACTAGTAGACGTACTCGTTCTTTTTTGGGGAAAAACCCCCTAGATTTATCAAACAACTAGTAGACGTACCCGTTCTTTGCACAGAAAACCACCTAGATTTATCAAACAACTAGTAGACGTACCCGTTCTTTGCTAGAAAACCACCTAGATTTATCAAACAACTAGTAGACGTACTCGTTCTTTGCACAGAAAAACCACCTAGATTTATCAAACAACTAGTAGACGTACTCGTTCTTTGCACAGAAAACCACCTAGATTTATCAAACAACTAGTAGACGTACTCGTTCTTTGCACAGAAAACCACCTAGATTTATCAAACAACTAGTAGACGTACTCGTTCTTTGCACAGAAAACCACCTAGATTTATCAAACAACTAGTAGACGTACTCGTTCTTTGCACAGAAAACCACCTAGATTTATCAAACAACTAGTAGACGTACTCGTTCTTTGCACAGAAAAACCACCTAGATTTATCAAACAACTAGTAGACGTACCCGTTCTTTGCACGCAAACATGTAGTTTAAATCTTGTTGTAATTGTACTTAATGAATGAAAATGGATGTAGATGTACAACGATTGCTTGCATTACATAAAAATCGCGTGGATGTGACCATGTGTTGTTTCTTATGGGGAAGTGGGATTTGTCTGGGCAGTCCTTATTGTATAATTTGGATAAAAAAATGATCCTTGAGTAAAATATGATTGAAGAAATGGAAGTATTTTAGATTAATAAAGAGACACGATTGATTGAATGATTGATTGATTGATAGGACCATCATTATTGCACTTCGGTGAGTAACTATGTGTGATCCGATTTCTTTCTTACACAGAAACATTTCAGCTGCAGTGCACAAACTCCGTAGCACCAGTGATGGTCCCTGATGCAATTTTGAAGATGGTGAAGATATTTATGTAGGAATATTATTTATTAGGTGATGCTGACCACATCACGCATCGTGTGCCGACGGTCAATGAAAAATACAGGCCTAACGCTGTATTGACCTATATACCACGAGGTATGAAAGGGTTCCTTAATTATTTATTAGGAATATATTAGAATGCCACCACATTTACTACCATCACGAATCTACAATAATCGACACTCAGGGCGCAGAGCACGAGGCAGGCCAAGAACACGATGGATAGATAAAATCTCAGAGTCCCTGCGAAAGCATGGAATGACAACGTCAAACGCAACACACCTGGCACAAGATAGAAAACTAACTCTTCCCACGTCGCTTCACGGCAAATGTGGTTTAGATGAGATAAGATAAGATATGTTTTTAAAAAATATTCACAAAATAGATGAGACTGCAGTAAAACTATTTGATTGGCAAAACAAGTAATCACAAAGTACTGTAGTTTTACAAATTACAAAACAATGACAAAATACAGCAACGTTTTGACCAACAAGGCCTTTATCAAGCAAACGAACAACACTAGTGACACATTTTCATTAGAAACGTTTGTATTTGGTCGTCCATTTAAAAAAAAATTGTCACCCCTGTTGTTCGTTTGTTGATAAAGGCCTTGTTGGTCGAAACGTTGCTGTATTTTGTCATTGTTTTTGTAATTTGTAAAACTATGATATTATTTTAAACATTTTCTAATGAATTTTGCCCGGGCAGTCTTTCCAGTCTGCTCTTCTCGATTTTGAACTGCCAAGGGTTCTTTACGTGCACAACTTGAACTACCGAACTCGATAAAGCAACTAAATTCGTGTTTATTCAGTACACTCGACAAGTGGCGCGCACTTTCTGCGGAGGCGGACTGAGCCTCATGTAAAATCTTAATTTAAAGAATTCAATCGTTCTTCTTTAATCCTATAATAAAAACAAATGTAAAAAAAATTATCAAATGTAAATATTTAAAACTAGAAGTTTTTGTGTGCAATTCTAAAGGTTGTTTTGACCCAATGTAACAAAGTCTGTTATTATAATTTGTAAAGAGATAATATCTGACTTCCTGTTCTGAAACCTGCACTTTTGGAAATTAAAAGTTTTAAAATAATTATTATTTAAAGAAATTAATATTGCTAGAATTTATTTGATAACAAAGATGATCGTACTGAATATAAGATGAATTATACGTGTTGTCCGGTAGTTCGTTTTTTCTCTCTTTCTTTTTCTTCATCTTTTCTTCATCTTTCTTCTTCCTTTTTTTCCTTCTTATTTTCTCTTTCTTTTTCTTCTTCATTTTGTTCGTTTTGTTCTTTTTGTTCTTTTTGTTCTTTGTTCTTTTTTGGGTTCTTTTGGTTCTTTTGCTTTTTATTCTTTTTGGGTTATTTTGGTTCTTTTGGTTCTTTTTCTTTTTTGTTCTTTTTGTTCTTTTTCTGTTTGTTCTGTTTTTTTTGTTTGTTGTTGTTTTTTTCGTTTTGTTCTTTTGTTCTTTTTCTTCTTTTTTTGCTTCTTTTGTTCTTTTTCTTTTTCTGTTCTTTTGTTCTTTTTCTTTTTCTGTTCTTTTTGTTCTTTTCATTTTGTTATTTTTTTTGGTTGTTCTTTTTGTTCTTTTTCTTTTTGTTCTTTTTGTTCTTTTGTTTTTCTTCTTGTTATTGTTCTTCTTTTCTTCGTTTTCATCTTCTTTTCTTCTTCTTTACGATCGCTATTTTGATGATTATACAATCGGCCGGAATCTTATGATGAAGTCGACTGTTGACTGGAGCTCATCTCTGGGACCATGTAGTTTTAAATGTATTGTTTGTGTTGTATGGCCAGCATTCCTTTCTATGTAGGACATACAGGGGACAGTCTTGCAGGAAATATTATATTGTATGATCAACGCTGCCACAGGGACACAGAGGGTATGGAGACAATCGTAGCCTGTGTAAGTGTTTGTTCAGTCTGTTATAAAATGAGCACAAGGAGTTTTCTTACAAGAACCCCAGAGGAAGTAACGAATATGATCAACAAATAAACAGATACAGGTATTAAGAGATTCCGAAAAAACAAATAGACAAACACGGGACTCGAACCACTTACCTAGTCCTTACGACAGCCTAGCCTAGCAAAACGAGCGTCCTTACGTACACAACCAATGAGTCATTCTAAAAAATGACTCACGGGGATGTCTTTCTCAGACGCTTGTTATTACCAGACACAGAAACAATCAGGTAAGGTTCGTTAATAGTGTTTGCACAGGCACATGCTATAAGCTTTTTGTGCCTGTATATATTAGAGACCAGACAATATCATACATACACACATTCAGTCTGTTATACCACATCCAACTCTGGATAACTAGGCCAGACAACTGACGGAAAACACCTGATATAGATCAGAGCGGCGGGGAGGGGGCTGGAATCTATATATGTTTGATAGAACACTGCACGCTTTTTTGCAATTCTACTCATTTCTACTAGTCTATGGTTATTTATTGATGAAAAATAATAATAATATTGATATTCCTTATTGTTAAACTTAACTTGTTGCATAATATAACTTCGATTTACCATTTTGTGTTGATTTTAAAATGAATTCGTCTATATACGCCAATACTGAAATGCGTGTTCACGTGGTGTAGTTGTTTTCTGATTTCCCATAATTCTTACCTGACTCCGAAGGCCCATAACTTTATTGTTGGCTCTGGTTATGCCCTGTCCTGAGTCGGAAGATGATAGTATGTTCTTGTCTATCGTGTGTGTGCTAGTCATCGTTAGATAGTTTAGGTTCTTTTCTAATGTCTAGGTAGGATATATTTTAAAAAAAAAGTCCGTTAGTGATTTTATATCATGATCTACATAAATCTCATTTACCATTTTACAACATGGTCTACATAAATCTCATTTACCATTTTATATCATGATCTACATAAATCTCATTTACCATTTTACAACATGGTCTACATAAATCTCATTTACCATTTTACAACATGGTCTACATAAATCTCATTTACCATTTTATATCATGATCTACATAAATCTCATTTACCATTTTACAACATGGTCTACATAAATCTCATTTACCATTTTACATCATGATCTCCATAAATCTCATTTACCATTTTACATCATGATCTACATAAATCTCATTTACCATTTTACAACATGGTCTACATAAATCTCATTTACCATTTTATATCATGATCTCCATAAATCTCATTTACCATTTTACATCATGATCTACATAAATCTCATTTACCATTTTACAACATGGTCTACATAAATCTCATTTACCATTTTACATCATGATCTCCATAAATCTCATTTACCATTTTACATCATTATCTACATAAATCTCAGACTTACTTACTTATTCTTCTTCGCTCCTCGTGGAGCATAGGGGTTCAGCAGTTTTCCTCCACTTTACCCGGTCTTTGGTCGTTTTCTGTATGGCTTCACAAGATAGTCCAATATCCTTCGGTTTTTCAAGAATGCTCCGTCACCAGGTCTGTTTACGACCATTCCCTTTTCCGTTTTCTTTGCGGGTTCCACTCAAGTGCTTGTCTTCTTCTTCGAACGCTCTATAACGACCCCTTGTTAAACCACTCTATGTGGTCTGTATGTGATCTGAGCCTTCTTCTTCTTCGTTGCGTTCGTTCTTTATGACCAATTTTAATCACTCTTTGTGATATGTTTGATCTTGCCAAGAACGTGTATACGTTGCACTTATGATTTGGTAGGCCCCTAAACGCATAGACTTCTACACGTTTAGGACACATGCATCCGATTTCAGCCAAACCTCTTCAGTCGCCTCTTACGATATGCGTGGCAGGTAACAGTGGTTTTATTCTTTACACTCCAAATTTGGGCCCAGGTAACCACTCGGGCAATCTGAGCGTAAGAGCGATTGTACGTTTTGCCAGTTATGTGCCTACAAGTAGGTCAGCACATCCGATTTCTGTGACGTTTTTATTTACTAGGGTAGCTTCCCTAGGCCCCTACCTCAGTCGCCTCTTACGACATGCCTTGTAGGTCGCAGTATTACTAATCTTTGCTCCCCCTGTAATCCCCGGCAACACACGGGCGAAGTGATTGTCTAGCGACAAGCAACTGTATCTTCCTCTGGGTATGCCCGACCCATCGCCATTTTCTCCTCCTGACCTGGGTAACTATGGATACATACATCTCAATCTTTACTATTAATATTCCATAGCCTTTTCAGATCTTAGTGTATGAAGTGCTTGTTCGTTCACATTTCTAGATCTTAGTGTGCAGGAGCTAGCGGGGCCAATTCCTTTCCTGGCGTATTAACTGTCATCTTTGATGACACACAAAGCACATGACAGTAATTCTCTTCTCTAATAAAAGCACAGGCAACCCCTTAATTCTAAAAAACACAATGTATGCAGTGGCGGCCCGTGTTCACTTTTACTGGTGAGGCCAGACATTTTTTCCGGATAAATCATGGTTTTTAGTTGCTATATTTTAATTTAAAAAACAATAAATACACGTTATACATTATTTTTGGTGGGGCCTGGCCCCACTGGCCATTAATGACGAGCCGCCCCTGAATGTATGTTATCATTATACAGCGACACTGAACAACAGCGATCCATTAAATTCTTCATATCGCGCTTGATGTAACCCTTTGTTGAGCAATTGATGAGATGGCTCGGGTTTAAAACTGATGCTTGATACAAGAAACAAGGATTGATTCTGGGAACCAGATTATACAAAATGTGTATGTTCTTGCCTGTGTGTATGGTTATGTATGTCTATCTATGTGTATGTATACCCCTTCCTGTGAAGGTTTTTGTGAAAGAACGTAAAGCCATTTCAAAGTGGGTTTTAAACATCTTTTAACAGAATAGGAGCTTTTAGCTTTTAATGGAGACTAAAGTCTTTGTGGCTATTTCTGGGTGTAATACATTTTATGAAAGACTAAAGAAGCCAAACAAAACATGTCGAACCGATGTTGTGATGTACATTATTCGTTGTTTGTTGTACGCTTAAATGCTTGTTTATATATTCAGTCTTATGTCTTGTAGAAACTTCCGTTTTTGTGCAGCTCACTAAGAGGTCTGTGTAGTGTTATGTTTAGTGTTGTATAACCAATAAAATGTTCGCCTTAGGTTGAAAGGGCAGGCCGTGGCTTACAGAGGATTTATTCTGCTACATAACAAACACAACAAAAATATAACCAAAAGTATGTTTCTTGGCTTCAACTTTCTGATATAACAAAAATAAGGTTCGCCTTGGGTTGAAAGGAGCGTGCTTCGACTTAAAGAGGTTTTAATCCCCTACATGCCCACCTGCCCCGCTTTATACGACGGGTGACAAGCCCCCTGTGAGTTCGGTTCAATTCCGCGGGCGTACACAAAAGCCACAGTTTCTCCAAGCGCAAGGGTTACGATGTCCATGGCACCGAGCCGATGACCTGAAAGCTCAAGTGCTTCTGGATTGGGGAAAAAAAATACCTAACATAACAAACACAAACGCAGAAAACCAGTTTACTCTGATTTCTCTGCAAGAAGTTCATAATTATTTTTAAAATATTTGTTTGGCCAACATTTCCACAAACACCCGCATGTCCAGGATGATAGATTCACTTTAGCCTTTGGAAGTTATAAACTTCTTTTCATTACATCATGTGTTCCCAAAGTGTATGTATGTAGTACCCCCAGTGGGCGCTGAAGCCTTCCAGGAAAGGGGGTTATAGTGGTTTCAGAAGCATTTGGGGAGTTTTATTTTATAAGGGAGGCCCGTTGGCAAACTGTTATAATGTGGAGGCGGCGTTACAAAGTTTATGTCGTGCAAAGTTCGCGGTAGGACGAAAAAGTTTGGGAATCTATGGACTACATCCAATATATATATCGCAACCTGCTATTTTGAACCTACCGAAGCATCGACGGAGAGTCCAAAGACAACAACGGCCCACTGGTATAATTACATAAATAAAGAACATAAAATGGCACGAATTCAGAAGTGATGAAATTTGAGAAATGTCTGGTCAGCCACTAGTAACAGCTGTTAAACAAGATAGAAGATGTGCAGATGGACATATGTTGGACGATATATGTTGGATGATATATGTTGGATGACATCGACATATGTTGGACGATATATGTTGGATGATATATGTTGGACGATATATGTTGGATGACATCGACATATGTTGGACGATATATGTTGGATGATATATGTTGGACGATATATGTTGGATGATATATGTTGGATGATATATGTTGGATGATATATGTTGGACGATATATGTTGGATGATATATGTTGGATGATATATGTTGGATGATATATGTTGGATGACATCGACATATGTTGGACGATATATGTTGGATGATATATGTTGGATGACATCGACATATGTTGGACGATATATGTTGGATGATATATGTTGGATGACATCGACATATGTTGGACGATATATGTTGGACGATATATGTTGGATGACATCAACATATGTTGGACGACATATGTTGGATGACATCGAAATATGTTGGACGATATATGTTGGACGACATATGTTGGACGACAAATGTTGGATGACATCGACATATGTTGGACGATATATGTTGGATGACATCGAAATATGTTGGACGATATATGTTGGACGACATATGTTGGACGACAAATGTTGGATGACATCGACATATGTTGGACGATATATGTTGGACGACATATGTTGGACGACATCGACATATGTTGGACGATATATGTTGGACGACATATGTTGAACGACATATGTTGATGACATCGACATATTGGACGACATATGTGATGACATCGACATATGATTGACGATATATGTTGACGACATATGTTGATGACATCGACATATGTTGACGATATATGTTGGACGACATATGTTGACGACATCGACATATGTTGACGACATATGTTGGACGACATATGTTGGACGATATATGTTTGACGACATATGTTGGACGACATATGTTGGACGACATATGTTGGACGACATCGACATATGTTGGACGACATATGTTGGACGACATATGTTGAGACATATGTTGGACGACATATGTTGGACGACATCGACATATGTTGGACGACATATGTTGGACGACATATGTTGGACGACATACTTTGAGAAGAGATTATCTAAGAGTCACAAGATTGTACATATTACAATGATTGTACATTGTGCCAGTTATGCGAATACAAGTAGGCCAGCACATCCGATTTCTGCGATGCTTTTTATTTACTAGGGTGGCTACCCTAGGCCCCTATCTTAATCGCCTCTAACAACATGCCTTGTAGGTCGCAATGTTGCCATTCTTTGCTCCCCTTGCAAGCCCTGACAACACACAAATAAAACGATTATTCAACTATCGTCCATTCTCATATTCTCAACTTTTGAACACATTTCACAACCTCATCATCATCAAACTAGTCGTATTTTCTGCTCATACACAAAATCGTCTGAGTGGTTACCGGGGTCCAAATTGGGGTGTAAAGAATAGAACCACTGTTACCTGCCACGCGTGTCGTAAGAGGCGCTAAGGAGGTTGGGCGTGGGGATAACTACCCCAGACCGTTAAAAAACACTAGATGGCTACAGAACGGAGAGCGAACCGAGTAAACGCTGGCTAAAACCGGACACATCGCCGAAGGATAAGCACCAGAGCTCCAAATGGTGCTGAAGATGTGACGCAAATACACCAATGCTAAGGCTGCATGAATCAAATTTCAAAGAAACCTGGCCCCAAAACACAGAGCTTCGCGAGAAGCTGTACGGAGGAACGAAGTCCCTTAAAACCACGTTAAAATTCGTGATAAAAGTTGGTTCATCAGTCTAGGCGGGATCGCGAGAGAGAGAGAGAGAGAGAGAAAATCAGATTTCCACATAAATAGAATTGATGGGAGATCTGGTACATCGGCCTGGGCTGCGATCATCGTGAGAGAGGGAGAGAAAGAGAGAGGGAGAGAGAGAGAGATACACAAAATGTTACAAGTGGTCAATATGGAGAATCGGAAAAAAAGAAGAAGAAGAAAACATAGATGATTATTCAAATATCATCTTTTCTCATATCCTTAATTGCTACCCCCTTCCCCATCATTCATCATCATCCTCCAGCTATGTCCCGCACATCCACACAATGTTACAAAAAACATACCATTTAAGAATTTCTTCCCTCATAAATAATGGAATTTTAATTTCCTATTGCACGAGATTTTTAATATAAAAAAAATATTACTACTTGTCCATTGCTTGTTCATTATCCACTCCACCTCAGATTCCATCCATTTCATTTTGCTTTCTTCTCTTTCCTTGTCCCTGTTCGTATTTTATTTATTAAAACTGCATCTATTTTTCCAATCATTATATAGTTCTTCAATCAACATCTCATTTTATGATTATTAATAAAAATTATATGAAATCTTAATCTTTATATTAAATGTTATTTTCTTTTGTTTTTCAATTTAATATTCAAATTTCTCCGTATAAATGATACGTAACGACAGTGGCGGCTCGTCATTAAGGGCTAGTGGGGCCGGGCCCACCAAAAATAATGTATAACGTGTATTTATTATGTTATAAATTAAAATATAACAACCAAAAACCATGATTTATCCGGAAAAAATGTCTGGCCCTTCAACAAAAATGATTACGAGCCGCCACTGCGTAATGATATAATAAATGATTTAAAAAAATGAAATTTGAATGTCTCTTTTTTTCCAGTTATTATTCATTATCTTTAAGCTATTATTTCTTCTCAAGGTGATTTATTCCTTTCTAGTTACGCTATCTTCTTCGTGTACTTCTTCCAACTCTCCATACCGACCACTAGTTAATCTTTCTGTAGGATTTGTATGTGATCTGAGATTAACAGCGATTGTATGTTGTGCCAGTTATTCGTTTTTAACTGTTGCTATATCTTTGTTAAAGTCTATATGTAGTGTTCTGAGTTATTCGTCAGATTTGTTGTATCGTTTTGCTTGATAAAGGCCTTTTGGTCGAAACGTTGCTGCGTATTGTCATTATTTTTGTATTTTGTAAAACTACAGTACTTTATTATTACGTGTTTCGCCACTTATGTGCTTATAAGTAGGCCAGTACATCTGATTTTTGCGATGCTTTTTATTTGCTAGGGTAGCTTTCCCAGGCTCATACCTCAGTCGCCTCTTACGACATGCTTGAAGGTCGCAGTGGTACTATTCTTTGCTTCCCTTACTGGCCCTGGCACCATACGGGAGATTACGTTATTATTCCTTCTGTGATGATGATGATGATGATGATGATTGTTCCTCTTTCTCGTTATGTTATTTCTTCTATTGACGTTGTTATTTCTTCTATTGACGTTGTTATTTCTTCTATTGACGTTGTTATTCCTTCTATTGACGTTGTTATTTCTTCTATTGACGTTGTTATTTCTTCTATTGACGTTGTTATTCCTTCTATTGACGTTGTTATTCCTTCTATTGATGTTGTTATTCCTTCTATTGATGTTGTTATTCCTTCTATTGACGTTGTTATTCCTTCTATTGATGTTGTTATTTCTTCTATTCACGTTGTTATTCTTCTATTGATGATTTTATTCCCTTCTATTGATGTTGTTATTCCTTCTATTGACGTTGTTATTCCTTCTATTGATGTTGTTATTTCTTCTATTCACGTTGTTATTCCTTCTATTGATGTTGTTATTCCTTCTATTGATGTTGTTATTCCTTCTATTGATGTTGTTATTCCTTCTATTGACGTTGTTATTCCCTTTTATTGATGTTGTTATTCTTCTATTGACGTTGTTATTCCTTCTATTGACGTTGTTATTTCTTCTATTGACGTTGTTATTTCTTCTATTGACGTTGTTATTTCATCTATTGACGTTGTTATTTCTTCTATTGACGTTGTTATTTCTTCTATTGACGTTATTATTCTTCTATTGACGTTGTTATTTCTTCTATTTAAGTTGTTATTAATTTTCTTGAAGTTGTTATTTCTTCTATTGACAGTATTATTCTTTCTTCTGACGTTGCTCTACCTTCTCGTTACGTTATTTATTTTATTCACGTTATTCTTCTTTCTGTTTATTGTCATACTTTATTTTTTTTTACCTCATTCTCCTTTCTCATTATGTCGACATTCCTTCTCTGTACGTTATTATTCCTTTTTACTTAACATTTCTCCTCTACGTTATTGTTCCTTCTCGTTGCGTTGTTAGTCCTTTATATTCCTTTATTATACATTAAAGTTGCATTAATATGTGTTCTCTTTTTACTACATCATCGTACTGTTGTTTTCCTTGTCTCAGCTCTCTAAACGTGCTGTCTGGATATCTCATCTTCCTTCCTTCCTTCCTTCCTTCCTTCCTTCCTTTCCTTCCTTCCTTCCTTCCTTCCTTCCTTCCTTCCTTCCTTCCTTCCTTCCTTCCTTCCTCCCTCCCTCCCTCCTGTCCTCCCTTCTTTCCTTCCTTTCTCCCTTCCTCCCTTCCTCCCTCCCTTCTTTCCTTCCTTCCTTCCCCTCCCTCCCTCCCTTTCTCCCTCCCTTTCTTCCTTCCTTCCTTTCGTTCGCTTGAAATAATGTCTATATATTCAAAATATCTCATCTCACTTCTCATCTTTCACTCTAAAACGAATATCATTATTAAAATCATTACTAGATTTATCTGCAAAAGAAGGCCAACTATCTGTTTAATTAAAACGAAACAAATAGAAATATGTTGGTTTAATTTTTTTAGTCATTTAGTCTTTTTTTCTGGATAAATGAAAAATGTAAAATAAGTAAGAACAAGTTGCGAATAATTGTTTCATTTAATGTGGATATTGATGTAGACATTTTACATGCTCAATTTTAGACAATAATTTGAAGATTAATTTTTAGACAGTAATTTCAAGATTAATTTTTAGACAGTAATTTCAAGATTAATTTTTAGAGTGTAATTTCAAGATTAGTTTATATGTTCAAGTATGTATGGGTGCATACTTCACGGCAATGGAACCACATATACGCGCTTTTGAATATAATTGTTACAGAAGTCCTCCGTATACCATGAAGAGAGAAGAGAACACATAGATCTATCCAGAAAGAACTCAAAATCAAAGAAAACTGGCTGATGCTACAAATAAGAAAGGGAAAATTGAGATATTTTGGACATATATAAAAGACACAAAGAATTGGATAAGACCAATATGGATGGAGGTATCCCTGCAAAGAAGAGAAAAGGAAGACCATGGAGATGATAAACGCAGGAACTGATGATTTGAGCAGGACAACTGCAGATCTGTGACATCTGGATTTTGAGGATGAAAATTCGAAGAGTGGACTGATGTAGAGATGAGAAGATGATATGAGATAGTAGATGATGATGATGATGATGATGATGATGATGATGATGATGTGATGATGTGATGATGTAGATGATGAGATGAGTGATGATGATAGATGATGTGATGATGATGATGATGATGATGATGATGATGTAGATGATGTAGATGATGATGATGATGATGATGATGTAGATGATGTAGATGATGATGATGATGATGATGTAGATGATGTAGATGATGATGATGATGATGATGATGATGATGATGATGATGATATGATGATGATGATGAAGATGATGATGATGTAGATGATGATGATGATGATGATGATGTAGATGATGTAGATGATGATGATGATGATGATGTAGATGATGATGATGATGATGATGATGATGATGTAGATGATGATGATGATGTAGATGATGTAGATGATGATGATGATGATGATGATGATGATGTAGATGATGATGAGTGATGTAGATGATGATGATGATGTGATGATGTGATGATGATATGATGATGATGATGATGATGATGATGATGATGATGATGATGATGATGATGTATGTGATGATATAATGATGATGATGATGATGATGATGATGATGATGAGAATGATGATGGTGATGATGATGATGATGATGATGATGATGATGTATGTGATGATGAGTGGTGACGAACGAGTTGATCTAGCGGCCACAATTGGGAACGGAGGGCTAAGGTTTAGAGAACAGTTATTTTAGTCAAATAAATGCTTGCTGTAACTTCAAGGCTCGAACCCAATATCTTCTGCAACGGATGTGTAAATATCATACATAATTAACTGAATCGCAGCCGAGTATCTCTTTCATGTTAAGATAGAATGTCGTCTTGTTATTTCGTATTTTGTTTTTATGTGTGTCTGTGTCTGTTTCTCTCTAACAAGTGACGCCCCTGGTGCTTAGCTCAGCAACAAATGTACGCCGTTATTATCTTTTCTTGGCCATCTTCTGTATTGTGTTCTAGCTATGTTTCATTTCTTTCAGTTCTTGTTTTACTGTTCACCTTCCATTTCGTTTTGCACAAAGCACAAACTCCGTAGCTCCAGCTACAATCCTAAGGGTCTCTGAAAAAACTGCACTCGTGAACAGAACGGCGCGGTACGGATTCGAACCCACGATCATCGACTCACAGGGCAAAGAGCGTAACCACTTAGCAAAAGAGACCCCCCCTTATTTCCTCAAATTTGGACGAAATAGCTAAAAGCTCAACAATTGTACCCTTACCTTAATAATTAACTATTTTCTGTTTACCACGATTAAAATAAACGGATTCAGTTGTCTGTGTTGAATTCTTATTTAAATTTCTATGTAGTTCTCAGTACGATGCTGGGAACTTCCCCACCTACAATCTCACCATAAAACAAGAGACAAAACAATTCTATAATAGTTTAAATATCTATTTTATAATCTGTTAAACATTGATAAACAGTTTTCTCTTGTTGAGACGTATTTTCTAGCTATTGATTTTTATGTTGGAAACTAGACATAAGGTAGGTTCAGAAGATTGATTTATTTGTGGTAAATGCTACTTTTAAACTATTCTTTGAAATCAAACAATTCCACACGATTTTTATGAGTTGACAACAATAATAACAACATTTACACCTACTACTAGTACTACTGTGAGCGTCTTTAGCTCAAGTGGTAGTGAGCTCGATCACAGACCCAATCGTATCTGGTTCAAACCCACGGTGGGCAAGTTTGGAAGCAAATTCGTTTCCGTAGGATTTTACAAAAGGTAACAATAGACCTCACCGTTCAGAAAGCAATGGCAAACTACTGAACGTACAAGTGGTGCTTAGAAAATCAACGACTCGTTTACTGTGGTTGATGGCTACGTCCTTTGGGATATGCCACGATTTTCATTTCACTAGTACTACTACAATTACTACTACTTAACTACTGCTACAAAACCTATTGCTACTAATACTACTACTACTGCTACTACTAATGCTACAACAACAGCAACAACAACAATTACTACCACAACTATTGCAACTACTAATTCCACAACACCAATTACTACTACTGCTACAACTATTACTACTACTGCAACTACTAATTTTAGAACAGCAACAACAATAACTACTATTACAACAGCAACTATTACTACTACTACAACTAATAACAATACTACTACTAATGCTACAACAACAACTAATACTACAAAAACTACTACAACTATTATTACTACAACAAATACTACAACCACTACTGCTACTTATAATTCTACAACAACATCTACTATAACAGTAACTACTACAACCGTCAAACCGTGTTCTGTCTAAAGGATCTAAAGGCGAAGAATTGACTTCATTACACTGAACTTCCCCACAAGGCTCTGTCCCTGTCGGCAGAAATGCTAAGAGTGTTGCACAAATCACGAACTCCATAGCTATAGCATAAAACATAGAGATCTCATAAAAAATTACACATGCATTCAGTCCGGATTCGAAACCAAAACCTTCAGAACGACAGGCAAACGTTTTAACCACTTCGACATAGAGACCCTCCCCCTCCCCACTAGAGACGCGTACTGGGAACAATCTTAGTTTACTTTCGAACCCATACAACATAAGTGCACTAACCACTGGACTAAAGCGGCTTTCTATACATCTCGACACATTCTTTTTCTTCTTCTTTTCCTTGAGAACAGAACTATAAATCAATCACTAAACAGTACACCTTGTGACGTCTTGTGGGATATCAACCAAACCTCTCAAACTCTCTCTGTCCGTGACCATCCTTCGCAGAGAATCATATAACTGACCAACACTGTGCATCTCTTCCTCTCCTCTTCTCCGTCAGATTGTCTTTTGTCTGCCCCTCCCTCGTCTTCCCTTCAGTGTCCACTGCATATCAGATCTCGACTCCACGACGCAGGAATAATTAAATCAATCCAATCCTGTCAGGAGATCACAGAACATATTCCAACGTCGTTCGTCAGTTCAGCAGATTTTTGTGTCGTCAAACAACAACGTAATTCATGAATATATGTATATATATATATAGAAATCTCTTCCTGACCTGACGCTGTGAGGCATACAGGATTCGAGAAAGAAAGAAGATATATATATATATATATGAATGTTAGTTTCAATATTTACATAAATGTTATATACTAAACACGCTTGACTATAATTATAATACATTAGGTCTATCTGTGGCTAAATAGTTAAGCCTTGCTTTCGAAAGGTCGAGGGATCTAATCCGGACGGCGCCGTTCTCTTCGAAAGTGAATTTTTTTTTCCAGAGACCCTAGGATTTCTGCAGGAGCTGTGGAGCTCGTGCTTTATTCAATACTCTCGGCAGGTGGTGTGCCACTTCTGTGGAGAGGACTGAGCTGTTTGGTGTTAACCCGGTGCATTGATAGACACTTAGATTTTTAGACATTTTTTTAATACATGTACACCCTAGACACGCTGGCTATTAGTTAACAATAAATTAGTAAATAATTATCTTATCTTAACCACATTTGCCGTGAAACGTCGTGGGGAGAGTTAGTTTCTATCTTGTGCCAGTTGTGTTGCGCTTGACGTTGTCAGTCCATGCTTTCGCAGGGACTCTGAGATGTTATCTATCCATCGTGTTCTTGGCCTGCCTCGTGCTCTGCGCACTGAGTGTGGATTAGTTTACCAATTTTTAATTGTTAAATAATTAACAAGCTATAATTCACCATCATCTGACGTCTTCATTAAGTAGTAAGTTTATGTCGTGGCTTCCGGCAATATAAGGCCGATTAGCTCAGATGGAAAATCGAAAATTCCTGTTTAATGGTGACTGGTTTTTGTATATATTTGATAGAACACTGTACGCTTTTATGCAATTTGACTCAATTTTATGTGTTTTTGATTATTTATTGATAACAAATATTAATAATAATATTCCGTAGCTTTAAACTTAACTTATAATCAATATAATCTTGGTTTAGTTTGTTGTGTTAATGTTTAAAATGTAGTAGTCTATATACAACACTACTGGAATGCGAGGATCACGTGTCAGTTGTAGTCTTATTTCCTAGAATATTTTTCCGAGCCCGTCGACCGTATGTTATCGGAGGCCATGGTTTCTGTCAACGGATTTTCTAACATTCTCAGAGATATGTTCGTTACTGGTTACTGGTTACTAAACTGACGTCATTGCACTCCGGGCAGACCCATTGGTGCTCAGTCTCCCCAACAGATATCGAAGAGTATGCATACTGATGGTTAGAGAGCGGCTGTAGCGTAGTTGTTAGTGTACTCGCTTCGCAAGGCTGGTGGTCTGGGTTCAGCTCCCGCAATGCGCGTGGAATTTTTCCCGACCACGACGGCTCTCAGGTCGACCCAGCCTCAACAGACATGCTCTGGGAAAGTAAAGGCGGCCGGCGTGATGCTGACCACATCACCCATCGTGTGCCGACGGTTAATGAATAATACAGGCCTAACACTGTATTGACCTATATACCACGAGGTATGAAAGGGTTCCTTTACCCCTTTCCCTTTTTATGCATACTGATGGTTCCTGTGGCTCGCTGATTAAACACACCTCTCACTCAGCCTCTCAGGCATCCAGTTCGACTTGAATAACGGGTTATGAGATATATTCGACATTCACTGAAATCATGCAGACATTAAACAATACTAAAGTGGAAATTATTTCAAAACTTTCATTTCTGCTCTCCTTCTTCTTTGTGTTCGTTCTTTACAACCAATTTTAATCACTCTTTGTGATAAGTTTGATCTTTGCCAAGAACGTGTATACGTTGCACATTGGTTTGGTAGGCCCCTAAACGCATAGACTTTACACGTTTAGGACACGTGCATCCGATTTCAGCCAAACCTTCCTTAGTCGCCTCTTACGACATGCGAGGCAGGTAACAGTGATTCTATTCTTTACATCCCAAATTTGGGCCCCGGTAACTACTTGGGCGATTACTGCTATATACTACCATCATTATGAATAGATCACAAACACCGTCGCCAGCGTTGCTACTGTTTAGCTCTGTTTTTACTGTTACGGAAGTCATTTTATCTATTGTCTCTAATCCTGTTTTGGCATCACAGCGTTAGGATAAGAAGAGATTTCTAGAACGGGTTTTTGTGTGCGGTTCATAAACAGTGTTTTTAATCGCCTCTGTTATCTCTGAGCTCCACCTTTTGCTTTAAATCTATGGAAGTGATCATCAATGTAAAAAGGTAAGTTTATCAGATTTCTCTTTTACCTTGTTATTTAATATTTCAGATGTTTGTCGTGCAAGTTTTCTTCATGGTGAGAGTGTGTGATCGAGTAGAGAAGAGACCTGATTTCTCAGTTGTGAGGAGGTGATGGTTCGAATCTCAGATAATCTAGGAGACGTCTTTTACGTGACTTTTACATGTCTTCTGCGCAGAAATGACACGCCACCTGCCGCGAGTATTTTACAAAGAACGATTTCGGTATCTCCGGCAGCCATCCTAGAGATTCCTAGAAAAAAACGCACTTATGAAAAGAACGGCGCGGTTCGAACACATGACCTTCGAAAAGCAAAGCAATGGCTTGACCACTTAGCCAGAGAATCATCTATATACAATAAACCGGCATATCATAAATACAAAACAAAAGTTACTTTCATGAACTTTTGTGTGATTGACATTTTGAAATTGTTCATTTCATGATTCATTCATAAGATGCACACCCCGTCCTCGAAGTCCATTATAAAAATGACATTTGAGAATTGTCTCTTTAACGATTCACGAAGGCAAGAAATATATTTTATGGAAGAGAGAGACATTTGAAGATTTCTTTCTTTCTTTTCTCTGATCATGTTTGGCATCACAGCGCCATGATAAGAAGAGATTTCTCGAAAGTTTTTTTTGGTGTGCGCTTCATAAATAGTGTTTTTCTCCAGTTTGTTATCGCTGAAGTCCACCTTTTACGTGAACGGCATTTTAGCTATGTATCCATTGTATAAGAGTAATATTGCTCTTTAGGACGTACTGTCTGTTGGTAATCTGCTTATGTGGCCGAACCATTTAATTTGTTGTTTCTTGATGACGTTCAGTACTGATGTTGTACTCACTTTTTTCTGATGTCTTCATTTTTCTACCGGTCTCTTCTTGATATTCCCAGCATTCTGCGTAGATACTTCATAAGAGGGATATAGTTCAATCCGATATTCAATGTTCCCCACGCGAGGAAAAGAATTGGTCCTCATACCTCCTGCACACTAGGACCTTTAAATATGACGAGACAGGCACTTCTTACGCTAACGTCTGAAAAGGATACGAAAGATTTCATTTAAAAAATATATTTTCAAACAGTTGCTAACATTGATTTAAAAACGAAACAATCACGACATTATATATTTATATAAACGGTTTTCAATTATATCTTGCACGTAAACAGAACTGAAATGACGTCGTAAATTGGAATTCCCTTCACGATAAACTGTTAGTTCTGTTTCATTCAGTTTGATCTCAACTTCCACAACGTTGCTGTCTTATTATTATTATTATTATTATTATTATTATTATTATTATGTGCACATTTTATTCCATGAAAATTGTAGACAGAATTTAATGAACGTGCACTTGTAGTCTTCTGTCTTTGTTCTGTAATTTTTCAAATCTAGTTTTATCTATTTCCTAACAATGTAGAAATGTTTTATTTGACGATACTGTTTGAAATTTGTCAGAAGTTGAGAACCGCCGTAATATAGGCACTGTGATTATTTGATTAATAAACTGAAGGTAAATATAATGAATGAAGTACCACAGTGATATATTAAACTGAAGGTAAATATAGTGAATGAAGTACCACAGTGATATATTAAACTGAAGGTAAATATAGTGAATGAAGTACCACAGTGATATATTAAACTGAAGGTAAATATATGAATGAAGTACACAGTGATATATTAAACTGAAGGTAAATATAGTGAATGAAGTACCACAGTGATATATTAAACTGAAGGTAAATATAGTGAATGAAGTACCACAGTGATATATTAAACTGAAGGTAAATATAGTGAATGAAGTACCACAGTGATATATTAAACTGAAGGTAAATATAGTGAATGAAGTACCACAGTGATATATTAAACTGAAGGTAAATATAGTGAATGAAGTACCACAGTGATATATTAAACTGAAGGTAAATATAGTGAATGAAGTACCACAGTGATATATTAAACTGAAGGTAAATATAGTGAATGAAGTACCACAGTGATATATTAAACTGAAGGTAAATATAGTGAATGAAGTACCACAGTGATATATTAAACTGAAGGTAAATATAATGAATGAAGTACCACAGTGATATATTAAACTGAAGGTAAATATAGTGAATGAAGTACCACAGTGATATATTAAACTGAAGGTAAATTTAGTGAATGAAGTACACGTGTATATTAAACTGAAGGTAAATATAGTGAATGAAGTACCACAGTGATATATTAAACTGAAGGTAAATATAGTGAATGAAGTACCACAGTGATATATTAAACTGAAGGTAAATATAGTGAATGAAGTACCACAGTGATATATTAAACTGAAGGTAAATATAGTGAATGAAGTACCACAGTGATATATTAAACTGAAGGTAAATATAGTGAATGAAGTACCACAGTGATATATTAAACTGAAGGTAAATATAGTGAATGAAGTACCACAGTGATATATTAAACTGAAGGTAAATATAGTGAATGAAGTACCACAGTGATATATTAAACTGAAGGTAAATAAAAGTGAATGAAGTACCACAGTAATATATTAAACTGAAGTAAATATATGAATGAAGTACCACAGTGATATATTAAACTGAAGGTAAATATAGTGAATGAAGTACCACAGTGATATATTAAACTGAAGGTAAATATAGTGAATGAAGTACCACAGTGATATATTAAACTGAAGGTAAATATAGTGAATGAAGTACCACAGTGATATATTAAACTGAAGGTAAATATAGTGAATGAAGTACCACAGTGATATATTAAACTGAAGGTAAATATAGTGAATGAAGTACCACAGTGATATATTAAACTGAAGGTAAATATAGTGAATGAAGTACCACAGTGATATATTAAACTGAAGGTAAATATAGTGAATGAAGTACCACAGTGATATATTAAACTGAAGGTAAATATAGTGAATGAAGTACCACAGTGATATATTAAACTGAAGGTAAATATAGTGAATGAAGTACCACAGTGATATATTAAACTGAAGGTAAATATAGTGAATGAAGTACCACAGTGATATATTAAACTGAAGGTAAATATAGTGAATGAAGTACCACAGTGATATATTAAACTGAAGGTAAATATAGTGAATGAAGTACCACAGTGATATATTAAACTGAAGGTAAATATAGTGAATGAAGTACCACAGTGATATATTAAACTGAAGGTAAATATAGTGAATGAAGTACCACAGTGATATATTAAACTGAAGGTAAATATAGTGAATGAAGTACCACAGTGATATATTAAACTGAAGGTAAATATAGTGAATGAAGTACCACAGTGATATATTAAACTGAAGGTAAATATAGTGAATGAAGTACCACAGTGATATATTAAACTGAAGGTAAATATAGTGAATGAAGTACCACAGTGATATATTAAACTGAAGGTAAATATAGTGAATGAAGTACCACAGTGATATATTAAACTGAAGGTAAATATAGTGAATGAAGTACCACAGTGATATATTAAACTGAAGGTAAATATAGTGAATGAAGTACACAGTATATTAACTGAGGTAATATAGAATGAATACCACAGTGATATATTAAACTGAAGGTAAATATAGTGAATGAAGTACCACAGTGATATATTAAACTGAAGGTAAATATAGTGAATGAAGTACCACAGTGATATATTAAACTGAAGGTAAATATAGTGAATGAAGTACCACAGTGATATATTAAACTGAAGGTAAATATAGTGAATGAAGTACCACAGTGATATATTAAACTGAAGGTAAATATAGTGAATGAAGTACCACAGTGATATATTAAACTGAAGGTAAATATATTGAATGAAGTACCACAGTGATATATTAAACTGAAGGTAAATATAGTGAATGAAGTACCACAGTGATATATTAAACTGAAGGTAAATATAGTGAATGAAGTACCACAGTGATATATTAAACTGAAGGTAAATATAGTGAATGAAGTACCACAGTGATATATTAAACTGAAGGTAAATATAGTGAATGAAGTACCACAGTGATATATTAAACTGAAGGTAAATATAGTGAATGAAGTACCACAGTGATATATTAAACTGAAGGTAAATATAGTGAATGAAGTACCACAGTGATATATTAAACTGAAGGTAAATATAGTGAATGAAGTACCACAGTGATATATTAAACTGAAGGTAAATATAGTGAATGAAGTACCACAGTGATATATTAAACTGAAGGTAAATATAGTGAATGAAGTACCACAGTGATATATTAAACTGAAGGTAAATATAGTGAATGAAGTACCACAGTGATATATTAAACTGAAGGTAAATATAGTGAATGAAGTACCACAGTGATATATTAAACTGAAGGTAAATATAGTGAATGAAGTACCACAGTGATATATTAAACTGAAGGTAAATATAGTGAATGAAGTACCACAGTGATATATTAAACTGAAGGTAAATATAGTGAATGAAGTACCACAGTGATATATTAAACTGAAGGTAAATATAGTGAATGAAGTACCACAGTGATATATTAAACTGAAGGTAAATATAATGAATGAAGTACCACAGTGATATATTAAACTGAAGGTAAATATAGTGAATGAAGTACCACAGTGATATATTAAACTGAAGGTAAATATAGTGAATGAAGTACCACAGTGATATATTAAACTGAAGGTAAATATAGTGAATGAAGTACCACAGTGATATATTAAACTGAAGGTAAATATAGTGAATGAAGTACCACAGTGATATATTAAACTGAAGGTAAATATAGTGAATGAAGTACCACAGTGATATATTAAACTGAAGGTAAATATAGTGAATGAAGTACCACAGTGATATATTAAACTGAAGGTAAATATAATGAATGAAGTACCACAGTGATATATTAAACTGAAGGTAAATATAGTGAATGAAGTACCACAGTGATATATTAAACTGAAGGTAAATATAATGAATGAAGTACCACAGTGATATATTAAACTGAAGGTAAATATAGTGAATGAAGTACCACAGTGATATATTAAACTGAAGGTAAATATAGTGAATGAAGTTACACGTGATATATTAAACTAAAGTAATATAGTGAATGAAGTACACAGTGATATATTAAACTGAGGTAAATATAGTGAATGAAGTACCACAGTGATATATTAAACTGGAAATATATGAATGAAGTACCAAGTGATATATTAAACTGAAGGTAAATATATGAATGAAGTACCACAGTGATATATTAAACTGAAGGTAAATATAGTGAATGAAGTACCACAGTGATATATTAAACTGAAGGTAAATATAGTGAATGAAGTACCACAGTGATATATTAAACTGAAGGTAAATATAGTGAATGAAGTACCACAGTGATATATTAAACTGAAGGTAAATATAGTGAATGAAGTACCACAGTGATATATTAAACTGAAGGTAAATATAGTGAATGAAGTACCACAGTGATATATTAAACTGAAGGTAAATATAGTGAATGAAGTACCACAGTGATATATTAAACTGAAGGTAAATATAGTGAATGAAGTACCACAGTGATATATTAAACTGAAGGTAAATATAGTGAATGAAGTACCACAGTGATATATTAAACTGAAGGTAAATATAGTGAATGAAGTACCACAGTGATATATTAAACTGAAGGTAAATATAGTGAATGAAGTACCACAGTGAAAATTAAACCAATAACGCCTGAGTGGTTACCGGAGCCCATATTGGGGTGTTTTTTTGTTTTTCCCGATCCAGAAGCATTTGAGCTGAAAGTTCTTCGGCTCGGTGCCATGGACATCGTAACCTTCGGTTCGGTGCCACGAACATCGTAAATCTGGGGAATCTGTGGCTTTTATAGAACCACTGTTACCAGCCACGCATGTCGTAAGAGTCGATAAGGAGGTTGGGCGTGGGGCTAGATAACCCACACCGTAAAAAGCACTAGATGGCTACAAAACGGAGAGCGAGCCGAGTAAACGCTGGCTGAAACCAGACACATCGCCGAAGGATAAGCACCAGAGCTCTAAGTGGTGCTGAAGATGTGACGTAAAACATCCCAATGCTAATACTGCATGAATCAGATTTACACATGATTAAAATTTATGAGGAGATCTTGTACATAGGTCTGGGCGGTGATCGCGAGAGAGAGAATAAAAAACCAATACTTAGGTATGACAGAGAATCACGTTGAAACAGACTTAACTGGGAACAAAGAGACATTGGAAAACAAGGACGGCTGAGGTGAAGTTCATGACATCATCAACATCATGTGCAACAATATTCTGGTCTAATATTGTCTAAAGGGATTTAAAAACTAATGCTTGTCTTCATCGCGCCGGGTTGTACTCCATATGGCTCCGTCGTTCTCCCGAGAAACGACCCGTCACCTGCTGAGAGTATTACACAAAGCAGCACACATTATGTAGTTCCTGCAACAACCTTATAGATCTCTGAAAATAATGAACTTGTGAACAGAAAGCGAAGTCCGGATTCAAACCCACAACCTTCAGAACGCAAGGTAACGCCCTAACGACTTAGCCACATATTCTTCACCTTTCAACTCCCAACGGAGCACAGGTCTTCAAAACTTCTTCCAGCTCTTCCTCTCTCTCTTGCCATCCCTTCCAACTCTCTCCATGTTTTACCTATCCTTTTAATATCAGCCTCCAGCTCTCTTCTCTAGGTCTGTTTAGGTCTTCCCCTACTCCTCTTTCCCTGCGGGTTCCAAAACAGTGCCTGTCTTGCTTCCGGTCGGTCTTCTCAATGTATGTCCTATCCATCGCCAGCGTCTCTTCCTGAGCTCTTTCTTCACTGCAAGGCAACAGCGTAACCACTTGGCCACATCTTCTTCTTCTTTGCGTTCGTTCTTTACGACCAATTTTAATCACTCTTTGTGATATGTTTGATCTTTGTCAAGAACCTGTATACGTTGCACATTGGTTTGGTAGGCCCCTAAACGCATAGACTTCTACACGTTTAGGACACATGCATCCGATTTCAGCCAAACCTTCTTAGTCGCCTCTTACAACATGCCTGGCAGGTAACAGTGGTTCTATTCTTTACACCCCAAATTTGGGCCCAGTAACCACTCAGGCGTCTTGACCACATAAACCCCATGTATTTCCCAATAAATCGCATGCCAAAAGCAAGATTTTATTTACTTGTTGCATGAACAATTTAATCAAGTTAACAACAATGTCAAACGTTTGATAATATTTATTGCTTGTTAGTTATTGGTTATTGAACTGACGTCCTAGCACTTCGGGCAGACCCATAGGTGCTCAGTCTTCCCTAACAATTGTCGAAGGGTATACATGCTTATGGCTGATGTGGTCCATGGTTAAACACACTTCTCGTTCTGTCTCTTAAGCATATGGCTCTACTTGTACAACAGATTTTCGTCTTGTATACGTGGACAACGTGTAATTTCTATCTATTGTCTATTCTCAGGTGGAAGATGGACTTCGTTGTCCACTCTTGCCGTTAAGCGTAGGGATGGGAGCTTTAATTTGCGTTCTAGGGCCAGATGAGTCGCCCCTGTTGTGTTATATCCGTGTTTATGGGTTATAACGTGCAATTTCAAACTTATTAAATCGTTGGATTGATTCAACCCAAATGTTAGTGTCCTTATCCAACAGAAGGTCACCAAAAGACCGGATAACATTCCCCCTTAGCCATCCTAAACTCCCAACAATCGATGCTTTCGATGCAATCCTGTCCTCTCTCTCTCTCGACGCCGCGAACACCCACATGCCCAGGACAGTTGATCCACGTGAGTCTCTGGAGACTGGAAACCTCTATAGATGACACATACTCAAGCCACAACCTGCCATTCTGGATCTTCCGAAGCATCGACTGAGAGTCACAAACAACAACGGCCTCATTAACTGATTGGCTCCCGTGAGCTGATGGAAGCGCCACTGTGTATTTCGTTTAGAAATATGTCAAAGAAAAATTCATTTACCTACAAAATGGTATATTACTCATAAAAATGGCTTAATAATTAAGGAAACTGCTGCTAAATTGGTACATACACCTGCATTGGGAAAATAGGACATAAATTCAATTCAGTCACAACCTGTTCTTTTTAATTCGGTAGCCAATCAGTTAAACGACGTCCCAGGGATCTAAGGAATGACAACACTAACGGCCTTAACCGTCTTCCTCATACTGGAAATAGTTGTCCTGTATGCACCACTTCGCTCTGCAACAACCCTACCATGCGCGCTAGCCAAGCAACCTCAACCTGACTTATCGCCACGATGCACAGACCCATCAGTATAAATAACACCGCCATCATTACTTGCATTAAAATAATATTTAATGATCACTCAAACAGTAAAGTGTGTATATGTGCAGTATTGTTTTTAAGTTGTGCGAGCAAATGTTAACAAAGAGGAACGTCTTCTAAAGCGATTAAGTAAAGTGTGAGAAAAACTTACAGCAAATTCCAACTCATCATCATCATGCCAGAAGGCTGCGTGTCCTCGTGTCATCGTGTTCTTTATAATATCTCTGATTTGCTTTTTTCGTTTGAATTAAGGGGTAGTCATGGTTCTTAATATGCCGCCTCTGACTGATTGTTGCGTGAAGGATTACTTTCCTTATCATCAGTGTTCCTCCCCATTCAAGCGAGCCTTACTCTGAATTCAGATGTGCTGTACGTTGTTTGTTCTAGCTGCGAGTCCTGATACTGTTTACTCGCAGAGACCTGACGTTACGCTGTTTAGAATCCTTACCTTCTGTCGTCCTCCATATCTCTTCCTCTGTTCAGGCTTCTCTCGTCTCACAACATGTACAAAGAATGTTGATTGTTTTCTGATGAGTTTTATAAGTGATCTGTTTTCGCTTGTTTTCTTGGGAAAAAAACCCCAACAACAGAGAAGGAAACAACCTTGTGGAACTCTTAAACGAATTTATTTTTGCCGATAATCAGGCAATCATATCAACAACAGAAGAACAGCTGCAACAACACATTAACAGGCTCCAGTTAACATGCAACGAATACAATATGAGAATAAACATCGACAAAACCGAAGTAATGACATTCACAAGAGAGGAAAACACTACCAATACCCCCACCGACAATCGCCCAGTAAAACAAGTCACAGACTTTACATACCTAGGGAGAATATTTTTAACAAACAGAAGAATAACTAATGAAATGAAATAACTAATAAAGAATAACACAGATACAACAAGGAAAGACAAATGATAGGACAAATGACACAAATTTTAAAATGCAAACATGTTACCATGAACACAAAAAAGCAATGTTCAACACAATCTTTCTCCCACATTATGCTATCAGTGCCAAACCTGGATGCTGACATCAAATGATAGAAGAAAACTAGTCATGACAGAGATGAAGTGTCTACGCAGAATGTTGAGGCTAACAAGAAAAGACCGGTTGAGAAATGAAGACATCAGGAAAAAGTGGGTACAACATCAGAACTAGACTTCATCAAGAAACAACAATTAAATGGTGCGGTCACATAAGCAGATTATCAACAGACATTGCACCTCAAAGAACAATGTTGCTCCGATACAATGGATACAAAGCAAAAGGCTGGCCACGCAAAGGTGGACCCAGAGATAACAGAAGCGACCAAAGACACTATTTATAAAGCTCACACAAGGGCTCGTTCTAGAAATCTCTTCTTATCCTGACGATGTGAGGCAAAACAGGATTGGTGAAAAGAAAAAGAACTATCATTTGTCCTATTTTCTGCCTTGGAGAACGACTAAAATAATAACACATAAATTGTATACATTTATCAACTGGTGTCTGCGCAGAATAGAGGGATGGATGATATGATAGAGTTACAAATGAGGAACTTACGGGGCTTAACGGGGGCGCAACGTTCCAACCGTTCTTGGCAAAGGTTGTTTATATATACCACAATTAGAATGATCAAAACGGCCGGGAAGAACAGCCAAAAAAGAAGAAGTAGAAGAAGAAGAAGAAGGAACATATGCATAGAACAAGACATATTTCAACGAACCAGGAGGTGTAAAAAAAGACACTGAAGCTGGATAGGACACACTTTGAGAAAACCCGAGGGAAATATTACAAGAAGGGTGCTTTCTTGGAACCCACATGGACAACGAAAGAAACGGAGGTCTAGAAATACATAGAGACGAGATTTAGAGGCAGAGATCAACAAATATAAAGAAGAACTGGAGGAAGCTGCAGGAGATAGAAAGAGATAGGAAGACTTGGCATGAGTTGGTTGAGGCAGAGATCAACATATAAAAGGAAACTAGAAGCGCCCTTGTGGTGAAAGGTGAAGACTTGGCATGAGTTGGTTGAGGCAGAGATCAACAAATATAAAGAAGAACTGGAGGGAGCTGCAGGAGATAGAAAGAGATAGGAAGACTTGGCATGAGTTGGTTGAGGGCCTATGTTAGAGGCAGAGATCAACAAATATAAAGAAGAACTGGAGGAAGCTGCAGGAGATAGAAAGAGATAGGAAGACTTGGCATGAGTTGGTTGAGGCAGAGATCAACAATATAAAGAAGAGCTGGAGGGAGCTACAGGAGATATAAAGAGATAGGAAGACTTGGCATGAGTTGGTTGAGGCAGAGATCAACAATATAAAGAAGAGCTGGAGGAAGCTACAGGAGATAGCTAGAGATAGGAAGACTTGGCATGAGTTGGTTGAGGCAGAGATCAACAATATAAAGAAGAGCTGGAGGGAGCTGCAGGAGATAGAAAGAGATAGGAAGACTTGGCATGAGTTGGTTGAGGCAGAGATCAACAAATATAAAGAAGAACTGGAGGGAGCTGCAGGAGATAGAAAGAGATAGGAAGACTTGGCATGAGTTGGTTGAGGCAGAGATCAACAAATATAAAGAAGAACTGGAGGGAGCTGCAGGAGATAGAAAGAGATAGGAAGACTTGGCATGAGTTGGTTGAGGGCCTATGCCCCAATCCGGGTTAAAAGGCATAATATATATATCGCCCTTGTGGTGCCGGGTCCGCAAGCGAAGCAAAGAATAGTACCACTGCGACCTACAAGGCATGTCGTAAGAGGCGACTGATGTACGACCTAAGGAAGCTACCCTAGTAAATAAGAAATATCGCAGAAATCGGATGTACTGGTCTACTTGTAGGCACATAACTTGCAAAACATACAATCGCTCTTAGGCTCAGATCACATACAAATCACATAGAGTGGTTAACCTGTGGTCAATATGGAGCGTTAGAAGAAGAAGATGGATATATATATATATATATAAAGTAATTTTAAAGGACTGATTTCATTACACCGGGTTTTACTCCATATGGCCAGTCCTCTCTGCAGAAATAAGACGCCGCCTATCGAGAGTATTGCACAAAGCATGAACTTCGTAACTCTGACAACAATCCTAGGTGTTCCTGGAAAAAAACTGTACTCGTGAACAGAAAAGCGCTGTCCGGATTCGAACCTTCGACACGGAAGGCAAAGGGCGTAACCACTAAGTTAGTGACCTCCCCGCCTATATATCATGGTGTACCAACAACGATCTTTTAGCTATTTGCACAACTTTTTCAGCGCAGTGCATGCCGGTAAAAAAATTACACAAGTCAGCCATTGTGTTTTTTAATCGAACCGATGAAACAGCGTGTAAACAATTGCTTCATATGAAATGTATCTCTGGAAATATATCCAGATGACTCCACGAGGGAGCGAACCTGGTACCTTTAGCACGAGAGACGAGTACCTAACCTCTACGACAACCTGTTCCTTGTTTATTTGTTGATCATATTCGTTACTTCCGGTGCTTCCTCTGGGGTTCTTGAAAGAGGCTCCGTGTGCTCATCTTAATAAATTTGAAGCTACTTTGAATGATGTATACATGTTTGTTATATGTGTATACATGTGTGTATGTATGATATTGTCTCGTCTCAAATATATACAAGCACAATAAGCTTACAGCATGTGTTTGTGCAAACACTGTTTGAACCCTACCTGATTGTTTCTGTGTCTAGCTGTAACGAGCGTTTGAGAAAGACACTCCCCGTGAGTCATTATTTTGGAATTGGTGTCGTAAGGACTAGGGTAAGTGGTTCGAGTCCCGTGTTTGTCTATTTGTTTTTTGGAAGCTCTTAATACCTGTTCCTTGTTTATTTGTTGATCACATTAAATGTAGGCGATGTACATGTCTACGCCTATGCCAGCTGGCACGGCACCTGATGATGATGATGATGATGTACATGTAAATTAAGTGATTCATAAAAAGACACCAATCAATGAGAGTATCCGACCCTTTGTATGCTCACATTTTAAGTTATGTCCCTTTACATATATGAAAGTTTGCCCAGATTTAGCACTTTCTGGAATTGAAAAGACTTTGTTTAAACAAAAACTGTGGCCGATTTGTCGACCAAATCTGCTCTATTAAATTCCAAGACACTAGAAGAATGACAATCATCTTATTGAATCTGTTTCTTTATTAGAAGATTAGGATTATTTTGTTTGCTGCACTTTGCCAGGTTGATGTTATTTTAGATAAAATTGCGCACCAAACTCATTTTTAAAAAAAAAATGAAAAGAGATGGTGTCTATTGGTTGCCAAATTTTGTTACGGTTTAGCAGCGTTGTCCAATCTGGCGCCATAGTGCATATGTCATACATTCTTGGGGCTCTATTTTACCAGAGCCGTGCTATGATACAGAGAGGCGGCCGTTGATAAAGACCTTTTGGTCAAAACGTTGCTGTGCATTGTCGTTGTTTTTGTATTTTTAAAACTACAGTACTATGCTTTTACGTGTTTCGCCATTGTTACATAGTTTTACTGCAGTCTTCACTTATATAGAGAAAATATACCGCACGGTCGTGCATTTTACTCTGCGAGCCTTAAAGTTAATAAGGTTTAAATAAAAAATATTATTTTTCAGCGTTTCTTCACAGCACTCCTATGAACACGATCGTCCTGCTTTTGTAATCTTGATTTATTTTGTAACCATTGTTTGCTCCCTCGTCTAGTTATCGATATATTTTTTCAGAGATACCTGATCTCAGTGTAGGTGAGATCGAGATTCTAGTCCTATCGGAGACGGACGATAAAAAGTATTTCCCGTGTTTAATTTGAGCACATAAATGAACCCTTCACATTTCAAAATCGAGAAGAGCAAGCTGGAAAGCCGCTGCTCTGACAAATCGGAAGAGCAAGCTGGAAAGCCGCTGCTCTGACAAAACGAAAAGCAAGTGGAAGCAGTTGCTCGGAAAAATTTATTAGATAAGTGTAAATAAAATTTCGACAAAATATATCGTGTCTTTTTATTTGTCCAAAATATCTCAATTTTCTCATTCTTATTTGTAGCATCAGTCAGTTGTCTTTGATTTTGTGTACGTTCTGAATATATTTATTTGTTTTCTTCTCTGTCCATGATATTTGAAGGACTCTTCTGTAACACTTATATTCAAAAGCTCTCCGGTCACACACCCTAGTATTCTTTTTCTTCGATCGCTCCATATCGACAACTTGTTAACCACTTTGTGTGATTTGTATGTGATATGAGCCTAAGAGCGATTCTACTTTATGCCAGTTATGCGCCTACAAGAAGGCCAGAACATCTGATTTCTGCAACGCTTTTTATTTGCTAGGTTAGCATCCCTAGGCCCCTACATCAGTCGCCTCTTACGACATGCCTTGTAGGTCGCAGTGGTACTATTCTTTGCTTCTCTTGCGGGCACCGGTACCACACGGCCGATACTTTAATATATAAAAAGAAAATCAAGAAAAAGTTCTGAAACGAAACTGCTTCAGTAACCAGCCTGACTGTATGTCTATCAGTAATGTAACTTACCACAACGTACTCCGGATTGTGGCTTGGGCTGTGACTTAGAAACAAGGATCACGCGATTTTCTTCTTTGAACTGAAACAGTCGGAAATGATAGAAATACAAGTCTGGACTAGTGTTTTAGACTGATCGATCAGGCCGGACATGAACATAAGTTGGCAATCACTCATTCTGCATTACTGGTCACTAGCTAGAACTGGACACATTGAGTGGTCAGATAATTCTAACGGATGTATTGTCATGTTTTGGAAACTTTTACGAATGGAAAACGAATATGTTACGGTAATTAAAAAATAAGTCTATGTGGCATAGAAGTTAGATGCTTGTCTTTCGTTCCAAAAGGTACTCGGTTTGCTACCTCGTGGAGCCGTCAGGATATTTTGCAAGAGATCTCTAATCTTAGTGTAGGTGAAATCAAGTTCCTAGTTCTACTGGAGACGAGCGATAAAACGTAGATTCCGTGTTTAAGTTGAGCACGTAAATAAACAATTGGCAGTTACAAATCGAGAAGAGAAGGCTGGAAAGTCGCTGCCCGAGCAAAATTAATTAGAAAACAAATTTTAATAATAAAATTCCAGCACCATATTTTCACCATCTTCTAAATTACATCCGAGACCCCATGAGACCCCATGAGTGTGATTCGTAAATTATATCCGAGACCCCATGAGACCCCATGAGACCAGAAAAATTCGTAAATTATATCCGAGACAGCATGAGACCCCATAAGACCCCATGAGATTCGAAAATTATATCCGAGACCCCATGAGACCCCATGAGACCTCATGAGACCCCATGAGAAAATTCGTAAATTATATCCGAGACCCCATGAGACCCCATGAGATTCGTAAATTATATCCGAGACCCCATGAAACCCCATGAGACCCCATGAGTTGATTCGTAAATTATATCTGAGACCCCATGAGACCCCATGAGACCCCATGAGACCCCATGAGTATGATTCGTAAATTATATCTGAGACCCTATGAGACCCCATGAGACCCTATGAGTGTGATTCGTAAATTATATCCGAGACCCTATGAGACCCCATGAGACCCCATGAGTATGATTAGTAAATTATATCTGAGACCCCATGAGACCCCATGAGTGTGATTCGTAAATTATATCCGAGACCCTATGAGGAGCTTTCAGGTTGTGAATCCCAGTCGTGACCAGATTGAGGAGATAGGTGTCGATATTGGTACATCCCAAAAGAACGACATACCAAATGCAATTGATTGATTAATCAATATTAACTGACGTGTTGGCCTGGGCGCAGCTAGATTGGGGATGGGAGATCGAGCACCATGAATATGTCCACAGTGTTTGATTTTCCTCATATAACTAATAACTTATTTATTTCTTATCTAACACATTTGCCGTGAAGCGGCTGGGAGGATTAGTATTCTATCTTGTGCCAGGTGTGTTGTCTTACGTTGTCTGTCATGCTTTCGCAGAGATGTTATTCTATACATCATGTTCTTGGCCTGCCTCGTGCTCTGCGCCCTGAGTCTCGATTATTGTAGGCACGTGATGGTAGTAAATGTGGTTCCATTCTCATTAGATAGCCAAACCACTTGATTCTTTGCTTCTGATGTACTGATGCTGGTATAGTACCAACGATGCTTTGATATTCTCGTACTTATTTATTTGTTTTTATACTATCTTGACTGCTAAAACTGAAGGTTTAGTATAGATCAAAGACAGTATGTATATATCCATCCTCTTGTGTCCTGTTCAACAATGAAATCCACATGCTTCCACAGAAATGTCCATTGATGCCGTTCTGATGTCTTTCTAAGAATTGTTTCTGTTCAGGTCACAACCTTCAACTTCTTTCCACAGTTCTTCTCCATGTTTCATTTGGACATCCAGGCCTTCTTTTTCCATCCACTGTCCAGCTTGGAGCTGTTCTAACGAATGCCCCATCTGTAATACTTCTTTCTTCTCAGCGATCTATGGTCATGCGCTGAATTTACTGTGGACCACAAACTGGGCGGTCAGCTTCAGGTCTGTCAGGTTTCCTAAAAGCTTAGTTTTCAGGTCCACAGTGGCCCATGTTGCTTCTCATCACCCAGCGCCCAGTGGTTATCGGCCCAAATTTGGTGTAAGAATAGAACCACTGCTACTGCCACGCATGTCGTAAGAGCGGCTAAGGAGGTTTGGCTGAAATCGGATGCACATGTCCTAAACGTAGAAGTCTATAGTTTAGGACCTACCAAACCAATGTGTACACGTTGTTGGCAAAGATCAAACATATCACAAAGAGTGATTACATTGGTCGTAAAGAACGAACGCAAAGAAGAAGAAGAAGAAGCTCACCCAGTAGAGGACAGTCTTGCAAGATATGCACCGGTGTCTGTTCCGCCTTCTGACACTGACAGAGAGCTGTTTGACTTATTCCTAGTCTATATAACTAAATCTTTGTTGAGTCTGCAGTGTCCGGTACTTAGTCGAAATATAATGACCTGCTATGTTCTGCTTAAGTCTTTCAGGAAGTCTTTTCTATAATCATATCCAGTGTTTGTCTTCCAGTCTACTGCAGATTTTCTCTGTATGAGGGTTTTGACCTCTTGAAAAGACAAAGGTTAGTAAATTTGCTCTTTGGCACCTGCCCCCCTCAGCTAAGACATCAGCACTCTTTTTGCCTGCAATGCCACAATGAGATGGAGATCACAGCAAGTGAATTTCTGTCTTTATCTGCAATAAGACAGATATGCCTAATCTACCTCTACCTTTGTCTTTTAATAATGGGTCGTTCATTGGTGGTTCTGCTGTTTTGTTTCCTACTTCATTAAGCATATTCAAGATGGAATCAAGTGTTTAAGAGTCTGCGTTTTCCCCTTGGCAATATATGGTTGTGAGACATGGACCATTGACAAAGCTGTGAGGCAATATATGGTTGTGAGACATGGACATTGACAAAGCTGTGAGGCAATATATGGTTGTGAGACATGGACAATTGACAAAGCTGTGAGGCAATATATGGTTGTGAGACATGGAACATTGACAAAGCTGTGAGGCAATATATGGTTGTGAGACATGGAACATTGACAAAGCTGTGAGGCAATATATGGTTGTGAGACATGGAACATTGACAAAGCTGTGAGGCAATATATGGTTGTGAGACATGGAACATTGACAAAGCTGTGAGGCAATATATGGTTGTGAGACATGGAACATTGACAAAGCTGTGAGGCAATATATGGTTGTGAGACATGGACCATTGACAAAGCTGTGAGGCAATATATGGTTGTGAGACATGGACCATTGACAAAGCTGTGAGAAGATAATTAATGTCCTTGAATGCAAGTGCTACAGAAGAGAACTTAGAATATCATGAACAGAGAAAAGAACAAATGCTACAGAAGAGAACTTAGAATATCATGGACAGAGAAAAGAACAAATGCTACAGAAGAGTACTTAGAATATCATGGACAGAGAAAAGAACAAATGCTACAGAAGAGTACTTAGAATATCATGTACAGAGAAAAGAACAAATGCTACAGAAGTTAGTTAGTTAGTTAGTTTATTCCTTTCGAGCCAAAGGCGGCACATAGGGCAGAGGTTTTAGATCTCCATGTGATACGGTTCTTTGCTAGCAGTTGGAGATCTTGTATGGTTTTACATCCCAATAGTTTACTTTCTTGTAGGATTGTTCTTCGAAGAGTGGTCTTTGGTCTTCCACGTTTTCTTTTCCCAACTGGTGACCACATAAGGACTTGTCGATTTAGTCTCTTTTCGTCTGATCTAAGAACATAACCTAAATACTTCCACCTTCGTTTCCTTATATTTGATACGGGTTGTTGGTGTGTTCTATCTCTCACTGTGTTGTTAGAAACGAAATCACTCCATTTTACTTTTAATAATTTTCGTAGACATTATTCTCAAAGCTGTCCAGTTTCTTATCAATTTTACAGAAGAGAACTTAGAATATCATGTACAGAAAAAAGAACAAATGCTTATGTTCTACAACCACTTAATATTAAAGAGAGTTGGCTATTAAAGAGCATAACATCAATGACAATTTAATATTTTGGACTCATCAAACGACATGAGTGCCTAGAAAATGTAATTTTGGAGGGAATACTGCCTGGAAGAAGAATGAGAGGCAGACCTAGAAGACGATGGGTGCAAGATGTCATTGACGATCTGAGAATGACTGCTGTTCACGCCGGTCAACTTGCACAGAACAGATAATTTTTCAGGACTGATGTCATGGGAACCAAGTTCCGGAAGGGACAAGCTACTTGATGATGATGATTCAAGATGGCGTTTAAGTATTTACGCAGATAAAGAGTATGTGTGTGGAGGGTGAGGAAATCGAAGGAATCTGTTGCATTGCCTTCAGAGCCATGTGTTCGAATCTGAACCACGTCGTTCTGTTTACAAGGGTAATTTTCCAGAATTTCTAGAATTTTGCAGAAGCTGCGGAGTTCATGTTGTGTGCAATTCTATTGGCAGGTGACATGTCAGTTCTGCGAGAGGACCGAGACAGATGGGGTAAAGCCCAGTGCAATGAAGTCAATCCTTTGTCTTTAGACCTTTTGGGAGTAATGTAATTTTTTCTTTACATTTGTTCTCTCTCTCTCTCTCGATCCCCCTTAGACTGATGTACTAGATTGTCTCATGAATTCTGCGTGTTTGTTTTGTGACTCCTCCTCCATAAGCTTCTCATGTAAGCTCGTTATTTTCATCAGGTTTCGTTTCCAGGCTGCTAGCAACTGGAGTCTTCGTATGTCTAGCCTAATCTTCCCCTTTTTCACATTGACAGTGCTGTTGTATCTCATGTGTGTAGAACCAGAATCAACGTTGTATTTTTAAAATTCACATTACTACAAAGTGTCATTCTACAATTTAGGACTGTTGCAAAAAGACATTGTTTCGATGATAAAAGACGTTTAGAAAATGTATTACTCACAGATTAGTTTTTAAGAAAATAAGCTAAATTTTCTTGAAAATAAATTGAAACATTCATCGTCAGTGATTTCACAAATATAGAGTGCAAGAGAACTGCCAAACTGGATATGATGATACATATACCAAGTTAAGCGTAAAGCTACTTTTTGTCTAAACTGTATATAGCAGAGATATTGCTTTTCTAATGAGAATTTTTTTTTATTTTGAAGGGTTGTGCAAAAACCATATCTACAATTTACAATTGAGTTAGACATTTTTGGAGGTTCTACGCTATATCTATGGAGTGATGTCATCTTCAGTTGGCATTCTTCACTTCTATGTTTGAATCATGCTTAATGGTTTGTTAATTATTGCAAGAAAATTAATTATTTTTTAAATTAAGCTTACCGTCACTCACACTAAACGTGCATTTTCATAAACATGCCTTTTACAGTGTGCTCTATGCAATATTTTGGAGTTTTTTCTGTGATTTAAAACATACCCTATTTTGATGGGTCTGCCATTATTGTTGAACATGTGGGCCGGAGTCTGTTATGTTGTAAGCGTGTTTGAGCATTTCATTTGCTTCTTCTTCACCCCTAGGAGACATGATCCGCAACCATTGTCTCTCTCTCTCTCTCCTCCTCTAGTCTTGCATTTTAGATTCTCTAGGCTCTCTCATCTCTTGTATTGCAGTTCCTAGCTGTAACAGATCTTGTATGAATTTTATGTGCTTTACAGTGGCCAGGCTATTAGGCTTACTTGACAGTACGGGCCAGTCGACTACAGGCGATATGGCAACTTTTCACTACGGATAGACCATAGTACCCATCACTACTGTTGTGTTGTGGTAGTCTTCGACCATATTTTATTGTACTCCAACCGATGGTTGTTCTGGCCTCCTCAAGGTCTTCTAAGTCATTCTATCCATAAAACCACATTTTCCAGATCTTTCCCTCTGTCCATTTCCTCAATTCGTCATTTTGCTGCAATTATTCGTCTGATGTATTGTCCTTTAGGTTAGAGTTAATGTTACATTTGTTGTGTATTTCAATTTATTTCTTTTTAGTCACATATTTTTATTTTAAGACCGTTAGGGATTTATTGTCTAATTGTATATATGTTATGTCTGCCGTATAAGAAGTCAATTCTGGTGCTTGATAAAGCCTTTTTGGTCGAAACGTCACTGTGTGTGTTATTGTTTTTTTTATTACTTTGTAAACTACAGTACTTTGTTTTTACTTATTTTGCTATTGCATCCGTCTCCAACTTTAGATTTCCTTACTAACACAGAAAACTGGTGGATGCTACAAATAAGAAAGAAAACAACTGAGATATTTTGGACATATAAAAAGACATGAAGGGCCGGAGAAGACCATCATGGAAGGAGGCATACATGCAAAGAGAAGAAGAGGAAGACCACGGAGAAGATGGATTCAAGATGTAACTGATGGTTTGAACATGACGGTTGCAGAGGTGGGACATCTGGCTTGAAAGAGAGAAATTCCGAAGGACTATTGGGTGGCAAAGTTCTGCTCAGGACAAGCTATTTGATGCTGATGATGAACACCCTTTACCCTTCTGGACCGAAATACTCGTTCGAGATATTTTTTAAGATGTCTCAAAGCCGATTTACGGGCTGATTCATTTTACATTGCAATATGCGTGCGTCTGGGAGTTACAGACATTACAGAGTTAAATGTTAAATCTGGTTAATATTTTAAATCAAATACAATTTAATGTTATGTTTCATAAATATTTAATTGGCAAAACACGTAATAACGTGTTACATGTTTTGCCAATCAAATAGTTTTACTGCAGTCTCATCTATTTTATAAATATTTAATACATTTTAACAATAAAAAACACTGGGATCTGGGTTTTCTAAATGTTGAAATCCTGACGGATTATCTCCGTTTATGACATAATCAGAATGGAGTCATTTAATTATTACGAGGATTTAGAATGGAAGACACTAGTGTGATGTCGAAGAAGCAAGGAGAGAAGAGAATAGTAACACTGCAAACTACAAGTAAGAGGCGACTAAGGTAGGGACCTAGGAAAGTTACACTAGTAAATAAAAAGCGTAGCAGGAAATGGATGTGCTGGTCTACTTGTAGTACTGCGCCAAATGATACAACGTACAATTGCTCTTAGGCTCAGATCACATACAAATCACAAAGAGTGATTTAACAGGTGGTCAATATGAAGCGTTCAAAGGAGAAAAAGATAGGAAGAAATATATTAGTCGTCTTGTGTTGGTAAATGAGCAGATAGGAACAAGTTGTCATTCTGCGCCTTAGAACAGGACACAATCAACTCCGTAGCCACATGTATACAAAATTCAAGATAAGCAATTTAGCCATGTGTACATGTGGACAGGCACACCACCAGACTGCAGAGCACATACTTCAAGACTGTCCTGAATATGATATATTGAGGCAAACTCACTGGTCTAACGAAACAACACTCGACAGAAAATTACACAGACCTCTGTGTCTTATCTTATCTTAATCACATTTGCCGTGAAGCGCCGTGGGAGAGTTAGTTTTCTATCTTGTGCCAGGTGTGTTGCACTTGACGTTGTCAGTCCATGCTTTCGAGGACTCGAGATTATCTATCCATCGTGTTCTTGGCCTGTCTCGTGCTCTGCGTCCTGAGTATCGATTATTGTAGGCACGTGATGGTAGTAAATGTGGTTCCATACTCATTAGATGGCCGAACCACTTAATTTTTGTTCTCGATGTACTGTATGCATGGTATAGTATCAACGATGCTTCTGATATTCTCGTTACTCACTCTATCTCTCGTTGTAACGTTGACAGACCTCTGTGTGAGCTACAAAAGACAGTGAAGTTTATACAAGAGACAACATTGAATGTATAGACAATATTTCAAGCGAACGAAAGGAAGGAAGAAATATACTTGTTAACCCGAATCACAGGAAAACAAAGATTTCTCTCCATTAACTTTGAATTTAGCTTCCGACCTTCAAAAAAAAAAACTGCCTTAAGATATCTGTCAGTTTAGAAGGGATTTCTTTCGAAGTGAGATGTACTTTTGGGCTTAACTCACGTCGTCTGTTTGAGTCTCTTGTGAATATTTTTATGTGCCACGTCATGGGTTAGTGAGTACCATTCCAAAAATTGATCAATCAAGACACTAAAGAGAATTACTAGTTTCAGAAGGAAGATTGATATTGATTATTTTGAATTGTTTAAGGTAGAACTTTGAGTCGAAGGTGAAGTTAATATGTCTCAGTGAGTGGAGGACAGACGTATGGCACAGAAATCAACATCATTAAATAGCTTGTCCTGAGCATAACCTTGCCACCCTAACATTCCTTCCAAATTTCTCTCCAGGGAAAGAGGAATAGGGGAAGGCCTAGACAGACCTGGAAAAGAGAGCTGGACAATGGTATTAAAAGGATAGGTAAAACATGGAAAGAATTGGAAGGGATGACAAGAGAGGAAGAGCTGGAAGAAGTTTATTGAAGATCTGTGCTCCGTTGCAGTTGAAAGATGGAGAAGAAATTGATGCTAGAGCAGCTCAAGACAAAAACAGAAAACCACGACGCTGTGCAACAATCCGGCAACAGTGGGACGACAACAAAAGAAGACAAGACACGTCATAGTAGATACTTTCAATCATGCGAGTCTCTATGACGTGAAGGTAGAGCGCTCACCTTTTGCCTCTCTGTTCGTTCCTCGTGTGGAGCGATCGAGATATTTTTTCACTGATCTCTGATCTCAATGTAGGTGAGATCAAGTTCCTAGTCCTATCGGATATTCACTATGAAACGTAAAAGAATAACTGGCAGTTGATAGCAACCGATAAGAGTAGACCGCAAATTCGCTATCGGAGCAAAATGTATTAACAAGCTTAAAATAAACATTCTGCCAAAACCTATTAAGAATATAGAATGAAAATTCTGCCAAAACTTATTAAGAAAATAAAATTCAAAATTCTGCCAAAACTTATTAATAAAATAAAATTTCGACAAAATTTATTAACAATAAATTAAAATAAAAATTTCGACAAAATTTACGAAGTAAATAAAAATAAAAATTCCGATAAAATTTATTTACACTAAATTAAAATTCCGACTAAATTTACTAATAAAATTAAAATAATTATTCCGACTGATTTACTAACAAAATAAAAATGAAAATTCAAACAAAATTTATTTAAAAATAAAATTCTGCTAAAATTCGAACAAAATAACAACGAACATTGTGGCTCAATTTACTTACAAAATAAAAATAAACATTCCGACAAAATTAAAAAAGAAAAATCCGACAAAATTTGCTAACAAAATAAAAATACAAATTCCGACTAATTTACTAAAAGAAAAAAAAGTCGGACTAATTTATTTACAAATTAATATTAAACTTCCGACAAAATTTGTTAAAATACTAAAATTCCGACAAAATTTGTACACCAAAAACAAAATTCCGGCAAAATTTTTTAACAAAATAAAAATTAAATTTCGGACTAAATTGCCTAACAAAACAAAAATAAAAATTCCTCCAAAATGTATTAGTAAAAGAAATGAAATTCCGACAAAATTTGCCAACAACAGTTGATGTCGACAAAATTTGCTAACAAAATAAAAATCAAATTTCGATTAAATTTGCCAACAAAATAAAAATAACAATTCTTACAAAATTTTTACAAAATAAAATTCCGACTAAATTTACTAATAAAATAAAAATAAATATTCCGACAAAATTTATTTAAAAAATTAGAATTCGACAAAATTTGCTCACAAATTAAAAATAAAAATTCCCAAAAATGTATTAATAAAATATTAAATTTCCACAAATATGCTACAAAATTCCAGCAAAATTTGCTAACAAAATACAAATAAAATTCGACAAAATTTATTTAAACAAAATTTCGACAAAGTTTGCTAGAAAATCAAAATCAAAATTCCACCAAAATTTACAAAGTAAATAAAAATAAAAAGTCAGACTAAATTGACTAAATTGACTAAATTGAATAAACTTCAAATAAAAATTCCGACAACATTTTCACCCCGCACAAAATTAGATCGAGACGCTCTTGCTCTGAGATTTTTCTGTGTAAGAAAGATACAGAAACACACATGGTTATTCACCTTAGTGCAATAATAATAGTCCTTCAATCAATCAATGTGGACTAATCTGACAGTAAGTAACTGGAAATCCTGACAAGAAATACATCGTAAATTTTCAGATCAATACTCCAAACTCTAAAGCAGTGGTTCTCAACCTTTCTAAAGCCGCGACCCTTTAATACAGTTCATCATGTTGTGGTGACCCCCAACCATAAAATTATTTCCGTTGCTACTTCATAACTGTAATTTTGCTACTGTTATGAATCGTAATGTAAATATCTGATATGCAGGATGTATTTTCATTGTTACAAATTGAACATAATTCAAGCATAGTGATTAGTCACAAAAACAATATGTTATTATATATTGTGAAATATTTATTTCTAATTATGATAAATTTGTGTTTTCCGATGGACTTTGGCGACCCCTATGAAATGGTCGTTCGACCCCCAAAGGGGTTGCTACCCACAGGTGGATAACCACTGCTCTAGAGAAGCATATTGCGCAAGATCTAATCTTTAAGTCTCCCACAGACTCTTCACGTGAGCAATACACTCTGTAACCTTCCTTCTGTTATTTGAATCAACATTCTATCAACTTCATGCATGCTTAGAGCTAGTTGCATTCTTGTCACCTGATACACGAGCTTAGGAAAGAATGAAAGGTCACAGGTTGAAAAACGTGTAGTGTAAATCTTTCATTGCTGTGTAATTACCTTCGTTCTTCTACATGAAGATGTCTTTGACATGGTCTAGTCGTTAGGGCTGACAGAAAACCGTGGTTTTGACCTCTATTTCGTTAAAAAAAACTAAGTAAAGTTAGTATAGATTTATGTAATTTAATTTCTATCTTGCTTGGTTTTTACTCGGAGTTAAACAGAGAAAATTAGAATTAAAATATAGTTTGGTTTCTTTGTCGTGTCTTATTTCCATATATCTTGCTGGTCATGTCTGTCTCTTCTCTCTCGTGTATTATTTCCATATATCTCTCTCGTCATGTCTGTCTCTTCTCTCTTGTATTATTTCCATATCTCTCTCTCGTCATGTCTGTCTCTTCTCTCTCGTGTATTATTTCCATATCTCTCTCTCGTCATGCCTGTCTCTTCTCTCTCGTGTATTATTTCCATATCTCTCTAGTCATGTCTGTCTCTTCTCTCTCCTGTTTTATTTCCATATCTCTCTAGTCATGTCTGTCTCTTCTCTCTCGTGTTTTATTTCCATATCTCTTTTAGTCATGTCTGTCTCTTCTCTCTCGTGTTTTATTTCCATCTCTCTCTCTCTCTCTCCCGTCATATCGGTCTATTCTCTCTCGTGTTTTATTTCCATATCTTTCTCTCGTCATGTCTGTTTCTTCTCTCTCGTGTATTATTTCCATATATATATATATATCTCGTCATGTCTGTCTCTTTTCTCTCGTGTATTATTTCCGTTTCTCTCTCTCGTCACCTCTGTCTCTTCTCTGTCGTCACCTCTGTCTCTTCTCTCTCATCATCTCTGTCTCTTCTCTCTCGTCATCTTTGTGTTATTTTCTCTCGCAGGGGTTTCTGTGGCTAAGTGGTTAAGCCTTTTGCCTTGTGAGTCGAAGGTCGTGGGTTCGAATCCGGACCGTGCCGTTCTGTTCACGAGTGCAGTTTTTCTAGAGACCCCTTGGATTGTTGCTGGAGCTACAGAGTTTATGCTTTGTACAATACTCTCGATAGGTGGCGTGCCATTTCTGCGGAGAGGACCGAGCCATATGGGGTAAAACCCGGTGCAATGAAGTCAATCCTTCGGCTCTCGTAAAACCCTTTAAACTCTCGTCATCTCTATCTTTTCGCTATCTCTCTACATTTGTGTTTCTTTCTCTTGTCGTCTTTGTCTCTTCTCTTTCGCAATCGTTGTGTTCTTTTCTCATGTCGTCTTTGTCTCTTCTTTTTCGCAATCGTTGTGTTCTTTTCTCTCGTCATCTGTATCCTTCCATGTCGCGATCTGTTGTCCTTCTCTCTCGCCATTTCTGTTTTTCCTTTTCGCGGTCTACTTCTTTCTGTCTTGTCTTCTCTGTCGCCTCGCTTGTCATATCTCCTTCTCTTTCGCGATCTGCCTCCTTCTCTTTTGCCACCTCTGCATTCTTCCCATTCGCTATCTGCTTTCTTCTCTCTCACCAACTCTGCCTCCTCTTTTCCAGTCTCTGCCTTCTTCTTTCTTGCCCTCTCTGACTCCTGTCTCGCCAATACTGTCTCCAATCTCAGTGTCTGTTTCTTTCTCGCCTCTCTCCCTCTGTAACCCCTTTATATTTCTTTCTCACACCTATTTATTCCAAATCTCGCTAGTACTCTTCCCTTCTCTATATGTTTTCCCCTTTCCTTTCTTTATCTTCCCTATCTTGCCCGTGTGGTGCCGGACCCGTACGGAAGCAAAGAATAGTACCACTGCGACCTTCAAGGCATGTCGTAAGAAGCGAATTAGGTAGGGGCTTAGCGAATCTCATCATCATCATCATTAATCCTCTCCGCTCCTCGTGGAGCATAGTGCCTCAACAGTTGTTCGCCACTCTTCTCGGTCTCTGGCTGTTCTTTTTATGGTCTCCCAGGTCAATTGAGCACTCTTCAGCTCCTCAATAAGACCTCGTCTCCAAGTCTGCTTAGGGCGTCCTCTTTTCGTTTTCCCTGCGGTTCCACTCGAGCACCTGTCTAGTGACACTCGACTGTGTCTTCCGCAAGGTATGGCCTATCCATCGTCATCTTCTCCTCTTGACCTGTGTCATCATAGGTTCCTGCCCTGTTCTTATCCACAGATCCGTGTTTGTAACTCTATCATACCATCTCAATCTGAGAATCCGCCGCAAACATCCGTTGACAAAGGTCTGGATCTTATTTGTATTTGCCGCTTAGCGAATCTACCCTAGTAAATCTCTCTCTCTTTCTCTCGATCCCCCTTAGATTTATGTCCCAGATTTTCTCATAAATTCTGCTATTGTTTTTAGGGACTCCGTCCTCCGTACATCTTTTCATTATACTCGATGTTTTCCGGCCAGGTCTCGTTTCTGAAGCCTGCTACCCTAGTAAGTAAAAAAAGCATATCAGAAATCGGATGTGCTGGCCTACTTGTAGGCGTATAGCTGGCACAACGTACAATCGCTCTTAGGCTCAAGTCACATACAAATCACAAAGAGTGGTTAACAAGTTGTCGATATGGAGCGTTTGAAGAAGGAAAAGAAGATCATCACTATCTTCCTATTCTTCTCTCTTGGTCCATCCATCTCACTCTCGTCAACTTTCCTCACATTCTTTCTCTCTCTCTCTCTCTCTCTTCTCAATTCATTCTCCTCCATCTCCTCTACCCTTATTTCTTCTCACTCTCTCTTTTTTTCTGTCTCTCCCTTTTATTTCTATCTCTCTGTCTCTCTCACTGTTTGTTCAACAGCAAACCAAACAGTATGCTCCCACAGAAATACCACCTATAACAAACAGTATGCTCCCACAGAAATACCACCTATAACAAACAGTATGCTCACAGAAATACCACCTATAACAAACAGTATGCTCCCACAGAAATACCACCTATAACAAACAGTATGCTCACAGAAATACCACCTATAACAAACAGTATGCTCCCACAGAAATACCACCTATAACAAACAGTGTGCTCCCACAGAAATACCACCTATAACAAACAGTATGCTCCCACAGAAATACCACCTATAATAAACAGTATGCTCCCACAGAAATACCACCTATAATAAACAGTATGCTCCCACAGAAATACCACCTATAATAAACAGTATTCTCCCACAGAAATACCACCTATAATAAACAGTATTCTCCCACAGAAATACCACCTATAATAAACAGTATGCCCCCACAGAAATACCACCTATAACAAACAGTATGCCCCCACAGAAATACCACCTATAACAAACAGTATGCTCCCACAGAAATACCACCTATAATAAACAGTATGTCTCCACAGAAATACCACCTATAATAAACAGTATGCTCCCACAGAAATACCACCTATAACAAACAGTATGCTCCCACAGAAATACCACCTATAACAAACAGTATTCTCCCACAGAAATACCACCTATAACAAACAGTATGCTCCCACAGAAATACCACCTATAATAAACAGTATGCTCCCACAGAAATACCACCACCTAAACAAACAGTATGTCTCCTAACAAAATACCACCTAAACAAACAGTATGCTCCACAGAAATACCACCTAAAACAAACAGTATGCTCCCACAGAAATAAAAACCCAAACTATATACAAACAGTATGCTCCCACAGAAATACCACCTATAACAAACAGTATGCTCCCACAGAAATACCACCTATAACAAACAGTATTCTCCCACAGAAATACCACCTATAACAAACAGTATTCTCCCACAGAAATACCACCTATAACAAACAGTATGCTCCCACAGAAATACCACCTATAATAAACAGTATTCTCCCACAGAAATACCACCTATAACAAACAGTATTCTCCCACAGAAATACCACATATAACAAACAGTATGCTCCCACAGAAATACCACCTATAATAAACAGTATTCTCCCACAGAAATACCACCTATAACAGTATTGAAATCAATAAGATTAATTGATGTTTAATGAAGCTTACAAATAGCGTTTCACTTCATTGCATCAGGTTTTCCTATTACCCTCGGTCCCTTCCCGCAGAAAAAGCACGCAAACTTCTGACCCTATTGTACAAATCATAAACTTCAGCAAGAATACTAAGTGTCTCATCGAAATAAATTCACTCGTGAACGGAATAACGCTGTTCGGATTGGAACCTACTACATTCGACATGCAATGCAAACAGATTAACCACGTTACTGTATAAAAAAAACACTCGCAAACTGATATATTGTTCACCCGTGGTTGTCGAGGCTCGCAAGGGGAGCAAGGAATATTAACACTGCGACCTACAAGGCATGTCGTAAGAGGCGACTGAGGTAGATGCCTAGGGAATAAAAAGCGTCTCAGAAATCGGATGTGCTGACCTACTTATAGGCGCATAACTGGCACAACTTACAATCGCTATTAAACTCAGATCACATACAAATCACAAAGCGTGGTTAACAAGTGATCAATATGGAGCGTTTGAAGAAGAAGAAGAAGAAGAAGAAGAAAAAGTATTGTATAGTGCTTACAAGATCCATCATTTGATGTTGTTGGATACTTCTTCTGCTTCTTCTGCGTTCTCACTAGATTGGGATTTCGGATTCTCTAATAAAGGCATCCGCCTGCCTCAGATTATCAGCCACGCCATACAGTTTGTCTTCTGCGTTCTCACTAGATTGGGATTTCAGATTCTCTAATAAAGGCAGACGTTCGCCTCAGATTATCAGCCACGCCATACAGTTTATCTTGACGCTGTGTGTGGCCTCTTCTTCTCAGGTTGATCTGGGCAGTTCTTAGATATAATTCAGACTCTGCTTCCTTCCGATTATCAGCCCGCAGTACGTTTGCCACTCTGGAGATGGTAGGTCTGACATTCTTACTGCATGACTAAATCTCCGAGGCAGATTGGCGACCGTAGAATCCGTTATCCATTCCTCATTGTGAGGGGGTCGTTGCACCATGTTATGCGCCTTATGGCCTGGTGATCCGTTTTCTGCAAGCATTTGTTTCGGGTTAGCATTTCCTAGCGGATACATGCATCCGATTTCAGCCAAACCTCCTTAGTATCCTCTTACGACATGCGTGGCAGGTAACAGTGGTTCTATTCTTTACACCCCAAATTTGGGCCCCGGTAACTACTCGGGCGTGTTGTTGGATCCAAGAATTTTGTTCCTACAGAAAATATTTACAGTTTACAGAGATACCTGTGTTTGTCTAATCTCTATATAACAAGATTATTTCTCAAACATTTTGACTTACCTGTAGTTTGATGTATTTCACATATCAGGTAAGAAACTAATGACATACCTGGCACGTGCAACCTTGAAAGACAATTTAAGTTACTCAGTACACTGTATAACACACACCAGACATTTGGTCTCGATTCAATGAGTGGGAAAATAATAACAGAATCTGCAAGACTATTCTAATGGCCTACAACATTTTAATTATAAAACTAGATTGTCTATTAGTATGCCAGAGAAAGAAAAAACTTGTGAACGTCAAACTCTGGAATCGTAAAATTTAGAAAGCATATGGGGTCAGATCGCCCGTGTGTTGTCAGGGCCCTCAATCGGAGCAAAGCTCTCTCTTGCTCTCTCTCTCTCTCTAGATCCCGCCTAGACCGATGTACCAAATTTTCTCATGAATTCTGCTGTTGTTTTTAGGGACTCCGTCTCTCTGTACAGCTTCTCGCGAACCTCTGTGTTATCGGGCCATGTTTCGTTTCTCGGACCTGCTAACAACTGGCAGTCTTGCAGTATGTGCTCTGCCATCATATCCTCCTTTTCCCAGTGGCACAGACTAGTTGTGACAATTTCAAATTTGTTGAACATGTGGGCCCGAAGTCTGTTATGGCCGGTACAGAGGCGGAATATAACAACTTGTTCGCTACGGAGAGACCATGGTATCCATCTCTGACGCTGTGTTGATGGTGGTCTTTCAACCACTTTTCTCTATACTGTCAACTGATGGTTGTTTTAGCCTCCTCGTAGCTGATCTCGTGATCGGTCTGCGGCAGTCACCCTCCTGCCTTTGCTAGTCTGTCTGCTTCTTTGTTTCCGCTTATATTGCAGTGTGATGGGATCCACTGTATGATTTGCTCGTTTAATTGAGTTTGCTAGTACACCGATGATCGCTTTTAGCTCATTGAGCTCCGTTCTGTCTGCGTTTTTAGTGCCGAGAGCATCGGTGAATATCACTTCTAGGACCTTTCTATAGCATTTCGTTTCGAAGGACTGGTTTACCAAATATGCTCCAGGCCGCCTTAAATAGGACGCGACTGCCTCTCACCGCTTTTACCATATCCGCTCTACCCCCCACCCTCCCTTCCCTTAAAGGAGAGAACTCATCTTTATTTTGGGACTTGTAAACATAAGAATCTGATCGAAATATATGAATTTTATCTTTTTATCTTTCTATCACTCCCTTATTGATTGAGCATTTTCTTCTCCAAACAGAATGTAATCAATTTGCTTGTTTTCCCAACTACTACACATTTAGTTTAATCACACACACGAACAAGAGTTGAAAATCTCTTATAATCTAAATAAAAATATCAGAGTCGCTTGACTCGAGAAAAACAATCACTTCCGAGGAAACTAGAGTGGAAACAAGTAGAGAATGATGGAAACATCTGGAAATGTAGCAATTAAAGAAATGGCAGTAACTTTAATAGAAGAATTGTCTGCAACTCAAACAATAAAAAAGGAAAAAAAAAAAAAGAAAGACATTTTTTTTTATCTGGCCTTATTTCGTATACATCAGTTTTGGTTGGGTAATGTTATGGATTTGTTTTCCACGTTCAGTCTTAAGTTGTTTTAAAGTGCTAGTTAATTATTTGTCTGTCTTGAACTTTTTCCAAGGTAACATTAGTCTGTCATTACTAGACTCTTGTAGGACATATGTCTGTCATTACTAGACTCTTGTAGGACATATGTCTGTTATCGCTAGACTCGTGTAGTACATCTGTCTGTCATCGCTAGACTCGTGTAGTACATCGGTATAATTCGTTTTTTTTCTAGCCAATGTTTATATTACATCTATCAACTTAATTATTGACACTAGACAATCTTCATTTCTTAGTTGACAACTAGACCAATCTTCTATTTCTTAGTTGACAACTAGACCAGTCTTCTATTTCTTAGTTGACAGCTAGACCAGTCTTCATTTCTTGACAACTAGTCCAATCTTTCATTTCTTAGTTGACAACTAGACCAATCTTCTATTTCTTAGTTGACAACTAGACTAATCTTCTATTTCTTAGTTGACAACTAATCCAATCTTCTATTTCTTAGTTGACAACTAGACCAATCTTCTATTTCTTAGTTGACAACTAGTCCAATCTTTCATTTCTTAGTTGACAACTAGTCCAATCTTCTATTTCTTAGTTGACAACTAATCCAATCTTCTATTTCTTAGTTGACAACTAGACCAATCTTTCATTTCTTAGTTGACAACTAGTCCAATCTTCTATTTCTTAGTTGACAGCTAGTTCAGTTGTGACTAGGTTGTGAGTTTGAATGCGCACCGAGTCAAAGGTGAAATTTGTCATGAGACCTCAAGGATTGTTGTCGGAATGAAGAAGTTTGTAGAGCCAGTTATACGTCTACAAGTATATGTAGCACATCTAATTTCTGCGATACTTTTTATTTACTAGTATAGCATCCTTAGGCCCCTACCTCAGTTACCTCTTACGACATGCGTTGTAGGTGACAGTGTTACTATTCTTTGCTCCCGTGAGAGCCCGAAACACACAGGCGATTTGTACATCTAGAAAAATGTCATTACATTTTGAAACTATCTAACCATGTAGACTCACTGCCGCATAAATAAATTGACTCCAATTAACTTTTACCAACATTTGTTTTCGTTTTCTGGAACCTTACCACCCCTGCAGCCAACATTCTACAAGCCTTCTAAATAACTTCCATCTGTGCTGATCTACCCAGCCCAGGTGTGTTTAGGTTACGTGTTTACCTTAACGGTATTGAAAAACTTTCACTAATCAGACTGCTTGAAACGTGACAATAGCTTGAGCATATCCTTCTTAACTTCTTAAAGACTGACAGAATCCATTGCTAGACTTGTATTCTTGTGTATATCATCTCAGTGCTATTATTCCAACTCCAGTATAGCCATTGCTATTATTCCAACCTGAGTACAGCAATTGCTATTATTCCAACTCGAGTACAGCCATTTCTATTATTCCAACTAAAGTACATCCATTTATATTATTCCAACACCAGTATAGCCATTGCTTTTTTTCCAACTCTAGTACATCTAATAATCATTTTTTTCCAACTCTAGTACATCCAATAATCATTTTTTCCAACTCTAGTACATCCAATAATCATTTTTTCCAACTCTAGTACATCCAATAATCATTTTTCCAACTCTAGTAATCATCTCAAAAGTAATCATTTTTTCCAACTCTAGCATTACATCCCAATAATAATTTTTTCCAACTCTAGTACATCCAATAATCATTTTTTTCCAATCTACTAGTACATCCAATAATCATTTTTATGTTGCCCCAGACGACATTACTTTTGTTCTTCTTCTTGGGTGCTCCATATCGACCACTTGTTAACCACTCTGTGTGATTTGTATGTGATCCGAGTCTAAGAGCGATTGTACGTTGTGGCAGTTATGCGCCTACAAGTAGGCCAGTACATCCGATTTCTGTGAGGCTTTTAATGTACTAGAGTAGCTTCCTGAGGCCCATACCTCAGTCGCCTCTTACGACATGCCTTGTAGGTCGCAGTGTCACTATTCTTTGCTCCCTTGTGAGCCCCGATAACAAACGGACACGAAAGCCTCCAATTTCCCGCCTCGCTGTAAGCGGCTGAGCAACGTAACAAACATAGTTCTTCAGAACAAACGGAGGGAAAAAATAACAGGATTTATAAGTGGATCGACTGAAGTTTGATTAAACTTTCTTGTTCTATTTCGCTTGAGAGACTACAGCTATAAACCCTCACCTTGTCATCGGTTGATGATTAGATAAGCGAGTAAAACCAGATGCTGAATGTAGTCTTCAACTTCAGGGGTACTCTGTATAGAAGTATTCAATCCGTTTGTCTGTCATCCATCCTATTTGAATCCATGATTTAGTTTGTTTAGTATCCATTGTGTACGTGTGTATGTTCCTTGACAAAGACTTATTTTCGAAACGTTAGATTTTTGTTAGTTTTATGATTTTATTATTCATTTGGCTTGCTAATGTGATACTATATATAAGTGTCTTTGTCCTAAGGAGCCAATTTATTAAGTATCACTCCATCCACTCATCGGTTTTCTCCAGATATGATCTGGTCCGCTCTGACCACCTCAGATTTGTAGGTTTCCGTACATTGCCTTTCGTTCTGAAGTTAGTTAGTCTTTCCTCCTGGTTCTGTGGGCGGCGCATAGGGCAGAGGTCATAGCTCTCCATGTCTCGCGGTTCGTTGCTATCTGTTTTAGGTCTTTAATGTTTACTAGGCCCATCGTTGAGCCTTCTCTGGTGATGGTTCTACGCAGAGTCTCTCTTGGTCTTCCTCGTTTTTTTTTTCCCTCTGGTGTCCATATGAGGGATTGGTAAGGAGTCTTCTCTCATCCATTCTAAGTGTGTGGCCGATGTAGTTCCAGCGGCGATTTCTTATAAAATTTGATACATTTTCTTGCTTGGTCTCTTGTCTTATTTGTGTATTAGGTCTGAAATCTGAAGGTTGTGTTCTAATTCGGACCTCGTCGTTCAGGTTCAGGTTCATGTACGGGTGCATTTTTTACGTAGATCACTATCATCATTGCTGGAGCTATGGAGTTTGTGCTTTGTGCAATACTGACTGTAGGTAGAGTGCAATTTCTGTGGCGAGGAATCGGGTCATATGGGGAAACTAGGTGTAATCTTCTTCTTCTGCGTTCGCCCGCTGTGAATTCGAGTGCTAGCCATGACGCCTGGTATGGAGCTTCTGACTGATTTTTGCCTGAAAGCCTACTTTACCATTTGACTGGTGTCCCTCGCCATGCAGGCAGGACTTCGTCGACTTCAGAGGTACTAGGTTTAATGAAATCAATATTTTACAGTAAATAATTTCTACTTTCCAATATTGGAATATGATTGATTGATTGATTGATAGGACCATCATCATTGCACTTCAGTGAGTAACCATGTGTGATCCGATCTCTTTCTTACACAGGAAGATCTCAGCGGCAGTGCACGAATTCTGATTAGCTTATCCCATATTTACTCGATAACATTTCTTCGTGCTTGAATCACGAGCAGTTCACAATTCCGTTCGTTACTGAATATCAGTTTTATATTACAACATAAATGTGATAAATTAATTCCGAACCAGTTCATGGAAAGCATGTGGCGTAGCTTTGTTTTAACTATATTGATCTATTGATTACTGTATTTTTACCACGACAATACCAATATAGCAAAGACATTTACAACTAATACTACTGCAACCCTTAGGGAATAAACTTGTTTACAACTAGATCTTAGTTGAAAGTGGGGGAAAGCTGGTAATACTCTAAGAGAACAAAACGTGAGTGTATCACTTCCGTATGTGTTATAAAGGTTAATAATGGCCTAGCTTCATTGACCGCCTGCCATTAAGTCTGGGCAAGTATCTGAGTAAGACACCCGCTTCCACTACCCGACGTCTGCGTTGCATAGTAGCAATACAGCATCATTAAATCACGGGCGAGATGAGTTAACTTTTCGTCAAGGAAATCTCACCAGGACTTTACTGTTACGTGATTTGATTTTTGCGGTGTTTTGTTTTTTAGTATACGATTCATGACTTAATTCCTTCATTCTCTGGAGCATTGTAATGTTGACTAGTTAGCAGGAGTAAGTAAGCTGTTACAGCTTCTTAAAATAGTATGTATATTGTTAAATATCCAAGAAATTGTTACTTCGAAATAGGAAATTTATAAACCTTCCGAATAGTATATATATCTTACCCACGAGTTGCCGTGACTTACAAGTGGAGCAAAGAATAGCAACACTGCGACCTACAAAGCATGTCGTAAGAGGCGACTTCTTCTTCTTCTTTTTTGCGTTCGTTCTTTACGACCAATTTAAATCACTCTTTGTGATACGTTTGATCTTTACCAAGAACGTGTATACGTTGCACATTGGTTTGTAGGTCCCTAAACGCATAGAATTCTACACGTTTAGGACATGTGCATCCGATTTCAGCCAAACCTCCTTAGTCGACTCTTACGACATGCGTAGCAGGTAACAGTGGTTCAATTCTTTACACCCCAAATTTTGGCCCCGGTAATCACTCGGTCGATAAGAGGCGACTGATGTAAGGGCTTAGGAAGCTCCCCTAGTAAATAAAAAGCATTGCAGAAATCGAATGTGCCGGACTACTCGTAGGCGCATAACCTGCACAAGATACAATCTCTCTTAGGCTCAGATTACAAACAAATCACAAAAAGTAGTTAACAGGTGGTCGATATGGAGCGCTCGAAGAAGAAGAAGATTTATGTATATTGTTGACATTGGAATAGACTAGTTACTATTGTTGTTTTTTTGTTTGCGTACGTTCTTCTCGCTGATTTTGATCATTCTTATTGTGATATATAAACTGTCTTTGCCAAGAACGATTAGACGTTGAACCCCGCTAGACCCCTACTAGTGTAAACAGTCGCATCTGAAATTTTCCGTCTAAGAAAATGTCCGAGTCTGTCTATCTGACAGTCAAACACTTCGTGCGTACATTTCTCTTTAATGATCATTTTAACGCCGTATATTTTGGCTTAGATCTACTCCAAAGAGCATTTTATACTTTGCAATCTTTCTGACTGAGTGAGTTCGTTCCTTTTTGCATCGTATGTTTAAAACTCTTTAATGATCCTTTTAACGCTGTATTTATGGGCTTGAATCTTCGCCAAATAGTATTTGGGTACTTTGCAACCTTTCCCTATTTGAAAAGAGAAGGAAAAAGTATAGATCTTCAAAGGGGTAAATTTAGCATGAACATCCTAACATAAAATAAACCGTATAGACCTTTTTAGTGTCCTTGTCCTAAAATAACAATTTATTAAGTATCATCGCAGCCGCCCCTCGGTTTTCTCCGGATCTGATCCGATCCGCTCTGACCGCCTTAGATTTGTACGCTTCCATATATCACCTTACAATAGAATGTACATTTCTTCTTCTTCATTCTCACTAGACTGGGATTTCGGATTCTTTAGTAAAGGCAGCCGTCTGCCTCAGATTATCAGCTACGCCATACAGTTTGTCTTGGACGCTGGTGTAAGTGGGCCACCTCTTTCTTCTCAAGTTTGCATACTGGGGGCAGTTCCGTAGGATATAATTCCTATGATTTCTGCTTCCCGTTTGTGCTGACCTCTTCCCGCAGTAAGTTTTGTCCACCCTCGTGATGGTAGTTCTGACATTCTTACTGCGTGGCTAAATCTCCGAGGCAGATTGGCAACCGTATAATCCGTTATCCCATTCCTCATTGTGAGGGATCGTTGCACCATGTTATACGCCTTACGGCCTGGTGCATCCGTTTTCTGCAAGCATTTGTTTCGGGTTAGCATTCCCTAGCGGATACATACATCCGATCTCATCCAGACCTCCTTAGTCGCCTCTTACGACATGCGTGGCAGGTAACAGTGGTTCTATTCTTTACACCCCACATTTGGGCCCCGGTAACCACTCGGGCGAATGTACATTTTAAACATCGCCTTACAATTGATGTAACTGAATATCGCCACTGATTTCTTGCAATGAGAAGGAAACGTATAGTTCTTCATAATTTAATGTACATTGTAAACATTGTATTGATTGGTTGCTATGCTAACCATGGGCGTCAACATAAGTTTGTCCAGTGAAGGTTAAAATGAAAATGTTAAAAAATATTGTTAGTAGTTTACTACGTGGAATGAAGACGACCAGATTCGCTTAACCCTTTAGCTGCTACGGACGTATATATACGTTTTTCCCATTCACTTCTAAAGACGCATTAACACGTCTGTTATTATATCTCCTCTGTGGGCTAGAGACGTGTTAACACGCTATACATTGCTACTGTCACTGCCATAGGCTTACATTCACGTTTGTGACCTAGAAACAAGGAGTAGCTATTTTAGCTCAGCCTTCGGAAAGTATGTAGCAGCGAAGGGGTTAAAACTGTTTTATTAAAAGTCCATTTTCCATAGGGTGGGACTTCCTCTCCTGACTTAAAGTATATACACCTATGATGAAATGAAGACTATTGACCAATGCCGACCATCGTTTTTATATATTGGAACGCATGGGACTGGTGATTGGGGAGGCACCAATAATACCACTAATATTATTAGTTTAGTTAAGATGCCGCCGCTTTCTCAAGTGAAAAACTAAAGGTTTGTATTAAAATGATTAGAAAATAAAACAAGACTTCAACAGCGGAATGATCGTATTACATGGGAGTGCTAAGAGAAATGATCGTGTTACATGGGAGTGCTAAGAGAAATGATCGTGTTACATGGGAGTGCTAAGAGAAATGATCGTGTTACATGGGAGTGCTAAGAGAAATGATCGTGTTACATGGGTGTGCTAAGAGAAATGATCGTGTTACATGGGAGTGCTAAGAGAAATGATCGTGTTACATGGGAGTGCTAAGAGAAATGATCGTGTTACATGGGAGTGCTAAGAGAAATGATCGTGTTACATGGGAGTGCTAAGAGAAATCTTAAAAGGAGTATGTTTTCATGAAAGCTGATAAGCGTTAAGCCTGGTGGGATAAAATTAGGCTCCATGAATGTATGACATGGACGCCATGACGCACGCGGACACCGCTTTGGGTAGTGCTTTTTTGAGTTTCTTACGATGCAGAAGCACTTGAGAACTTTCAGATCTTCGGCTCGGTGCCATGGACATTGTAACCCTTCGGTTCGGTGCCACGAACACCGTAAATCTGGAGAACCTGTGGCTTTTATGCCAACCCGTGGAATTGAACCGCACTCACAGGGGGCTTGCCACTCGTCGTACAACGCGCTACAAGCACGCTGGGCAGGCGGACATTAAAATGATTACCAAATAAAACAAGACTTCAACAGCGGAATAATGGTGTTACGTGAGAGTGCTACGAGAAATCTTAAAAGAATTTTATTTTCTTGAAATTTGATAAACGTTAAACCTGGTGCGATAAAATTAGGCGCCATGAATGTATGACATGGGCGCCATGATGCACACGGGCGCCGCTTTGGGTAGCGCTGTTACAGACCGTCATAAAATAATGCATATTGTATTCTTCTTTCTTCTTCGCGATCACCGCTTAGACTGATGTACCAGATTTCCCTATAAATTTCATTCATGTGGAAATCTGATTCATGTAGCATTGGTGTGGTTTTGTTTTTTTTACTTCACATCATTCAGCGCCATTTGGAGCTCTGGTGTTTATCCTTCGGCGATGTGTCCAGTTTCAGCCAGCGTTTACTGGGTTCGCTCTCCGTCAACCTTTGGCTGTCCCCAGCCGACCTGCAAGGCAGCAGGTTGCTATTTTCATTTAAGGTAGCGACCCTTAGACAACCTTCCCACCCGGATTGTTGAGCGTAATCTGCCTAGGTTACCTGTCATTTTTTTTAGACTACTTGGTTTGCCTGCCGTCCAGTTTTGTGTACGGTTTGCTCCCAGGCTTTGATTGTCCCAATCCAACTACAAGGCAGTGGTAATGCATTGCTCGACTTGTTGCTATAAGAGGAAACTTTTCTTCTTTTCTTGGTTTGTCGTTACACTGTTACTAGTTGTTACAAAGTGTCATTTCTTTCTTGGTTTGTCGTTACACTGTTACTGTTGTTACAAGGTCATTTCTTTCTTGGTTTGTCGTTACACTGTTACTGTTGTTACAAAGTGTCATTTCTTTTGGTTTGTCGTTACACTGTTACTAAGTTGTTACAAAGTCATTTCTTCTGGTTTGTCGTTACACTGTTACTAAGTTGTTACAGGTCATTTCTTGGTTGTCGTTACTGTTACTAAGTTGTTCAGTGTCATTTCTTCTTGGTTTGTCGTTACACTGTTACTAAGTTGTTACAAAGTGTCATTTCTTTCTTGGTTTGTCGTTACACTGTTACTAAGTTGTTACAAAGTGTCATTTCTTTCTTGGTTTGTCGTTACACTGTTACTAAGTTGTTACAAAGTGTCATTTCTTTCTTGGTTTGTCGTTACACTGTTACTAAGTTGTTACAAAGTGTCATTTCTTTCTTGGTTTGTCGTTCACTGTTACTAGTTGTTCAAAGTGTCATTTCTTTCTTGGTTTGTCGTTACACTGTTACTAGATTGTTACAGTGTCATTTCTTTCTTGGTTTGTCGTTACACTGTTACTAAGTTGTTACAAAGTGTCATTTCTTTCTTGGCTTGTCGTTACACTGTTACTAAGTTGTTACAAAGTGTCGTAGCTTTTTTTAAATTTTAGTCTTCAACTGATCTAGTAGTTTGGGTGATATATATTTTGTCTTTTTGACAAGATTCTGTTATGTCATCTATCCATCTTGTTCGTGGTCATCCTCTCGCCTACTTTCCTGATGTTCTATTGCAGAAGATCAAGGAGTTTGGTGCATTCTTATTAAGTGGCGAACCACTTCATTCGTTGTTTCTCAATGTAATTCAAGCAGGTTCTGTGTCCACTTTCTTCTTATGCTGATGTTAGTGATTATGTCTTTTCTGGTGGTGGTAACTTTTCGTAGGCATTGCATTTCATATATAGTTAGTTTTTGTCACTGAGCTTTACTTATTGTCCATGTTTGGCTCTGGTAACACTTAGTAGGAATGAAAACGCTGTTGATCATCTGTTATTTAGCTGTCAGTGAGATTTTTAGGTGCCTTAACAATAGGGCTAGCTGGTAGGTTACAGCATTTACTTTTAGCACTCTAGGCTCCACTCATACACAGACCTAGATTCATGCACACACCTACACTCATTCACACACCTACACTCATTCACACACCTACACTCATACACAGATCTGCACTCATGCACACACCTACACTCATACACAGATCTACACTCATAACCCACCTACACTCATACATAGACCTACACTCATACACACACCTACACTCATACACAGATCGACACTCATAACCCATCTACACTAATACACAGACATACACTCATGTACATACCTACACTCATACACACACCTACACTCATACACACACCTACACTCAAAAAGCCTACACTCATAGAGACACTCACACACATACCTACTCCTATACACACATCTATATTCATACACACACCTACACCACTCATACACATACATGCACGAGCATACATACACACACACCTTCACTCCAAACACACGTACACTGATACATACAAACACATACATGTCCACATTCATAGACACATCTATGCGTCACAGCTAGCACTTACATTTCCTGTTGTGCGGCACATTGACTCGTATTTAACCGCCTCCCGTGTTGGGTCGGGACCCACAAGGAAAGCAAAGAATAGTACCACTGCGACCTACACGACATCTCGAAAGAGGTGGCTGATGCAGGACCTAGAGAAGCTACTCTAATAAATTTTTTTTTTTTTCCCGATCCAGAAGCACTTGAGCTTTCAGCTCTTCGGCTCGGTGCCATGGACATCGTAACCCTTCGGTTTGGTGCCACGAACACCGTAAATCTGGGGAATCTGTGGCTTTTTCTGCCATCCCGCGGAATTGAACCACACACACAGACAGGGATAGTCACCCGTAGTCCAACGCGCTACGAACACGCTGGGCAGACGGGCACCTAGTAAATAAAAAGCATCGCAGTAATCGGATGTGCTTGCCTACTTGTAAACGCCTGACACATCGTACAATCGCTCTTAGGCTCAGATAACATACAAATCACACAGAGTGATTAACAAGTGGTCGATATGGAGCGTTAGAAGAAGAAGAAGATACTTAACCGTCACATTGACCGTTGCCTCACAATGACACAATTCCGAACACATATCCATCAGATTTACCTTCTTAAGGAAATGACTGACAGCTAAACATCAACAACCTGGACATCCTCATTCAGATTATCTTCTTCTCATATTCTAGATCCGCTAGAAAACATAAACAACATTTAATGTCAACTAATTTTTTTACTCATCATTCTGCTCTTTCTTCTAACTTTTTATTACCTTCATGATTTCCCATGTCATTCTAAACGTCGCCTGTGCTAGGGCGTTGCAACGAACAAAGAACACATTCTCTCTATAATTTCTCTTGGGTTCTTGCAGTATTTTTCTTTTATCATTTTATTTCCTTTATCATCTTTTCATTTTTTTTTCTTAAATTGAGCGAAATTTGGTTTTTAAAAAATCTTGTTTTTTTATCTTCTTTTGTTTTGATTTTAAATTGACGAGATTTGGACAAAAACTTTAATTATTTTGACGCTCAATATTGCAGGAAGAAGAAGGGGAAGAAGTTACTATTCTTTCTATGTCTTATTTGAATTAATTCTTCTTTTTGTTCATTTAATATTCGACTCCTGTTTCATCCTTTTGTAACATCCTTCTGTGGACATTACCGGAGTGCTAGGATAATATCCCTCATATAACCTATATAACTAATATGTGTTGTTCTATGAACGGGACCAGAGTGCTATGATAATCGACCTCATATAACCCCTATATTAAGCAGTTTGGAGTTACCCGTTGTTCAAGTCGAGAGAGCCTGAGAGGCAGAGTGAGAGGTGTGTTTAATCAGCGAGCCACAGGAACCATCAGTATGCATACTCTTCGATATCTGTTGGGGGAGACTGATCACCTATGGGTCTGCCCGGAGTGCAATGACGTCAGTTTAGTAACCAATAACCAATAACCCATATAACTAATATGTGTTGTTCTATGGACGTGACCGGAGTGATATGATAATAGCCCTCTGTCGTTACCACCTGTAATACCACTTTTAAGGCGGTGTAGGACAGGAGGGACGGGAGCATGAGGAAATTAATGGCTGCGTAGCTAGTACAGACGCCGTGAAACTGTTCAAGTTATGATTTTTCTTTTATGCCCCTGACAGAAAAAACAATCCTTGTTCTTACTGTATATTAAACATTGGTCTCCCGCAAGGAAGCCGTGCTATAATCTATTCGGTCAGACGTTCCTTCAATTGGGTACCAGGAAAAACACTGGGATGTAAAGTAGACTGGCAGGATATTGACCACATTACCCACTGTGTGTTGTGGTAAACAAATACGGGCCTAGCGCCGTATTCCACAATATACCTCCAGTAGGAGAAAAGTTTACTTTACTTTACTTTTACCTATATCCTTCCTTTGCGTTCCTGCCGACCTAGACTGTTGAACCAACTTTTATCATGAATTTTACCGTGGTTTTTAGGGACTCTGTTCCTCCGTACAGATTTTAGCGGAACCCTGTGTTTAGAGGCCATGTTTTTTTCCTAATACCTGCTAACCGTTGACATTCTTGCAGAACGTGCTCTGCTGTCATGTCCGCCTTTTCGCAGTACTTTTACCTATATATTGGACAATGAACAAGCAGTTAGAAGACAGAATTGATGAATTTGAGATGTGGATATATAGAAGAATAGGCAGAGTTTCATGACAGAAAAACAGACAAATAAACAAGTTTTAGGAAAACTAGGCATGAAGAAACAATTATTAAGAGAAATAAAATTCAGACAAGTAAAGTATTTTGGGCATATAAAAGACATGACACCTGATAAAATATTTACTAGAGGAAAGTATGGGGGAAGAGCAAGAGGAAGACCGAGAGATAAGTAGGAGGGAAACTTTAAGAAATGGACAGGTTACAATCTGGCAGTGTGTAACACTAAGGGGGAAGACAGAGGATGCTGGAGATTCATTGCAGACAACCTTCGATGTGGAGACGGCACGTAATGGTGATGATATATCGTTAGTTAATATTGTAAAAATAAAAGATAAGAAAAAACATTTGATGACGCTCACAACAGAAATACACTATTTCAAGTCAAAATAGTTTTGGGAAATAGGATAACAATATAATTACACTGATAAAAATAGAAATACATCATCTTGTTAAGCTCTCCGATATATTTCAAGAATGCAGCAGCAAGACGGTTGAGATTGTGATTATTTATTAACGTTCCTTCTAGAGTTACCACTTTTTAATTACTTTTGTTTATTTGTTTGTTTGTTTCCTTGTGTAGTTTTCGCGAAGGAGTATAAGTGTGTTGTTACTTGGTGTACATTTTTTCTGGTTGTTTTATGATTTGCGTTTTGCTCTTGTGTGGGCGGGGACTTCATTCTTCTGCGAACGCCCATATCAATCACTTATTAAACCACTTTTTGTGGTTTGTATATGATCTGAGCCTAAGAGCGATTGTGCCTAAGAACCAGCTCATCCGATTTCTTGCCACGCTTTTTATTTACTAGGTAGCCTTCCTACAATTGTGGGACGTATGGGCTTGCTACTTGGACGTCATCTTACTCATGTAGAAAGATCGGCATCTGAAAAGTGTCGCCCTTCGACAATGTTTGTGTTTGTACCAGTCAAACTTTTACATTATACCTCGTTCCCTACCCGCGTAGTCATACAGGATCTTCTGTCTGTTTCCAGGGTCACCATGTGGAGGTGCGGTAGGATCTTGATTAGTGCCAGTTCACTAAACCTGGCGCGACGTTGTCCCTATGACTGCGCTCTTGACCCCGTTGAGGGATTAACGTAATGCTTAAGAATGTGCCTATCGACCAAATATTTTCGGTGTACGCACGACGGTACATTGTTGGACTACAGACCCTTTACTTGGGAAGGTAAATTACAAGTACATATGTAGTCGAATTAAGACTCTCCTGAATGTCGAGAGACACTAGTGATAAGGAAAGCAATAATTGACGCAAAAATTCCGTCAGAGACGTCGTGTTATGTGTCATGAATTCAGATTGGGAACGCGAAAAAAGTGTGGGACGAGCAGGGTGGTATAACTAGGATAATTAGAGAGAGAGAGAGAGGGAGAGACGGGGGGCGGTTTAGGTGCATGTGCATCTATCTACTGAACAAAACTGCCCACCGTAGTGCCATGATCTACATTCTTGAACACTGAATACTGAAGGATTGCCTGGGTGACTGGGCCGACAGGAAAGCAAAGAATAATACCACTGCGACCTACAAGGCATGAAATGGGCGACGGATTTAGGACCTAGGGAGGCTTCTCTAGTAAATAAAAAGCATCGCAGAAATAAGATGTGCTGACCTACTTGTAGGCGCATAACTGGCAGAACGTACAACCGCTCATAGACTCAGAACACATACAAATCACACAGAGGGGTTAACAAGTGGTCGATATGAAGCGTTTGAAGAAATAGAATACTGAACATTGAATCTCTCTCTCTTTCTCTCTCTTCTCTTCTCTCTTTCTTCTTTTTGCTTTCCTTACGAACCACGGCACGACAAGGGCGATACATATATATTATGCCTTTTAACCGGTTTGGGGCATATGCCCTCAACCAACTCATGCCAAGTCTTCCTATCTCTAGCTATCTCCTGCAGCTCCTCCAGCTCTTCTTTATATTGTTGATCTCTGCCTCCAAATCTCGTCTCCATGTATTTCTCGGCCTCCCTTCTTTCGCTGTCCCTGCGGGTTCCAGGCAAGGATCCTTCTTGTTATATTCCCTCCGGTTTTCGCAAAGTGTGTCCTATCCAGCGCCAGCGTTGAACATTGAATACTGAACACTAAATACTGAATACTGAATTAAATTGTTTACCAACATAATGAAACTGTTTCTAAATTGAATATTTTGTTGGTTAGTGTTACCCTAGAGTGTTTCAAGGGAATGTCTCAAGTTATAATTTAGAACATGTCCACATCACTGTAGACCCAATATTTCCACTCATTGAAACTGGGGGTAATGATCCACAACTTTATGAATTGAACAAATGTCTGTTCTTCATTGTTAAATTCTGCCTTCATAAACTGTTTATATCGGCACCAAAAAAAAAAAATAGAAGCCCTCCCTATTTTCTCTAAGGATTACATCCCTATTCGGTTTTTTTTGGTCGTCACGACAAAAACCCGCTATGAATTTAAGGATAGTCATGGCCCTTAATATAGCTCATCTGATTGATTTTTGCATGACGACTTGCTTTTCTTATTACCAGTGCCCTCCACCTTCAGATGTTCTTGTACCTTAGATTCCCAAGTAAAAGGTCACTGTTTCCTGTTAGTCAAACCACGTACCGTGTGCGCACCGAGAATTATTTGTCCAAGCTGGTCTCGGATCCCGAAATTTGGGGATGTGGTTCCAATACTTCTCTTTCTTCAACTTTTTTGAACATTGGGGAGTTGTGCACTATCCAGCTCTTGATGTTCTTAATCCAAGATTTTCTGTTTCTTTTAGTTAATCCAAGATTTTTCGGTTGCATTCTTTTGTTTTTCAAGATTTTCTCGTTCCTTTGTTTTTCAAGATTTTCTGTTGACTTTTTGTTTTTCAAGATTTTCTGTTGACTTTTTGTTTTTTCAAATTTTCTCTGTTCACTTTTTTTTTTTCAAGATTTTTCTGTTGACTTTGTTTTTCAAGATTTTCTCTGTTGACTGTTTTTTCAAGATTTTCTCTGTTGACTTTGTTTTTTCAAGATTTTCTCTGTACTTTTTTGTTTTTCAAGATTTTTCTGTTCACTTTTGTTTTTCAAGATTTTCTCTGTTGACTTTTTGTTTTTTCAAGATTTTCTCTGTTCACTTTGTTTTTTCAAGATTTTCTCTGTTACTTTGTGTTTTCAAGATTTTCTCTGCTCTTTTTTGTTTCAAGATTTTCTTGTTGACTTTTTGTTTTCAAGATTTCTCTGTTGACTTTTTGTTTATCCAAGATTTTCTCTTCACTTTTTGTTAAGTCCAAGATTTTTCTATCCTTTTTCTTGCTCCAGATTTCTCTGGTGCTTCTTTGTTGCTCCAAGATTTTCTTGTTCACTTTTTGTTATCCAAGATTTTCTCTGATTTTTTTATAGCTTCCCAAGATTTCTCTGTTACTTTGTTTTACTCCAAGATCATCTAATACTTTTATTCGTTAAATAGCAAGCTTTCCTCTATGTCTTTTGTTACTCCAAGATTTCCTCTGTTCTCGTTTTGTTCCAACTTTAACTGTCCCCTGTAGAACAATCTTAGAAAGTGGAGTTGTCCATCATTACATGTTGAAATAAAGCAAGCTTATATCGTTTCATCACTGTTAGTATCAACTTCTGTCTGTCTGCGAGCCATAACTATTACCATCAGAGGCGGCTCGTCATTAGGGACCAATGGGGCACGGCCCCACAAAAATCGAAAAGGGAATAACTTCCGGAATAGCAAATAATAAAAATACCTACAAAACCATGATTTTTCCAAAAGTTGTTCTGTCCCAACCAGAAAATGACCACGAGCCGCCACTGATTACCAACATTACATGTTGAAATAAAGCAAGCTTATGTCGTTTCATCACTGTCAGTATCAGCTTGTATCTGTCTGCGAGCAAACTTTTTTTGCGTTTACTTGAATATTCATCATTTTATGTTTCAAGCAAATCAAAATCTCATAACATTCTCTAAGAATCTGTCCTGTTCGGTATCAGCGGTAAATATCCAACTCTTAGATGCATACAAAAACCTGAATCTACCTTACTGCGTCCGCAGTGAGTGTCTAACTCTCACAGGTGTAATAAAAGAATAGATGATATAAATGATCTGTTTATGGTAATTTTTCCTTTGATGCTGATTTTGCTTTTCTAAATTACATACAACCAAGACATGACAGCTTTAACTATCTCGAGTCTTATCATGATTCATTTTCTAGAATTGCCATCTATACAAGTATGGGACCCGAGACACTTAAAGTTTTCAACTTCTTTATACATATATATCTCCTTCTTCTTTGCGTTCGTTCTTTACGACCAATTTTAATCACTCCTTGTGACATGTTTGATCTTTGCCAAGAACGTGTATACGTTGCACATTGGTTTGGTAGGCCCCTAAATGTATAGACTTCTACACGTTTAGGACATGTTCATCCGATTTCAGCCAAACTTCCTTAGCCGCCGCCTCTTACGACATGCGTGTACAAGTTGACTAGAGTCAGCAGCAGTCATTCTCAGATCATCAATGACATCTTGCACCCATCGTCTTCTAGATCTTCCTCTCATTCTTCTTGCAGCACATTCCGTCCAAAATTATCTTCTCTAGGCACTCATATCGTTTATAATGTTTTTTAAATTGTTTAATGTGTATCGAAATATTTAATTATCCTTCATTTATGCTGTATATTATTATTATATAAGATATATATATGTGTGTGTGTGTGGCCTTTGTTGTCTTTACAGGCGGTCAATTCGAAAGTGTTTTACTTGTGACAACTTCTGAGTTTCTGCTGGTCTCTCTTGCCTTTCAGTTCATCCCGAAGCCTCTCGTGACTGTTGCTTTCCGCTTTGTGTCCGAGTCAAGCAAGAGAAGTGTCATCTCCATTAAGTCTAACCTGGACAGCTGATATGCGATATTATCCCCATTGGCTTCCTTGTCTCAGGAGACAATAGGTTTTTTTGTCACGTAGTTTGTTCTGCGCTGAATCCCAACATTTCTTGTGACTGTAATGTCCTATTAATGGGCTATACAAGAATGTTCCTTGTCTATTTTGCACACACCCCTCTCTACCCTACAGTTTCATCTAATGGAAATACAAAGTCTATACGTTTGGAATCAAGTAAGATTTGCAGGGGATGCCAGAAGATGAAATGGAATACACACATAACCATCAACTATCTTAGGGTCCCTTACTCCGGATTTGTGGTCAAGGTTTACTTCTCTAGCATTCTGCATAACCGTACTGTCTCGTACCATACCGTACCTAACCGTACCGTACCATACCGTACCCTAACCTACCGTACCTAACCGTACCGTACCATACCGTACCAATACCGTACCGTACCGTACCATACCGTACATATACCGTACGTACATACGTACATAACCGTACTGTACCATACCGTACATAACCGTACTGTACCATACCGTACTGTTGTACCATAGGTAATAACCGTACTGTACCATACCGTACATAACCGTACTGTACCATACGGTACATAACCGTACTGTACCATACCGTACATAACCGTACTTATACCGTACATAACCGTAACCGTACCATACCGTACATAACCGTGACCATACCGTACATAACCGTACTGTACCATACCGTACATAACCGTACCGTACCATACCGTACATAACCGTACTGTACCATACCGTACATAACCGTACATTGTTTTCTCTATGGTATATTGTTTTTCCCCAGGTGGATGATGGAATTGGTTGTCCACTCTTGCCGTTAAGCGAAGGGATCTCTCTCTCTCTTTGCCTTTTTACCCCGGATTGGGGCATAGGCCCTCAACCAACTCGTGCCAAGTCTTCCTATCTCTAGCTATCTCCTGCAGCTCCCTCCAGCTCTTCTTTATATTGTTGATCTCCGCCTCCAAATCTCGTCTCCATGTATTTTTCGGCCTCCCTTCTTTCGCTGTCCCTGCGGGTTCCAGACAAGGATCCTTCCTGTTATATTCCCCTCCGGTTTCGCAAAGTGTGTCCTATCCAGCGCCAGCGTCTTTTTAACCTGTTCGTTCACTGGAATCTGTCTTGTTCTCTCCATAAGTTCCTCATTGGTGACCCTATCATACCATCTTATTCCCTCTATTCTGCGCAGACACCAGTTGATGAATGTTTGCAATTTATGCGCTATTGTTTTAGTTGTTCTCCATGTTTCTGACCCATATGGTAGAACTGCTTTAACATTAGAGTTAAATATCCGAATTTTTGTTCTAGATTTGATTTCTTTGACTTCCAAATGTTTCCCAGTGCAATGAAAGCTCCTCTTGCCTTCTGTATCCTTATTTTAACATCTCTATCTGTTCCACCCTCTTTGTCTACGTTGCTGCCCAAATATGTGTATGATTCTACCTCTTGAAGTGGGATTTCTCCCAGGGAGATCGAGTTGTCGTTTGCTTGGTTAATTCTCAATATCTTTGTCTTTCCTTATGAATGTTCAGCCCTAGTTGCTGGGACCTTTGATTCAATGTGTTTAGCTTATCCTGCATCTGATTTCGTGTATGTGACAGAAGGGCTATATCATCAGCAAAGTCCAGATCATCTAGTTGTTCTGTCAGAGTCCATTGGATTCCATTTCTGGTGTTAGTTACTGTGATCTTCATAATCCAGTCTATTGTCAGTAAGAACAACAAAGGTGATAGAAGACATCCCTGACGCACTCCTGTTTCTATTCCAAAAGTATCTGTTAGTGTACCTTCATGAAGAACTCTACATTTCATATCTGTATATGTTGCTTTTATTAGGTTAATAATTTTTTGTGGGATTCCATAATGTCTCATTAATTTCCAAAGGGTTTCCCTATCAATAATAAGTGGGGATTTCCATTCAATACTTTGCTCTATTATTATACACAATGTAGCTATCTGGTCAGCACAGGATCTATTTGGTCGGAAGCCTGCCTGTTCATCTCTTAGCTTTATATCGATGGCATCTCTCAGTCTCTCCAGGATGACTCTGCTTAGTATTTTCCCAGGTACTGACAACAGCATTATTCCCCATAGTTTTCACACTTCTGAAGGTAAGCGAAGGGATGATAGCTTTAATTTGCTTTCCAGTGCCATATGAGCAGCCCTTGATAATCCGTTTTTATTTATTGTGGTCTTGATACTGTATATCCATCTTTTTCTTGGTCTTCCCTTGGCTCTAGTACCTGATCTCTTTTTATTATATGCTGTTATTGGTGGTATTTCATTCTCATTAAATGTCCAAACCACTGCATTTGTTGTCTTTATTGTATTCCGTCCATGAAGTTATGACCACTCTGTTTCTGATGTCCTCATTTCGTAGTCTATCTTTCCTGGTGAACTCGCAGATTGTTTTCTAAGTTGTAATATTTCCAATGAGCTTCAGTGGGTGCTACGGAGTTTGTGCCTTGTCGTCTGGTTCTCCAGCAGGGCAAGAAAACAGATATGTATCTAGAAGAAGGGGTAGAGGAGAGAAGAGAAGTGAACCAGCGAGCCACAGGAACCGTCAGTATGCGTATATTCGACATTTGTTTTGGAAGACTGAGCACCTATGGGTCTGCCAGGAGTGCTGTAACATCAGATCAGTAATCAATAACCAATACGACCTGACTGGAAACTTAATATTATTTGTGAAATTGTTTGGGATGACCTGGACGAAAGTGATAATTTCCCCACTAAGAACCAGGTAGGGAAACTCGTTAGCGAGGGCTGTGCCTAGAGGACAAGGTTATCTTTTGTCTGTTCAACTAAATATCGTGTGCTTTTTAGTGTTGTGTTTTATGTCTTTTCTGTGGTTTGTGCTAATTTGATTGATTTTGCTTGCTATTTCTCAACTACCTTCATCTATTGTATCGCTATGTTACTCTCTATCTTTCATGCTTCCTCTCTCTCTATCTCTCTTCTTTTGTCTGTTCTCTAATCCTGTTTTGCCTCATAGTGTTAGGATAAGAAGAGACTTTTAGAATGGGCTTTTGTGATCGCTTCATAAACAGTGTTTTTCAACGTCTCTGTTCTCTCTGAGAGCTGTCTCTCTAACTTCTTATCATTCTGTCGTTCTGTCTTTCTGTTTGTCTCTATTTATATATTTGTTTTTGTCTTCATTTTTCTCTGTCTGTCTCTCTCTCTCGGTAACTCTCTATCTGTCTCTCTCCTCTCATTCTCTCTCTCTGTTTTTACTCTGTTATTCTTTCCTACTCAACGTTTCTATGTGGCGTCTACCTGTCTTTTTTGTCGCCTCTCTCGGTAACTCTCTATCTGTCTCTCTCCTCTCATTCTCTCTCTCTGTTTTTACTCTGTTATTCTTTCCGACTCAACGTTTCTATGTGGCGTCTACCTGTCTTTTTTGTCGCTCTCTTTCTTCTTGCTTACACTCCTTCTCTTTCTCCTCTTATGTCTAGTTTCCTTCTGTCTTTCTCGTCCACACTCTCTCTTCTTACGTATGTATTTCTACGTTCTCTCTGTCTCCTTCTCTTTCTCCCTCTTTTATGTCTAGTTTCCTTCTGTCTTTCTTGTCCACACACTCTCTCTCTTACGTTGTATGTCTTTCTCTGTTCTCTCTCTCTCTGTACTGCTTTCTCTCTCTGTACTGCTCTCTCTCTGTACTGCCTCTCTCTCTCTCTGTACTGTCTCTCTCTATTTAACCCTATCCGTCCGTCTGTCCTCTCATTATCTTTGTTATTCTCCCATTTCTCTGTATCTATTTCTGTACACCTCTCTCCATTTCTGTCTCTTTCTATCTGCCTCCGAGGGTCTCTATGGCGAATTGGCCAAGACTTTGCTTTTAAATTCTGAAGTCTTGAGTTCGAATCCAGTCCTTGTCGTTCAACTTGACATACGAAGGACTCTTCTGTAACAATTACATTCAAAAGCACATATATGTTTGTACATAGCCTTGCTAATGTCCAGGCTTCACACACATACGGTGCCACTTGGAATATTCATGTTCTTAGAATTCTGATTGTAGTTTTCTTATCAGTTTCATGGGCGCGTCAGTCTTCATGGGCGCGTCTGCTCTATGGGCGTCAGTCTTCATGGGCGTCAGTTTCATGGGCGTCTGTAGCTTAAGCAGTAACGAGCTCGATCACAACCCAAACGTACCTGGTTGCAGGCACGCAGCAATTTGGAAGCAAATTTATCAGCATGGATTTTTACGAACGATAAAAATAGACCACACGGTTCAGAAAGCAATGGCAAACTACTGAACGTATAAGTGGTGATTAGAAAATTGATGACACGTTGACTGTGGTTGATGGCGAGGTCCTGTCAAGAATATGTATAAAAATAAAGTACTATAGTTTTACAAAGTACTATAGTTTTACAAAGTACTATAGTTTTACAAAGTACTATAGTTTTACAAAGTACTATAGTTTTACAAAGTACTATAGTAGTTTTACAAAGTACTATAGTTTTACAAAGTACTATAGTTTTACAAAGTACTATAGTTTTACAAAGTACTATAGTTTTACAAAGTACTATAGTAGTTTTACAAAGTACTATAGTTTTACAAAGTACTATAGTTTTACAAAGTACTATAATTTTACAAAGTACTATAGTTTTACAAAGTACTATAGTTTTACAAAGTACTATAGTTTTACAAAGTACTATAGTTTTACAAAGTACTATAGTTTTACAAAGTACTATAGTTTTACAAAGTACTATAGTAGTTTTACAAAGTACTATAGTTTTACAAAGTACTATAGTTTTACAAAGTACTATAATTTTACAAAGTACTATAGTAGTTTTACAAAGTACTATAGTTTTACAAAGTACTATAGTTTTACAAAGTACTATAGTAGTTTTACAAAGTACTATAGTTTTACAAAGTACTATAGTTTTACAAAGTACTATAATTTTATAAAGTACTGTAGTTTTACAAAGTACTATAGTTTTACAAAGTACAATAGTAGTTTTACAAAGTACTATAGTTTTACAAAGTACTATAGTTTTACAAAGTACTATAGTTTTACAAAGTACTATAGTTTTACTAAGTACAAAACAATAACAATGCACAGCAACGTTTCTACTTTGTAAAACTACAGTACTTTGTTTTTACGTGTTTCGTCTTCGCCCGAGTGGTTACCGGGTCCCAAATTTGAGGTGTAAAGAATAGAACCACTGCTACCTGCCACGCATGTCGTAAGAGGCGACTAAGGAGGTTTGGCTGAAATCGGCTGCACATGTCCTAAACGTGTAGAAGTCTATGTGTTTAGGGGCCTACCAAACCAATGTACAACGTATACACGTTCTTGGCAAAGATCAAACATATCACAAAAAGTGATTAAAATTGGTCGTAAAGAACGAACACAAAGAAGAAGAAGAAGAAGAAGAGACGTATTTCGCCATTGCTATACAGTTTTACTACAGTCTTCTCTTGTAGCGATAAAGGATTGTGATAGGATGATTGAGCTAATGTTGTTACAGTGTGATTGCTGATGTTTGTTACTCCAGTACTATGATACAATAGTGATGGTCGTGCATCAAACGTATACAGAAAACAAATATCATATTCTTTGGTAGTTCCTGGTTTAATAATTATAGGTTACATGACATATTATATGAATACCTTAGTTATTGATCTGTTCCGTGGCTATCTTATGTCTAACCGTTCTATCTATTCCTACTATTGATACCCACGTCTGTCTTCTACCATGGTTCCTATCGGTCTTCCGTTGTCATTCCTTATCACCAAGCAGTCGTAGATAACTTACGTCAAACTAATTACGTTCTAGTTTCTCACAATACTTCTACCAGAATATGCAGTCTTTGGTGTGCAACTGTCTTCTCTAGTATTCTCATCGTTTTTCATCTCTGTTGTCGTCAAATGTATGCTATCCCAGTATAGTAGATAACTTTCTGAGTGATTCATTGAGTATGGTCCGCAGGTGGAGGCTGGTTCGATGCGCAGAAAATAGACTGAATTACTACAAGCGTCAACAATTTGCAGAATCATACTTATCTTATTTCCGGGGCACATGGGTGTCGCTGGCAATGAGAGAGCAGACAGGTTGGCTGGCTCTGCCACCATATCAGAAGGCCAGCCAATGGATAGAGCTGATATTTTGAGCGCCCTCATAGAGTGTGGCCGCAAAGAATATTTTCATTTAAACCAATCCACGTCAACTACTAGATTGCTGGAGCTGGGTTTGAAGATTGGAGTAGCAAGAAAAGAACAGCATAACAGGTTTATGAGTAAGCTCATCAATTATAATCGAACTGGTACGGTCAGTCGCTGGACGCTGTTGGAGATTTTGCGAAGGAGATTGGAGCACCTATGGACGTGTCCGGAGTGCAATGAAGATATTCCAAACTGAAACAGATACAGAAGATAGCTATATCCAGTGGCGGCTCGTGATCCTTTTTTGTTGGTAGGGCCAGACAAAAATTTGCGTAAAAATCATGATTTTATGTTAGTTTAGATTTTAATTCATCAAATAATACACGTTATACATTATTTTTGGTGGGGCCTGGCCCCACTGGCCCCTAATGACGAGCCGCCACTGGCTATATCTTTCTATAGGCTATGTCACGATTTACGTTTTCATCAGTTTCATTCCATATTATAAGAAAATATATAGATACTAAAATATTGCACGACATTATGTGATTATTTCCGTACAAATCTGATGACATCCATTATTAATCTCTGCTTATTGTTAACTCTACAAAGATATTACTTGTTATTTCCGGACGATGTGAAATGCTGGTCGAATTATTTCAGTATTCATGAAGAAATTAACGAATGAATTATGTCAGCGTTTTAAATCATCTAAAATGTTTTATTACTACGTTCTCCATATTCCAATCCAACTTAAAAAAAAAATTATTTTGCACTAGCATGGGCGTCAACATAAACTTTGTCATGGATTGAATGGGGAAAATGGGGGTTATTTTCAAAACTTTAGTTGGTAGTTTACTATGTGGAACTGGAGAAGATCAGATTCGGATCAGATTTTGATTGCAGGCCCCATGTATAAAATATTCACTTCTTACAAATGTTTACCAGCCACAGCTAGTTAGCAAACAGTAAAGCATACATTTTCACGTATCATGTAATGCAAAATATAAAGGCTAATAATAAGAACATTAGTTAGCAATTTTTCAGAAAACTGAAAAAAACACATCATTTCCCAGGGCAAAACCATTGTCCAGACGATATATTTTTCCAGAAATCCATGATCTCAGTGTAGGTGAGAACGAGTTCCTAGTCATATCGGAGACGGACGATAAAACGAAGGTCCCGTGTTCAAGTTGCGCACGTGCGCACGTAAAAGAATTCTTGGAAGTTTAAAATCGAGAAGCGAAGGCTTGGGTTGATATTGTACTAAGGATCGAACGAGTTCTCTGTGATACTCAATGCTACGTCAGGCAAGGTAGACTCAATGCTCCGTCAGCCAAGGTAGACTCAATGCTACGTCAGGCAAGGTAGACTCAATGCTACGTCAGGCAAGGTAGACTCAATGCTCCGTCAGCCAAGGTAGACTCAATGCTACGTCAGCCAAGGTAGACTCAATGCTACGTCAGGCAAGGTAGACGCAATGCTACGTCAGCCAAGGTAGACTCAATGCTACGTCAGCCAAGGTAGACTCAATGCTACGTCAGGCAAGGTAGACTCAATGCTACGTCAGCCAAGGTAGATTCAATGCTCCGTCAGCCAAGGTAGACTCAATGCTCCGTCAGGCAAGGTAGACTCAATGCTACGTCAGCCAAGGTAGACTCAATGCTACGTCAGCCAAGGTAGACTCAATGCTACGTCAGCCAAGGTAGACTCAATGCTACGTCAGCCAAGGTAGACTCAATGCTTCGTCAGCCAAGGTAGACTCAATGCTTCGTCAGCCAAGGTAGACTCAATGCTCCGTCAGCCAAGGTAGACTCAATGCTACGTCAGCCAAGGTAGACTCAATACTCCGTCAGCCAAGGTAGACTCAATGCTACGTCAGCCAAGGTAGACTCAATGCTCCGTCAGGCAAGGTAGACTCAATGCTACGTCAGCCAAGGTAGACTCAATGCTACGTCAGCCAAGGTAGACTCAATGCTACGTCAGCCAAGGTAGACTCAATGCTCCGTCAGCCAAGGTAGACTCAATGCTACGTCAGCCAAGGTAGACTCAATGCTCCGTCAGGCAAGGTAGACTCAATGCTACGTCAGCCAAGGTAGACTCAATGCTACGTCAGCCAAGGTAGACTCAATGCTACGTCAGCCAAGGTAGACTCAATGCTCCGTCAGCCAAGGTAGACTCAATGCTACGTCAGGCAAGGTAGACTCAATGCTACGTCAGGCAAGGTAGACTCAATGCTCCGTCAGCCAAGGTAGACTCAATGCTACGTCAGCCAAGGTAGACTCAATGCTACGTCAGGCAAGGTAGACGCAATGCTACGTCAGCCAAGGTAGACTCAATGCTACGTCAGCCAAGGTAGACTCAATGCTACGTCAGGCAAGGTAGACTCAATGCTACGTCAGCCAAGGTAGATTCAATGCTCCGTCAGCCAAGGTAGACTCAATGCTCCGTCAGGCAAGGTAGACTCAATGCTACGTCAGCCAAGGTAGACTCAATGCTACGTCAGCCAAGGTAGACTCAATGCTACGTCAGCCAAGGTAGACTCAATGCTACGTCAGCCAAGGTAGACTCAATGCTTCGTCAGCCAAGGTAGACTCAATGCTTCGTCAGCCAAGGTAGACTCAATGCTCCGTCAGCCAAGGTAGACTCAATGCTACGTCAGCCAAGGTAGACTCAATACTCCGTCAGCCAAGGTAGACTCAATGCTACGTCAGCCAAGGTAGACTCAATGCTCCGTCAGGCAAGGTAGACTCAATGCTACGTCAGCCAAGGTAGACTCAATGCTACGTCAGCCAAGGTAGACTCAATGCTACGTCAGCCAAGGTAGACTCAATGCTCCGTCAGCCAAGGTAGACTCAATGCTACGTCAGCCAAGGTAGACTCAATGCTCCGTCAGGCAAGGTAGACTCAATGCTACGTCAGCCAAGGTAGACTCAATGCTACGTCAGCCAAGGTAGACTCAATGCTCCGTCAGCCAAGGTAGACTCAATGCTACGTCAGCCAAGGTAGACTCAATGCTCCGTCAGCCAAGGTAGACTCAATGCTCCGTCAGCCAAGGTAGACTCAATGCTACGTCAGCCAAGGTAGACTCAATGCTACGTCAGCCAAGGTAGACTCAATGCTACGTCAGCCAAGGTAGACTCAATGCTACGTCAGCCAAGGTAGACTCAATGCTACGTCAGCCAAGGTAGACTGCGAGGGTTGACTGCACTTGTTTGTCCTGCCATTAAATCGTCTTCTGGTCATGTCAAGTTCTGCTATTCACAAATAAAAAAATTCCGCGACCTTTTTAGACCTTAAGATATGAAATCAGTTCACTTTATATTTCTAGACTCTAGTGTACAGAAGGTAGAAGGGCCAACTCCTTTCCTCATGCGTGGAACGTTGAATGTGGGCTTGAAAGCGCAACTTATTCAACGACGCTCTGTCGTCTGTCAAGGCACTAAAAAACTCAACCGGCACAGAGCTAAACGAGCTAAAAACGATGCTCGGGGTATTAACAAACTCATTCAAACGTACAGTCGTACAGTGGATCCCATCACACTGCAATATAAGCGGAAACAAAGAGGCAGACAAGCTAGCAAAGGTAGGGGGCGACTGCCGCAGACTGACTACGAAATCCTGCTACAGGAGGGATGAGTGATAACTCAACCCTCGGATGGCGATATCGTAGAAAAGTGACTGCGAAACAGACCCCCCACTAAAAACACAGCGTGGCGCGAGATGGGAGCTACTGCAAGTCTGCCGCAGACAAACAGAAATCTGCCATCCGACTAAGGCTGTACAGACAGAGTCCCTAACCCATCTCTACAAACAAATTTCTAAATTGGCAGAAACTAACGCTGTGCACTGATAGACGAACACATGACGCCAGAGCACTATACTGAAGACTGCCCACCTGCCAGCAGACCTGAGACACGAAACCCTGGCCGAAAATACCGAGCTATAATGAGAAGCTTACGAGGGCAGGATCCCTAAACAACTAGTCAAATTTAGTGGAAATTGGTAAATTAGTCAAGAGGATCTGCGGCAGAGAGGAACACTAAAACTGATTCCCTTAGTACATGTAGTAAGATAGACGAACACTTTGCATTATCCGTTCCACAATCTACTATACTGAAGACTTTCCCCAAATCTTCAAGACATCCTGCCTCAAGTCACTATACTGAAGACAGTTTCCCAAATCTTCAAGACATCCTGCCTCAAGTCACTATACTGAAGACAGTTTCCCAAATCTTCAAGACATCCTGCCTCAAGTCACTATACTTTCCGGATGTGTGACAGTCATTAGAAGGATGTACAGGATGGCTCTCTATCTTAAGGTCTAGTCAAAATTATTACGTTTCCTTTGCAACCACTGAAGGTGGGTGTGTATTGTTTAATAGGACACATGTTTGTCCAGATGGACTGCTGGTCAGATTTTACGAACATAAAACGTCACCAGATGTTACCACATGTACTGTGTTATACTCACCAAGTAGCATGTACTTACAGAACGTCAATTTCATCACTGACTGTCTGAAAAACTCTCTGTCTCTAGCAAGTTCTCTCGATTTTTCTAACGTCATGTTCAAGGTTTATTTGTGATTTCCTGCTGCTATTTTCGTCTTGGTCTTTCCTTGCCTCTACCCTCCGGAACCATGCCTTCCATTACCATTCTCTCCAAAACCACAGTGTCGTTTAACGGTACTGAAGTACTTTATTTTCCGGGATATGATGTTGTTTATGACCCAGTACTCCACGATATATGTCTTGTACAGGGTGTTCAACTTAAAAGCAGCCCCAGTGATAAATAGAAATTTGCCAGGTACGCATTGCATCTCGTCTATTTACTATTTAAACCGGTTCTGACTAGCTTGTCCTACGTCACATTTGTTCATCGCCCCTTCCCGCACTACAATTACACACCATCACACAAACTTGTCCTATACTACGTCATAACTGAACCTTCCATTTCCATACATATATGCCAGATTAGCTCCATTCACAGGCTGCTTTTAAGTTGAACACCCTGTAGTATGTCCTCGTTTTTTCTCTTCTCGTCCAGGTCGTCCTAAGATATTTTTGGTAGCGAGTTATAATAAATCATTATAATAGAAAAGGAACAGCAGGAAGGATAGCAATAGATTGAACTTGTTTTCGGAATCTGTCCAGAGTATTGCATAAAGCACGAACTCCATAGCTCCGGCAACAATCCTAAAGATTTCATTAACAAATTGCACACGTGTCTCGGTCCGGATTCGAACAAACAACATTCAGTACGATAGGCAAACGAGTTAACCACTTCGTAATTGAGATCCCCCAAATTGAGCACAAATGAGTGAGGATTTGCCTTTGTCTTATGTAGCCTTGGACGCGACGAGTACCGATGATGATTGATCACATGGAAGACAGAATTGAACCATGTCAATTTCTACAATTCAATATTTTTTTTTTCCCGATCCAGAAGCACTTGAGATTTTCAGCTCTTCGACTCGGTGCCATGACATCGTAACCCTTCGGTTCGGTGCCACGAACACCGTAAATCTGGGGAATCTGTGGCTTTTTCTGCCATCCCGCGGAATTGAACCCGCACACACAGAGGGATAGTCACCGGTAGTCCAACGCGCTACGAACACGTTGGACAGACGGGCATTCAATATTTCAGAAGAGAATTATGTGTGAAATTAATCATAGAAGTGCAAAAGAAAAGCGGAAAACAAAATCTATATCTCAATGTGGCAAAAACTAAAATAATGACAACGGATAAAACAAACATGACAAGTGATATTTTTATTCTTTAAAAACAAATAGAAAATGTGAACAGTTTTGAATTTCTTGGTGAACTGCTAACAGGAGATGGGAATGGGATGAAGGAACTTCTTCTTCTCTTCTTCTGTCGTTCATTCTTCACGGCCAATTTTATCATTCTTTTTTGTGATATATAATTGATCTTTGACAAGAACGACTTTTTACGTTGTGCGATTATGAGCCCATTGTGACTAGGCCAGCCCACCCGATTTCAGCCAGCTGTTTATTTACTAGAGTAACTTGCCATAGAACGATCCGTTGTGCCTTATATTTTGGCTTGAATCTACGCCTTTACGATTATCTTTTTATCGTATATTTGGGCTTTGTGATCTACTCCAAACAGTGAATCTACATTGAGCGCCCTTTCTGACTGTGAAGTCTTTCTTGATTAGGGAACATTTCTCTGTCTTTTGGAGCACATAAGCTTGTCAGGGGACGGCGTCTTACTCGTATAACACACCGTGTAAAGTGTCAGCCTCCGCCAATGTTTGGATTTGGACAGTCTGTCAAATATTTACATTTTCGGCCTTACTTTTCTGACCACTTAGAGTTTATTCCGGAGTTGGAACATTCTCAGCCTTTTCGAGACGCGTGTCGGCACTTGCATTTTCCCTGGCCCCGGGAAACACTGGACTGGGGCTACGCACAAATAATGTAGAGGGTCGTTTCATTAGGCACTAGCAACATTAATTTTGCGCTCGCCAACATCATCCACCTCAGTTCTTCCAGGGATGTTAGTTGTTAATGCAACAGTACCTTTCCCGGTTGTCCCAGGGAAGGCAGTTTCGTTAGGCACTAAAACGCAACTTTAGGATTTGTGCTTGGCCAACCTTACACAATAAATGTATCTGCGCTAAGCCTTTGATATGGAGTTTACCACAATCTTCTCGTGTGTCGACACGATTCCCTACAGCGTTTTCAGAGACACTTGCCGTGACCTTTGATTTGTACTGGATTCAGACCTCTGCTGGGCTTTCCAGTTTTCCCTGCTCATCTGGGTGGTCCGCTCATACCTACATTTGCCACGCCGTCCCGTCGCTCCGACACCAGTACCTTGAGTGTCTGCCCCGCCTTTGGGCTCACCTGTGTATCGTCCGTATGTGTGTTCGCTCCATTTTGGTGCCTGCCCCACCATGTTTATCGGGTTTCTCACCGTGCTCACATTTACCGTGCCTCGAGACTGCCATGACACGCAGCCCGACTCAGGCTCAGGGCTCCGAGTTTCGCCCCATGTGGGCCCACATCTCTACTCTGGATGCACCTCTGATCCCTTCATGTTCATGTGCACGGCCCTTCCCATCGGCCGGGAAGCTGATAATTGTGGTGCGACCGTTGATTTGATACGCTATGTGCTTATGGACTCTTGTCCCGTAGGTGGCAATTTTGGTTCGGTCTTTTACTCCGGGGGAAGTTAGCATTCGTTCGCTGACGACTCGGACAAAGCTGTTTTCTTACTCTTCGTGGATAATTTGAGACAGCTTTTTCATCGAACTTCGGCCAGGAGATGCGTGCATTTTGTTTAGGGATTTTTGGGCCTGCATTGCTTTTCCGTGCTTGCACTACTACCACTACCTGTAGCTCTCCCTCGATCCCTACCCTCTTAGCCAGACTGGAACAAATGTCTGTTACCAGAGTCACCACGAGGAGGTGGGGTAGGATCTTTATTAGTGCCAGCTCACTAATCCTGGCGCGGCGTTGTCCCCATGTGCTTTTGACCCAGATGAAGGAACTTAAGAGAAGCACAGACATGGCCTTGCAAAAAAATAAACAACGAAAACGGTATGGAAGAGAATTGATAAGAAAATAAAGATCAGAATACTAAAGGCGTGCATATATATTCCCAGTAACAACATATAATCTCAAGAATGAGATTGACAATAACAATCAAGAAGTTAAACACTATGAAGAACATGTGGCACAGCACCAGCCAAATATTAAAATTAAAAATATTGAGAACATGCATTTTTCAAGTGGCTACTCATGGATGTGAATCATGGACCATTACACAAAAACAAGAACGAAAATCCAGTCCTTCGAAACTAAATGCTACAGAAAGTTCCTACAAATACCATGGACAGAAAAAAGAAAGAACACTGATGTCCTGAAAGAACTAAATGTTGAAGAGAATTGGCTGATAAACAACATACATTCTCTTTCTTATTTGTAGTCAGTTTTCTTTGATTTTGAGTTCTTTCTGTATAGCTCTGTTTTCTTTTACAAATGATTATTTGCAGAAGTAAACTGTTCTTCATTCTTTCTTTGTTAAGTTCTTTATTAGTCCAACGAACATAGTTGATAGTTAATCAAACAATTACGGTTTAGAAGACTGAGCCACATATTTATATCCTTAGTAATATGAATATTGAAGTATGTTGGTATATTCTGAGAAGAAATGATCAAAATCACAAAGAAGCATTGACGTGGATACAAATGACTCAAGAAAGAAATGGTGCCATGGAAACCATAAGAGAAATTTATTGAAAGAGGCGAGAAAATATGACTCAATTTAATATAAAATTGTAACACTTGTTCAGAATAGAGTGGAATGGAGAAATTGCTTTGAATTCTCTTAAGTCTAACGTGTACGAGAGAATGAAATACAAGTCGTTACAGACGTTGCCTCATCACATTCCTCTTGAAAGTCTCTTCATCTATAACCAATTGTCCTACCTATTGAAAGTCTCGTCATCTATAACCAGTTGTCATACCTATTGAAATGAAAATCGGGGCATATTCTTTACAGGACGTAGCCATCAACAACAGTAAACGAGTCGTCGATATTTCTAGACACCACTTATAAGTTCAGTAGTTTGTCATTGCTTTCTGAAAGGTGAGGTCTATTTTTACCTTTTGTAAAAATCCGACGGAAACGAATTTGCTTTCAAACTTGCCCACCGTGGGTTTGAACCAGGTACGCTTGTGTTCGAGATCGAACTCATTACCGTTTGAGCTACAGACGCTCACGTACTACCTATTACATAGTCATATTCAATGTTTCTTTATTAGTAAGTGGGGCTAGAGCATAGATTTCCAAACTTTTTCGGGCCAGCGCCCTTTGCAAAAATAAATTTTGTAACGCCCCCACCATTACAATATTTTTCTACATTGAAGCCGTTTGATATTTTTGACGTAAATAGCAACTAAATAAGCGTCCAAGGATTGACTTCATTGCACCGGTTTTTCCCATATGGTTCCTTACCTGTCGACAGAGATGACATGCCATCTGACAAGAGCACTGCACAAAGCACAAACTCCGTAGCTCCTGCAACAATCCTAGGGATCTCATTAAAAAAGGTGCACATGTATCTCGGTACGGTATCGAAACCACAACCTTCGGTATGAGAGGCAAGTGACTTAACCACTTCTGGCCATGAGACCCCCAAGCAAGTGACTTAACCACTTCTGGCCATGAGACCCCTAGCAAGTGACTTAACCACTTCTGGCCATGAGACCCAAGCAAGTGACTTAACCACTCTGGCCATGAGACCCCAAGCAAGTGACTTAACCACTTGGCCATGAGACAAGTAAGATTAACCACTTTGGCCATGAGACCCAGCAAGTGACTTAACCACTTCTGGCCATGAGACCCCAAGACAAGTGACTTAACCACTTTGGCCATGAGACCCCAAGCAAGTGACTTAACCACTTCTGCCATGAGACTAAGCAATGATTAACCACTTCTGGTCATGAGACCCACAAGCAAGTGATTAACCACTTCTAATAGACCCAAGCAAGTGACTTAACCACTTCTGGCCATGAGACTCAAGCAAGTGACTTATCCACTTCTGGCCATAGGACCCAAGCAGAGTGACTTAACCACTGCCATGAGATCCCAAGAATGATTTAACCACTTCTGGCCATGAGACCCTCAAAAGTGACTTAACCACTTGGCCATGAGACCCAAGCAAGTGACTTAACCACTTTGGCCATGAGACGCCAACAAGTGACTTAACCACTTCGGCATGAGACCCAAGCAAGTGACTTAACCACTTCTGGCCATGAGACCCCCAAGCAAGTGACTTAACCACTTCTGGCCATGAGACCCCCAAGCAAGTGACTTAACCACTTCTGGCCATGAGACCCAAGCAAGTGACTTAACCACTTGGCCATGGACCCCAGCAAGTGACTTAACCACTTGGCCATGAGACCCCCAAGCAAGTGACTTAACCACTTCTGGCCATGAGACCCAAGCAAGTGACTTAACCACTTGGCCATGAGACACCCAACAAGTGACTTAACCACTTCTGCCATGAGACCCATAAATAGCAACTAATTCATCTTGAACACGTTAATGCTATACATATTTTGATAAAACGTAGCCTATATGTAAAGATTGTAAAGTGTACGCTCAAATAACATTATGCACACTTTAATACAATGGTTTAACTATGAAAATTAGGAATACATATTAAGAGATTGCATGACATTAGTAAGAATATTATTGTAATAATTAAAACACCACCAAATGTATTACAAAATTGCTTTTTCGAATTTACAAGTAAATACGAGAAAAATTAACACATTAATGTGAAGGATGAGCCTGATGCATTCTTAAAAGCTTGTTAATATCGAGTGCAATTTACGTTAAACAGTCATAAATCGCCACGATCAGTTATATGCAATCGGTTCATATTCTTAAATAGTAAATTTGCTACAGCACTAAACCCAAGCTCAGCCAAATAAGAAGATGGAAATGCAATTAACAATTTCTACACTATTTTCCATAATTCAGGTACAGTGTGTATTGATTTTTAAGCTAGAACTATTGGTATCCACTTTTGAATTTGATTTTTAGTTCTTCGTTTGTTGTGAGTTCTATAAGTTCCACTTCTAAATTTGATGATTCTGCTGTGTTTACATGTGTTCAAATAATCTTACTTGTCTTCAAATAATCGCATAATGATTTTTCATCGTCTTCAGCCATTTCAACTATTCTCCTTTACACTGAATTATTGCTCAAAGAAATTTTCCTGATGATATCTGACGCTGGCTTATGAAGCATAGTGTTTGTGACTTATTTTATTGCCGGCAAGATTAATTACTCACCAATTGTGTCTGGTTTTCCAGCTTTTGCGATTAATAATAAAATATTATAAGAAGCTTGTAATCCATCATTATCTTGTTTAGTGGGCGACGCAAAGTGTTGATATAGTTGGACATTTCAAATATTTTTCTTCTAGTACTTGAAAATAGGACAAATTTGTATCCTTTTTGTCAGCGTGCATTTTAGTCAAATGCTCTTGTATCCTAGAAGGTTTCATTGCTTCATTTGAAAATACGTTTTGGCAAATCAAGCACATAGGTAATAAATTGTTCTTAGGCGACTGAATAAAACCGTATTTCAAATACTCATTACTGTACTGTCGAGATTTCATCTTAGATTCAGACATAATGAAGTCATAAAGTTTGCAACAATATTCACAAAATAAAAGATGTAATTGACACTTGTATGACTTCATTATATATTATACTTTGTATGACTTCACTTATATATTACACTTTGTATGACTTCACTAATATATTACACTTTGTATGACTTCACTATATATTACACTTTTTATGACTTCACTTATATATTACACTTTGTATGACTTCACTAATATATTACACTTTGTATGACTTCACTTATATATTATACTTTGTATGACGCCACTTATATATTACACTTTGTATGACTTCACTTATATATTAAACTTTGTATGACTCCACTTATATATTACACTTTGTATGACTCCACTTATATTACACTTTATGACTCACTTATATATTACACTTGTATGACTTCACTATATATTACACTTTGTATGACTTCACTATATATTACACTTTGTATGACTTCACTTACATATTACACTTGTATGACTCACTTATATATTAACTTTCGACTGATGATTGTTGACAAAGACACAAATGTAATGAAGCTATTACTATATTAAGCTTCATTATAAAACTAAAACCACTGGTATTTATAGATTTGACATCCTGTCGAAATATCCGAAATGTACCAGTAGGGGTATTGGTAAAGATTTCTATAATGCTACTTCTCTTTGTATTTATGGCGTGGCAAAACAAAAATTCTTTGTTCCCAAATCGGTCATTACCTATGAAATTCCAACGACTCGTTGTAAAAAAATTTCATATATATATATTTGCTGTCACGCTGCATTTCATTCACACTAATATCCCTCTATCTGACCAACTGCAATCATCCCCCCAGAACTAAAATTTATGTTAACCCAGACTTCAAAAGACATCAAAACCAAGTATTTGACTGATGAATTTTCCTATATCCTCTCCTTTCAACAAAGATGAAACACGTAATAACACAAATTGTTATTGTTTTTGTAAAAATACAATACTTTGTTATTACGTGTTTCGTCATTGTTACATAGTTTTACCGTAGTCTTCCCTTATATCGATAATACTATTTCAACACAAGACCCCTTCGTTATAATCGTTCCTTTTTGTCAACAGTTGAACAATTTTCGTTCAGTGTCTGTTAAGTCATGTGTCCTAAATTCTGGAACAAAGTTTAAATGATTATTCAATCGCAAAAAAACTAAAATAATTAATTTTAAATATATATTAACTTTTTCTATAAGGAGCCACCGACCCCCTAGATCGCCTGAACGCCCCCAAATTTTTCGAACCCGCTTCAGCGCCCACAGGGGGCGGTACGCCCACTTTGGGAAACGCTGGGCTAGAGGATGAAACTATGTCTTAATCGATTTTGGAACTCAAACTATTCTGATATTTGGTCAGTAAACTCTAACACGAACTAGCTGTTCCTGATATACTATTTCGAATATGTGGGTCACTTTAACCTGCTTCTTCTTTTTCTTCTCCCTTTTAATCGCTAACTGAGCACAGGTCTTCAACAAACTTCTTTCATCCCTTCTGTTCTCTTGCCATCTCTTCTGTTCTCTTGCCATCACTTCTGCTCTCTTGCCATCACTTCTGTTCTCTTGCCACCTCTTCTGTTCTCTTGCCATCTCTTCTGCTCTCTTGCCATCTCTTCTGTTCTCTTGCCATCTCTTCTGTTCTCTTGCCATCTCTTCTGCTCTCTTGCCATCTCTTCTGTTCTCTTGCCATCACTTCTGTTCTCTTGCCATCACTTCTGTTCTCTTGCCATCTCTTCTGCTCTCTTGCCATCTCTTCTGCTCTCTTGCCATCTCTTCTGTTCTCTTGCCATCTCTTCTGCTCTCTTGCCATCTCTTCTGTTCTCTTGCCATCTCTTCTGTTCTCTTGCCATCACTTCTGTTCTCTTGCCATCTCTTCTGTTCTCTTGCCACCTCTTCTGTTCTCTTGCCATCTCTTCTGCTCTCTTGCCATCTCTTCTGCTCTCTTGCCATCTCTTCTGTTCTCTTGCCATCTCTTCTGTTCTCTTGCCATCACTTCTGTTCTCTTGCCATCTCTTCTGTTCTCTTGCCACCTCTTCTGTTCTCTTGCCATCTCTTCTGCTCTCTTGCCATCTCTTCTGTTCTCTTGCCATCTCTTCTGTTCTCTTGCCATCTCTTCTGCTCTCTTGCCATCTCTTCTGTTCTCTTGCCATCACTTCTGTTCTCTTGCCATCACTTCTGTTCTCTTGCCATCTCTTCTGCTCTCTTGCCATCTCTTCTGCTCTCTTGCCATCTCTTCTGTTCTCTTGCCATCTCTTCTGCTCTCTTGCCATCTCTTCTGTTCTCTTGCCATCTCTTCTGTTCTCTTGCCATCTCTTCTGCTCTCTTACCATCTCTTCTGTTCTCTTGCCATCTCTTCTGCTCTCTTGCCATCTCTTCTGCTCTCTTGCCATCTCTTCTGTTCTCTTGCCATCTCTTCTGTTCTCTTGCCATTTCTTCTGTTCTCTTGCCATCTCTTCTGTTCTCTTGCCATCACTTCTGCTCTCTTGCCATCTCTTCTGCTCTCTTGCCATCTCTTCTGTTCTCTTGCCATCTCTTCTGCTCTCTTGCCATCTCTTCTGCTCTCTTGCCATCTCTTCTGCTCTCTTGCCATCTCTTCTGTTCTCTTGCCATCTCTTCTGTTCTCTTGCCATTTCTTCTGTTCTCTTGCCATCTCTTATGTTCTCTTGCCATCTCTTCTGTTCTCTTGCCATCTCTTCTGCCTCTTCCATCTCTTCTGTTCTCTGCCATCATTCGCCTCTTGCCATCTCTTCTGCTCTTCCACTCTTCTGCTCTCTTGCACATCTCTTCTGTCTCTTGCCATCACTTTGCTCTCTTGCCATCTCTTCTCTTCTCTTGCCATCACTTTGCTCTCTTACCATCTTCTGTTCTTGCCATCTCTTCTGTTCTCTTGCATCTCTTCTGTTCTCTTGCCATCTCTTCTGTTTTCCATCTCTTCTGTTTCTTGCCATCTCTTCTTCTCTTGCCATCTCTTCTGTTCTCTTCCATCTCTTCTGCTCTCTTGCCATCTCTTCTGCTCTCTTTCCATCTCTTCTGTTCTGGCCATCTCTTCTGCTCTCTTTCCAATCTATTCATTTCTTTGCATCTCTTCTGTTCTCTTGCCATCTCTTCTGCCTCTTTCCATCTCTTCTGCTCTCTTCCATCTCTTCTGTTCTCTTGCCATCTCTTCTGCTCCTGCCATTCTTCTGTTCTCTTGCCATCTCTTCTGTTCTCTGCCATCTCTTCTGTTCTCTTGCCATCTCTTCTGTTCTCTTTCCATCTCTTCTGCTCTCTTGCCATCTCTTCTGTTCTCTTTCCATCTCTTCTGCTCTCTTGCCATCTCTTCTGTTCTCTTTTCATCTCTTACTGCTCTCTTTGCCATCTCTTCTTATCTCTTTCCATCTCTTCTGCTCTCTTTCCATCTCTTCTGCTCTCTTTCCATCTCTTCTGTTCTCTTGCCATCTCTTCTGCTCTCTTGCCATCTCTTCTGCTCTCTTTCCATCTCTTCTGTTCTCTTTCCATCTCTTCTGCTCTCTTGCCATCTCTTCTGTTCTCTTGCCATCTCTTCTGTTCTCTTGCCATCTCTTCTGTTCTCTTGCCATCTCTTCTGTTCTCTTGCCATCACTTCTGTTCTCTTGCCATCTCTTCTGTTCTCTTGCCATCTCTTCTGTTCTCTTTCCATCTCTTCTGCTCTCTTGCCATCTCTTCTGCTCTCTTGCCATCACTTCTGCTCTCTTGCCATCTCTTCTGTTCTCTTTCCATCTCTTCTGCTCTCTTGCCATCTCTTCTGTTCTCTTTCATCTCTTCTGTTCTCTTTCATCTCTTCTGTTCTCTTGCCATCTCTTCTGTTCTCTTGCCATCTCTTCTGTTCTCTTTCCATCTCTTCTGCTCTCTTTCCATCTCTTCTGTTCTCTTGCCATCTCTTCTGCTCTCTTGCCATCTCTTCTGTTCTCTTGCCATCTCTTCTGCTCTCTTGCCATCTCTTCTGTTCTCTTTCCATCTTTTCTGTTCTCTTGCCATCTCTTCTGTTCTCTTTCCATCTCTTCTGTTCTCTTGCCATCTCTTCTGTTCTCTTCCATCTCTTCTGCTCTCTTTCCATCTCTTCTGTTCTCTTGCCATCTCTTCTGCTCTCTTCCATCTCTTCTGCTCTCTTGACATCTCTTCTGCTCTCTTGCCATCTCTTCTGCTTCTCTTCCATCTCTTCTGCTCTCTTTCCATCTCTTCTGCTCTCTTACCATCTCTTCTGTTCTCTTGCCATCTCTTCTGTTCTCTTGCCATCCCTTCCAATTCTTTTCACTTCTTGCATATCTTTTTAATATGTCAGTTCTCTTCTCCGGATATTTTTAGACATTCCTCTACTCCTCTTACCATGCGGGTTCCAAAACAGTGCATGTCTTGCAATGCTTCTGGTCGGTCTTCTCAATGCGTGTCCTATCCATCCGCATCGTCTCTGCCTTGGCTATTTTTTCCACTGGTATCTGCTTAGTTCTTTCTCTGATTTCCTCGTTCGTAAACTTATCGTACCATCTCAGTCCCTCTATTCTACGCAAACATCCATTTATAAAGGTCTGTAGTTTTCTGGTGTTTTCTTTTGTTGTTATCCATGTTTCCGAGCCATAGAACTGCACTGATTTTCATATTTAAATTTTCGGAAGTGGTCAAGTAATTTAAAGGGCATCTCTCTCCCTAATCATTTATGCTCTGGTCACTTAAGGCAGAAACAAATGTATGCCATTCTTCTTTATTCTTGAGCATCATCTGTTTTTGGGTTCCAGCTGCAATTTCTTTCCTTCAGTTCCTGTTCTCCTCCAGGTTGTTTTGAGTCTTGAACGTTTTCCGTTACTTTCCAATATCCATCTGAGTGCAGTTTTCGTGATAGAGTTAGGAGGACAGGTATAGTGATAAATTTGAAGATTATACAGATACCAGAGATAACAATAGATTGATTGATAGAACCATCATCGTTGCACTTCGGTGAGTAACCATGTGTGCTCCGATCTCTTTCTTTCACATGAAGATCTCAGCTGCAGTGCAAGAACTCCGTAACACCGGCGAGGGTCCGCAATGTAATTTTAAAGAAAGTGAAGATTTTTTGTAAAAAATTTTATTTAAACATTTTTTTCTAATGAAATTTGCCCAGACAGCCGCTTTCCAGCCTGCTCTTTCCGATTTTAAGCTGCCAAGGGCTCTTTTACGTGCTCAAATTGAACACGGGACCTACGTTTTATCGCCCGTCTCCGATAGGACTAGGAACTCGATCTCACCTACACTGAGATCAGGGACTTCTGGAACAATATCAAGATAACTCCACGAGGAGCGAACCGGTACCTTTAACAAGAAAGGTGAGTACTTTACCTCTACGCCACAGATACCCCAGAGATAACGATTTTGAACATCGATATAATTGATCAAATATAAATTATTATTTATTTTTTTTTAAATATCATTTTTTTGGCTCCCTGTGGAGCACAAGGCTGCACCTGCCACATATTATTGCTGCTTAGAGCATGCATACTCCCAGTGGCAACGTATGGGTGTGAAGCATGGACATTTAATAAATCAGTGGAAAAACAAAGATATGCTTTTGAATATAAATGTTACAGAAGAGTCCTCCGTATATCTTGGACAGAGAAGAGAATATATATTTTGAACATATAAAAAGACATGAAGGGCTGGAGAAGAACATCATGGAAGGAGGCATACCGGCAAAGAGAAGAAGAGGAAGACCACGGAGAAAATGGATCCAGGATGTAACTGATAGTTTGAACATGACGGCTGCAGAGGCAGGACATCTGGCCTATGAGAGAGAAATTCCTGAGGACTGTTGGGGTGGCAAGTATCAGGTTACCTAATCCCCATTATGTTAAAGGTTGTGTAGGCGAACTCAATCGCCATTCTTATTTCATTTTCATTTATCTGCCAATTATATTTTTCCCTTTAGATTTTAAATTAGGCTATGTCTGGCTATTCTAGTTAATTAGTTCTTTTATTTTCGATATCTTTTTATTGCGTTCTACATTCCTTTCTACTTTAGTATTCTGTTAGGAACGACTTCACATAGTCAGAAAGAACGTATAGTGTAGATATACTTTTAGACGACGAAGTTCATAAAGACAAATTTATGACGAAAAATTATCGTTAAAGCGCAATGAATACCCGAATGAAGGGAAAGTGTGGGGGAACTGACTGCCAACGAAACAAACTCAAAACATTTCACGTAGGATAAAATAGGAAGCCCTGCCCTAACACGGTACCATATACAAGTAAGGGCATAAGACCCGGGGTTTAACGTACAGTCGTTCTTGTCAAAGATCAATTATATATCGTATTACGAATGATCAAATTTGTCTCAAAGAACGAACGTTAAGAATAAGAGAAGGAGTACTCTCTTAATCAAGTTATACTTCAGTGGTTTTCAAATTGCAGTGTTTGGGGAGTAACATATTGACAGTAAGAGAAGGAGTACTCTCTTAATCAAGTTATACTTCAGTGGTTTTCAAATTGTAGTGTTTGGGGAGTAACATATTGATAGTAAGAGAAGGAGTACTCTCTTAATGAAGTTATACTTCAGTGGTTTTCAAATTGTAGTGTTTGGGAAGTAACATATTGATAGTAAGAGAAGGAGTACTCTCTTAATCAAGTTATACTTCAGAGGTTTTCAAATTGTAGTGTTTGGGAGTAAATATTGACAGTAAGAGAAGGAGTACTTCTCTTAATCATGTTATACTTCAGAGGTTTTCAAATTGTAGTGTTTGGGGAGTAACATATTGACAGTAAGAGAAGGAGTACTCTCTTAATCAAGTTATACTTCAGAGGTTTTCAAATTGTAGTGTTTGGGGAGTAACATATTGACAGTAAGAGAAGGAGTACTCTCTTAATCAAGTTATGCTTCAGAGGTTTTCAAATTGTAGTGTTTGGGGAGTAACATATTGACAGTAAGAGAAGGAGTACTCTCTTAATCAAGTTATACTTCAGTGGTTTTCAAATTGTAGTGTTTGGGGAGTAACATATTGATAGTAAGAGAAGGAGTACTCTCTTAATGAAGTTATACTTCAGTGGTTTTCAAATTGTAGTGTTTGGGAAGTAACATATTGATAGTAAGAGAAGGAGTACTCTCTTAATCAAGTTATACTTCAGAGGTTTTCAAATTGTAGTGTTTGGGGAGTAACATATTGACAGTAAGAGAAGGAGTACTCTCTTAATCATGTTATACTTCAGAGGTTTTCAAATTGTAGTGTTTGGGGAGTAACATATTGACAGTAAGAGAAGGAGTACTCTCTTAATCAAGTTATACTTCAGTGGTTTTCAAATTGTAGTGTTTGGGGAGTAACATATTGACAGTAAGAGAAGGAGTACTCTCTTAATCAAGTTATACTTCAGAGGTTTTCAAATTGTAGTGTTTGGGGAGTAACATATTGACAGTAAGAGAAGGAGTACTCTCTTAATCAAGTTATGCTTCAGAGGTTTTCAAATTGTAGTGTTTGGGGAGTAACATATTGACAGTAAGAGAAGGAGTACTTCTTAATCAGTTATACTTCAGTGGTTTTCAAATTGTAGTGCTTGGGAGTAACATATTGACAGTAAGAGAAGGAGTACTCTTAATCAAGTTATACTTCAGTGGTTTTCAAATTGTAGTGCTTGGGGAGTAACATATTGACAGTAAGGTGAACTAGACAGGGCCGGGCCGTACTATGATACAGAGAGACGACCGCATCAGGTGGTACCATAAAGGGGGACATGACCAGCAAAATCAACATTACAATTGAAGATTATTTTAAGGAAAAAACATTTAAGAGTGGCATTTCGAAGACTTGCATCATACTGAGAAAATATACCACACGGCCCTGAAACTAGAGCATCAGTCGACTGCAGGTCACAAACCGGAACAGTCGATTTTCGATAAAAGAGTGAACTGCTGGATAAGTACTGTCAATTTCAGAACCAACCTTCATAATTTGGACCAATGTAAGTGATTGTACATTGTGACAAAAGTCGGGTACCATAGAGACAATTTGCATTCATCTAAAGCTTTCTTAATTGTATATCCTTTACAGGATTTTGCAAATCAAACTCAGCTTTTTAACGCTGTTTGTGATTTTTTAGGCATTATTACGTTCAGTAGTTTGTCATTGCTTTCTGAACGGGTGGTGCCATCGTCCTTTAGTAAAAATCCACGTGAAACAATTTGCAACCAAACTGTCCTCAGCGTGATACGAACTCAGAATGTCGGAGTTAATTAACCAAGTCACTATCCCCTAAGCCACAGACGTCACCATTGCATTCATCTAGAAGTTACATATTGGTTGGTTTATATTTTTCATCTGCTACTGTTTTAATCATTTTTATTTGTATGTGATGTCTTCTTTCATACTTCAGCTAGCATAGTTGTTAGTGCATTTACATAGTTGTTAGTGCATTTACATAGTTGTTAGTGCATTTACATAGTTGTTAGTGCATTTACATAGTTGTTAGTGCATTTACATAGTTGTTAGTGCATTTACTTAGTTGTTAGTGCATTTACATAGTTGTTAGTGCATTTACTTAGTTGTTAGTGCATTTACTTAGTTGTTAGTGCATTTACTTAGTTGTTAGTGCATTTACATAGTTGTTAGTGCATTTACTTAGTTGTTAGTGCATTTACATAGTTGTTAGTGCATTTACTTAGTTGTTAGTGCATTTACATAGTTGTTAGTGCATTTACTTAGTTGTTAGTGCATTTACATAGTTGTTAGTGCATTTACTTAGTTGTTAGTGCATTTACTTAGTTGTTAGTGCATTTACATAGTTGTTAGTGCATTTACTTAGTTGTTAGTGCATTTACATAGTTGTTAGTGCATTTACTTAGTTGTTAGTGCATTTACTTAGTTGTTAGTGCATTTACATAGTAGTTAGTGCATTTACTTAGTAGTTAGTGCATTTACTTAGTTGTTAGTGCATTTACTTAGTTGTTAGTGCATTTACATAGTTGTTAGTGCATTTACTTAGTTGTTAGTGCATTTACATAGTTGTTAGTGCATTTACTTAGTTGTTAGTGCATTTACATAGTTGTTAGTGCATTTACATAGTTGTTAGTGCATTTACATAGTTGTTAGTGCATTTACTTAGTTGTTAGTGCATTTACATAGTTGTTAGTGCATTTACTTAGTTGTTAGTGCATTTACTTAGTTGTTAGTGCATTTACTTAGTTGTTAGTGCATTTACATAGTTGTTAGTGCATTTACTTAGTTGTTTGTGCATTTACTTAGTTGTTAGTGCATTTACTTAGTTGTTAGTGCATTTACTTTGTTACTTATGATTTCATGTAATTGTTAGTGCATTTACTTTGTTTACTTATGATTTCATGTAATTGTTAGTGCATTTACTTTGTTTACTTATGATTTCATGTAATTGTTAGTGCATTTTCTTCGTTTACTTATGGTTTCATGTAATTGTTAGTGCATTTACTTCGTTTACTTATGGTTTCATGTAGTTGTTAGTGCATTTACTTTGTTTACTGATGGTTTCATGTAATTGTTAGTGCATTTACTTTGTTTACTGATGGTTTCATGTAATTGTTAGTGCATTTACTTTGTTTACTGATGGTTTCATGTAATTGTTAGTGCATTTACTTCGTTTACTTATGGTTTCATGTAGTTGTTAGTGCATTTACTTTGTTTACTGATGGTTTCATGGTCAAATCACAAGGTGAGAGCGATAGTTCTTTCCCGACTGTAACGTCTCTCACGCTGATCATAATCCTCTTTTATGTCGCTGGTAAAAGAAAGATACGGGCCTAACACAATATTCCACAATAAGAGATATACATCCTGCAAGAGTGGCAAAAACAAGCAACAAAAAAACAACTATCGTTACTGCCTGGAGTACTGCTCATTAGGGCGGTGTAGGACAGGTGGGACAAGAACCGGAATAATTTAATGGCCGCATGGCTAGTGCAGTCGTCGCAAAGCTGTTCAGGTTAGGATTTTTCATTTATGCCCACAACAGAAAAATATCATTTGGCCTTACCGTGAATTGAACGCGGGTCTCTCACATGGGGGCCGCGCTCTAATCTATTCGACCAGACGCTCCTCGCAAGAGTGTCTAACATGCAATAAAGAGAGAAAGCACACATGGTCAACCCCCATGTTGGTACAAGACAAGCTATATAGAGATGGATATACACAGACTCCAGATGACCACTAACTACTTTAGAAGTATACAAGTCGATGCCAGTTCAAGACAAGCAATAGAGAGACGTACACAGACTCCAGTTGACCACTAACTACTTTAGAAGTATACAAGTCGATGCCAGTTCAAGACAAGCTATATAGAGATGGATATACACAGACTCCAGATGACCACTAACTACTTTAGAAGTATACAAGTCGATGCCAGTTCAAGACAAGCAATAGAGAGACGTACACAGACTCCAGTTGACCACTAACTACTTTAGAAGTATACAAGTCGATGCCAGTTCAAGACAAGCTATATAGAGACGTACACAGACTTCAGTTGACCACTAATTGCTTTAGCAGTATACAAGTCGATGCCAGTTCAAGACAAGCTATATAGAGACGTACACAGACTTCAGTTGACCACTAATTGCTTTAGCAGTATACAAGTCGATGCCAGTTCAAGACAAGCTATATAGAGATGGATATACACAGACTCCAGTTGACCACTAATTGCTTTAGAAGTATACAAGTCGATGCCAGTCCAAGACAAGCTATATAGAGACGTACACAGACTCCAGTTGACCACTAACTACTTTAAAAGTATACAATCCTCTGTCAGTCTAAGACAAGCTATATAGAGACGTACACAGACTCAAATTGACCACTAACTACTTTAGAAGTATACAATCCTCTGTCAGTCCAAGACAAGCTATATAGAGACGTACACAGACTCAAATTGACCACTAACTACTTTAAAAGTATACAACTCGATCATGAAAACATTAGAAGAAGGAGACAGAGAATCCCACAATATACCATATGGTATAACAATCGGGTTCATAACTTCATTATTTTAATTTTCAACGATGCTTTATCGTTTTTAAAATCTTCAATTTTCACTCTAGAATTGATTTTGTCCACAGATTGTTTGCCACTGAGAAGTCATCGACTGAAGTCAATACCGCTTACCTTTAATGTATGTTTCTATTCTCTCCGTAACAACCAATTTGAGGAACACTTCAATAAATTCATAATTGTATTATGATTCCACTGACTACGTGTACAGACATCATTAGCCATCTTTGAAAGGGAAATCACCGATCAGGAAGACAACCGAATATTACTTCCAGCCTTGAATCGACAGGAATTCTGGAAATAAGACGAGTGAGGAGTTGATTAGAACTCTTTGTGTATCCTGACATTTTCTTGTCATGATGACGGATGGTGTGTTGTTGATGGTTGGATTCTAACGAGACTTACTTTATCAATGAATTGTTTCATAAGTGTGTAGGTATTCCATTTCTGTTATCTCTGAGGTCCACCTTTTGTGAGGTCGGGTTTTGCTTTGTACCACTGTATCGAGTAACATTGCTCTCTGTGGCCGCTGTCTGTTGGTAATCTGCTTATGTGGCCGAACCATTTAATTTTTGTTTCTTGATAAAGTTCAGTACTGATGTTGTGCCCCCTTTTTGTCCTGGTGTCTTCATTTCTAAACCGGTCTCTTCTTGTTACTCCCAGCATTCTTGGGTAGACACTTCGTCTCTGTTGTGACTAGTTTTCTTCTGTCATTTAATGTCACTGTCCAGGTTTTTCCATTGATAGCATATTTGACGTTATTTATTCTAAAGTGTACTGTATATCAGCGATATCCAAAGCAGCTCCCGCGAGTGTCATGGCGCTCATGTACTTCCATAACGCTCTTTTTTTTTTGTCTCTACCGGATTTCACGTTAATCATATTTCTAGTTGTTGCTGTTGTTGAACCCTCAGGAATTATGGGTTTTCACTCTTTGTCCTATATTTCAGCGGGGGCAGATCATACTTCTAGAAAACAAACTATTTATTAGTTGTTATGTATTGCTTCTATGAGCACGATCTTGATGCTATGTTTCAACCTTGGTTCCTTTGTAACCCTCTACTGTCCTAAACACACCTTTTGAACCTTGGTTCACTTTGTCCACTCTACTGCCCTAAACATACCTTTTAACCTTAGTTCACTTTGTAACCACTACTGCCTAAACATATCTTTTGCAACGTTGGTTCACTTTGTAACCACTCTACTGACCCCTAAACACACCTTTTGCATTTCACGGAAGAAAGCGTCGACATCTAAACTATACCAATACTACTATTGCTATTGTTATTATTCTTAGTAATACTTCTGAAGGCGGAGAAGGCGCGCCTGTATTTCTGGGAAACACTGAAAAAGGAAAGTAGGACTTCACGCAAAAATTTTTAAAAAGCGTAATAATAGCGCTCTGACTACGTCTGAATTCTTAGCAGGCGAACGCAAGAAGTAAAAGAAGATTCAATTGTACCATAGCCAGTGGCGGCTTGTAATCCTTTTTGTTGGTGGGGCCAGACACAAATTTTCAGAAAAATCATGGTTTTGGGTTCCTGGTCCCACTGGCCTTTAATGACGAGCCGCCACTGACCATAGCACCGACGATTTTGCAACCATCAGACAGATGAGACCTAATAAATATAAACGTTGGACAAGACTAAGTGCATATCCTAATCTCTTATATTTATGTGTATTTATTTAGACGGTGTAGACAATATTTATGTCCCCGTGTTTATATTAACTGAAAATATACAATTTATATTCCGGCTACAGGATGGGTGTTAACAATGGAGAAAATGTATATAATATAGACACATTTTTAACATTTTATCAATATCCACAAACGAATTCTTGTTCATTCTTATCATCGAATTTGTGGAAATAAAATCGCAATCTCAACAAATTTCCAGAATACGGTGTTCTCGTTCAAGCAAGCAAAATGAACTTTGATGATATACTCAACAATTCTCTAGGACTTGGTCATAATGTGTCCCTGGACTTTTCTCATATGGACTATCCTGAGAAGGTCAACTATAAACCACTGTGGGAGATTATCGTTAAGACCTTCTTCTATTTTCCTGTCATCGTCTTTGGAATTATCGGCAACGTCATCATTATTGCTGTTGTCATCAGGAATAAACGTATGCAGGTAAGAAGTGAAATTATGTTAAATCTTGAGAAATGTGATTTGTTAAATACTGTCAAATCTCTTCATACAGATACCGTGATATTTATGATATCATAATCTATATTTTTTGATTGATTGATTGTTGCCCACGTGCCCAGCGTGTTCGTAGCGCGTTGGACTACGGGTGACTAGTCCTCTGTAAGTGCGGGTTCAACTCCGCGGACTGGCAGAAAAGCTACAGGTTCACCAGATTTACGGTGTTCGTGGCACCGAACCGAAGGGTTACGATGTCCATGACACCGAGCCGATGAGCTTTCAGCTCAAGTGCGTCTGGATCGGGGGAAAAAATTGATTGATTGATTTATTGTCATACCTCTATCAGAATACTTCGGTGAATAGCCATGTGTGCTCCAATCTCTTTCTTATACAGAAAAGTTTAAAGCACGAATTACTCAGGCACCGACGAGGGTTCGTTGTAGCTTTGAAGAATTATAATCATTTTAAATTAATTTTGCCCGCACAGCAGCTTTGTGGTAAAGCTTGTATTGGTTCTCAAATACCCAGGGCTCTTTTAGGTACTCAGGATTTTTACGTGCTTAAGCGCAGAGCCTAAGTTTTATCGTCTGTCTTCATTAGAACAAAGGAACTCTGTTTCACCATGATCTCTTGTGAAATGGTCCAACCCACTCTGCAAGTGGAACGACAGAATACCTTACCTCCACGACAAAGAAACCTCTAAGTTAATAAGGATGCAGAAACGGCTTGTAATTCTGACAAGAAATCAGAACCAGGGCAATACTAGTTAATACTTTGCTTCACTTCCTCGTGGTGCGTCTTGAATGCCCATCTGTCTGTTTACCGAAGAAAGGATGAACATGATCGCTGTGACAAAGTTTGCTGGAGATCCATTTTTGATCAACTGAGAGAGAACCAACCCATTTAACTTCTGCATGCCTTCAACTTGTCAGTCTATGGCTTAGGAGATAGTGACTCGGTCTAAAGGGTTTTAAAGCCGAAGGATTGACTAAGGGCTTAATCACTTACCCAGAGACACAAGAGGGTACAACATCAGTACTAGACTTCATCAAGAAACAACAAATTAAATGGTTCGGCCATATAAGCAGATTACCAACAGACAGTGCCCCCCAAAGAGCAATGCTGCTCCGATACAATGGGTACAAAGAAAAGGCCGGCCACGCAAAAGATGGACTTCAGAGATAACAGAGACGATGAAAGACACTATCTACGAAGTGCACACAAAGGCCAATTTTAGAAATCTCTTCTTGACCTGATGCTGTGAGACAAAACACGATTGAAGAAAAGAAACAGAAAGAAGAATAGCTAGAGGTATGAAAAGGGATTCCGCTTTTTAGCTTTATTAACAAGTCAATGCGCCCGAGTGGTTAACGGGGCCCAAATTTGGGGTGTAAAGAATAGAACCACTGTTACCTGCCATGCATGTCGTAAGAGGCGACTAAGAAGGTTTGGCTGAAATCGGATGCATGTGTCCTAAACATGTAGAAGTCTATGCGTTTAGGGGCATACCAAACCAATGTGCAACGTACACGTTCTTGGCAAAGATCAAACATATCACAAAGAGTGATTAAAATTGGTCGTAAAGAACGAACGCAAAGAAGAAGAAGAACAATTCAATCATTGAATTCAATGACAATCATAATCAACAATCATAGTTTTTAAGACTAACTTCAACAACATCATAATTCCTCCGGGTACAAAAATGAATAATGAAAGATTGTGCTTTTCTTACTATAATTATTTAATATCTTTTCAGAAAATATGAGAAATGAAATGTTGATCAAAACCACACAAAAATGTTGATTCTTTATATGACTCAACTTTCCTTTCAAATAGTGTTCAAATACTAAATAGACTAATATTTTTGTCGTTTAAAAACACACAAAATGAGGACTAGATGCTCTTTCTCAATACAAGAAAAACTAGGATTATGTGCGCCCACACACACACACACACACACACACACACAACAAGTCGATTTCTACCATTTCTAACATCGTTCATTTATGTTCTGTATTCACGCAAAATTTCTATTACTAGGCGTATGCCATGAGACACAGGTAGGTGCTTTCACTCTAGGATTCTCCTTGTCAATGTTGCGAGCAGATCTCATAGCAATGGTGACGGTACTTACGCTTCTGCCAAACTAGCACTTCTTCGATCCCTACCCGCTTAGTCAGACTACAGTGCGGTAGTCTGTTTCCAGTGTGAAAACGTGGAGGTCTGATAAGGTCTTGGTCACTGCCTCCTCACTGGCCCTGACACGGCGTTGTCCGTTCTCCCTTCTTCTTTCTTCTGCTTCGTGATCACCCTTAGACTGATGTACCAGATTTCCCATAAATCTCATTCATGTGGAAATCTGATTCATGCAGCCTTAGCATGGATGGGATTGTCGTCACATCTTCAGCGCCATTTGAAGCTCTGGTGCTTATCCTTCGGTGATGTATCCGGTTTTAGCTATCGTTTACTTGGTTCGCTCTCCGTCAGCCTTTGGCTGCCCCCAGCCGACCTGCAAGGCAGGAGATTGCTATTTTCTTTTACGATAGCTATCCTTAGACAAGCTTCCCTCCCGGGATGTTGAGCATCATATGCCCAGGTTACCAGTCTTTGACTACTTGATTTGCCTGCCGTCTAGTTTTGTGTACGGTTTGCTCCGCTAGTCTTTGATTGTCCCCAATCAAACTACAAGGCAGTAGTATTTCTCTGCGATGAGAAACGCAATTATTGTTTTGTTATCTATTCTATTTATTCCGCCAGTGACACTAACTTACTCATTAAATTTCGTTTCAGAGCTTACCTAGTAGGTTCGAACCCGAGCTATGATGCGTCTCACAGCTAGCAGGCCGAGCTACTATCAACTACTCTAGGCAGTCCCCACCAGTGACACTAACTTACTCATTCAATTTCGTTTCAGAGCTTACCTATGATGTCTTTTCTTTCACAATGTGTGTACTACTTTAATGTCTGCGATCTGATTCTTTGATCATTTCTTCTCAGACTATACTTAACAAATCTCCAATGGCTTGCGTACTTTACTGGAAAATTCTGTTGTTATTAGTTTTCTGTCAAATATCCAATGACCCTTGTCTCCTCAATATTTCATAAATGACCTCTAGTTAGCCAGATTTCCTCAATACATACAACCACATTCCAACAACTGTCTCCTTCAACAATTTCAGCATGCTCAAATTCAATTTATATTATTATTTTATACATCCAACTTGCACAGAAGACGAAGCATTATCTAATGTATATTGTATCTTTTTCTGTCGTCTGTTTTTCTAAACTAACATAAGTCCTCAATCTTACAAAACGTTTGCAGATCTGTAATCCTACATCCAGCACACATAATTGCTAATACAGCACGCTCTTTCATTGAATTCACATACAAATTGCTAACATACAAATTGCTCACATACAAATTGCTCACATATATTTGATTACAAGGAGAAAATGCACAATAAAACATAAATAACTTTCCTTACATGATTTTGTTCTCATTTTCTGAGAGTACGCTCAGGGAATCTATTGGGAAGAGGATTTAGGCCACTTGCCCGAGGCTATCGCCACGCATGCCCAGACCATCGGTTTTATTTTCTGCTCAGCAGAAAAAGCTTTTAAGCTGAGAACCTTTCAATCAAATGTGAAGTCAGTGCTGTTCTATGGCTCGAAACATGGAAGACAACAAAAGAAACCATCAGAAAACTGCAGACCTTCATAAATGGATGTTTACGTAGAATAGAGGAACAGAGATGGTATGATAAGATTGGTTATTGGTTATTGGTTATTGGTTACTAAACTGACGTCATTGCACTCCGGGCAAACCCATAGGTGCTCAGTCTCCCAACAGATATCGAAGAGTATGCATACTGATGGTTCCTGTGGCTCGCTGATTAAACACACCTCTCACTCTGCCTCTCAGGCATCCAGTTCGACTTGAACAAAGGGTAATTCCAAACTGCTTAAATCGCTTGATCGATTCAACATCGATTTTAGTGTCCTCATCCAACAGAGAGTCTCGAAGAGACCGAAGAATATCCCCTTATCCATCTTCAGCTCCCCAACAATCGATGCTGTTGATGCAAGCCTGTCCGCTCTCTCATTACCGTAAACACCCGCATGCCCAGGACAGTATATCCACGTAAGCCGCTGGAGGTTAGAAACTTCTATAGACGACATCCACTCATACGAAACCTGCCCTTCTGGATCTTGTGAAGCATCGACTGAGAGTCAGATACAACAACTGCCCCAGTAAATGAAGTCCCAGAAATCCAATGGAGGGCAGCAGTAACGGCCTCAACCTCCATCCTCATACTAGAAGTAGTTGTCCTGTATGCCCCACTTCGCTCTGCAACAACCCTACCATGCGCATTAGCCAAGAAACCCCAGCCGGATTTCTCACCACGTTGAACCGACCCATCGGTATATCCAACAACATCATCATCCCTTGCATTATCTTCTATCAGCTGCTTAACTGCGAGATCAGCCTTCATGTTGCCCCAATCTCTACATTCTCTTCCAAGAGTAATGATAACGTTGAGATAGTTCATCATGCTTCCATCTGTTGGGATCCATTCTTCCCTTTTGGTAGAGTCGCAACCGTAGTCACCTGGCCAATCGTTCTCTCAGCCTGGGCCATCCACGACATGCCACGCTTGATTCTCGTGCCCTTAACATCATTAGTGTTCCTGTGAAGTGGATGTCTCTTATCCGAAGTAACCCGCATATATGCCTTGGTTTGGGCGATTGCATGACAGGAGCGTAGTGACAGAAGGCCAAGCATATATCTCATCTTCACAATGGGGTATCTCTAGTGCAGCCCAGAACTATACGCATACCTTCATTCTGAACCCGTTCAAGTCGTTCACATTGTGATCTTGATATCGTAAGAATTCCGAGTCCGCAATCTACCACTGACATTACCAGTCGATCGAACAAAAGGGCAAGTAGTCTCTGCTCCAGGTGTGCGGCCACCATAACTTTGAGAGCCGCAAGACCACGCTTGCACCGTTGTATCGTCTGTTCAATATGGTGTTTGAAAGATAGACTACGATCAAAGGTTATTCCAAGATAGCGAAGCCTGTCTCTGCGCTCGATGGTATGTTCATCAAAGATTACACAGGGTAGGTCAGCCTTGACGATGTGATTATTCAACGAGCACCACAACATACACGCTTTTTCAGGATTGACCTGAGAGCGAGACTCTCTACACCAACCCGAGATGGTATGCAATGTTTTCTGAATGTCGTCAACCATCTCTCGTCTATCTGACCCAGTCCTATATATTAAGATATCATCTGCAAATGTCAATGTCCGACCCAATCCGGTTGGCTGAATTTTAGCTACATTTGCTGTGTAAATATTAAACAACACGGGTGATAGAGGAGAACCCTGGGGTAATCCCGGGCATATACGAGCAGGATCCGATGTCCATGTTCCTAAACGGAGTGCAACAGTTCTCTCCATTAAAGAAGCAGCTATCCAGTTTACCAGCCAAGGATTAACTTTACATTTAATCAAAGAGCGCACCATTATTGAATAATTCACCTTGTTATAAGCCATGATAAGATTAAGAAAGAGGAACTCAGAGAAAGAACAAAGCAGGTACCAGGGGAGAAAGAGCAAAGGAAGAGACACTGGCGATGGATAGGACACACATTGAGAATACTGACCATAAGCATTGCAAGACAGACACTGTTTTGGAACCCGCAGGGAAAGAATAGTAGAGGAAGGCCTAGACTTACCTGGGGAAGAGAGCTGGAGGCTGATGTTAAAATGGTAGGTAAAACTTGAAAAGAATTGAAAGGGATGGCAGGAGAGAGGAACAGCTGGAAGAAGTTTGTTGAAGACCTGTGCTCCGAGGTAATCACCCCATTAGGAAACCCCACCGCGTTTATTCAATATTCAACAACCCGTTTTCCGAAGACAATGCACAGCATAATGTTTAATAGTTTTGCTTTGAACTGTGGGCCAAACTTTGATTGTGCAAATTCGGTGTTAATCAAATACGCCTTTAGTTCTTTCCAATGTATCAATATCTTCTTCTTCTTCGAACGCTCCACATATGTGATCTGAGCCTAAGAGCAATTATACGTTAGGCCAGTTATGCGCCTACATGTAGGCCAGCAGTCCGATTTCTGCGTCGATTTTTATTTACTAGGGTAAATATGTAAAATATATCAGATCACATACAAGCAGGGGCGGCTCGTCATTAATGACCAGTAGGGCCCCACCAAAAACCGAAAGGGGAATAACTTCCCGGAATAGACAAATAATAGTAAATACTCAAAAACCATGATTTTTCCAAAAATGTGTGTCTGTCCCCACCAAGAAAAAAGACCACGAGCCGCCACTGCATACAAGTGACACAGAATGGTTGGCAAGTGGTCAATATGAAGCGTTAGAAAGAAGAAAGAAGAAGCTTGTCAGAAATGGTGTATCATGTATAGAAAAGAACACATACATACATAGAAACTGTAAGTCCAGTTGTATTGAGACTAAGGAGAAATATCGGTTGTAAACAATACATAATGTCAAATAAACACAACGGGCTAGACTATTTTGTCGTGTGAGTACAGTATATAATATATCATAAATGTCTCTATATTCTTGTTTATGTTAGTTTGATTCTATAACTATCCTGTTTGTGAGTGTGTATGTGTGTCAGTCTGCGTGTGTGCTGTGTGTCTAGTATGTGTGTGTTTATGTGTGTTTGTGTATATGTGTCAGTCTGTGTGTGGTGTGTGTGTGTGACTAGTATGTGTGTTTGTGTATGTGTGTTAGTCTGTGTGTGTGTGTGCTAGTCTGTGTGTGTGTGTGTTAGTCTCTATGTGTGTCAGTCTGCGTGTGGGTGTGTGTGTCTAGTATGTGTGTATGTGTGTTAGTCTGTGTATGTGTGTTAGTGTGTGTGTGTTAGTCTGAGAGTGTGTGTGTTAGTATGTGTATGTGTGTATGTCTGCGTGTGTGTGTGTGTGTGTTAATCTGCGTGTCTGTGTGTTAGTGTTCGTCTGTGTTTATGGCTGCGTGTGTGTGTGTTGATGTATGGCGAGCTTGAAGGGGCAGACGTTTAGCTGGTGGACAGAAAAACGCTTTAAAGACACTCTTAAAGTGTCTCTGAAATGCTTCTATATAGACAATACGTGCTGGGAATCCCTTGCGCAAGATCGCCAAATGTGGCGCTGTAACAACAAAAGAGGAACCCGAATAGCTGAGAATCATCGTATTGTTGAGTCACAGAGAAAACGAGCAGCGCGAAAGACAGAGCACACAACACGCACATGTCTAACCTTGATCATGTATGCCCCACCTGTGGTCGGGGATTCTGTTCTAGGATTGGACTCTACAGTCACCTCCGCACACACCAGAGAGGTGCAACAGTACACGTCTGAGATTGTTGTCATCATCGCTTGCGATGGACGGCTATAGTGCTAGTCTGTGTATGTGTGTAAGTCTGCTTGTGCGTGTTAGCGTTAGTATGTGTATGTGTGTTAGTCTGCGTGTGTGTTTGTGTTAGTCCGTGTATGTGTGTAAGTCTGCGTGTGTGTGTGTGTTAGTCTAGTATGTGTGTGTGTGTTAGTCTGTGTATATGTGTTAGTCTATGTGTGTTAGTCTGTGTATGTGTGTAGGTCGGTGTACGTGTGTTTTTGCTTTTTTTTGTTTTTTTCGTCCGCTTTCAACTCAAACGAAGTTTCATCTCTGAAACTGATTTTTGCGTGAAAATCCGTTTTCCAATTTCTTACAATGGCAGCAGCGTGCACATTGTAAATTACTTTACACTGGCAGCCGTGTGCTCAATGTACTCGTAATTAGTATTCCCTCGCCATACAGGCAGATTTTCTCCGACTTCAGAGGTACTCACGTTATCGTCCTGAGTAAGACCAGGGACTCGAACAAATGCCGGACAGTAGGTTCGAACCCGAGCTATGAGGCGTCTCACAGCTAGCAGGCCGAGCTACTATCAACTACTCTAGGCAGTCCCCGGTGTACGTGTGTAAGTCTGCGTGTGTGTGTGTGTGTCAGTATGTGCATGTGTGTGTTAGTGTTCATCGGTGTATGTGTGTTAATCTATGTATGTGTGTAAGTCCGCTTGTGCGTGTATGTTAGTCTGTGTATGTGTGTTAGTTATATATATGTGTGCTAGTCTATGTATGTGTGTAAGTCTGCGTGTGCGTGTATGTTAATTTGTGTATGTGTGCTAGTGTTAGTCTGTGTATGTGTATAAGTCTGTGTATATGTGCTAGTGTTAGTCTGTGTATGTGTGTTAGTGTTAGTCTGTGTATGTGTGTAACACTGTGTATGTGTGTGTACGTGTGTTAGTGCTACTCTATGTATATGTGTTAGCTTAAGCATATGATATACACACTCCGCTGCCCGGGCAAAATTCATTAGAAAGATTACAAAATAAAAGTCTTACAAAATATTTTCACTTACTTTCTAATTTAGATCAGGGACCTTCGCCAGTACTGCTGAGTTCGTGCACTACCGCTAAGATCTTCCTGTGTAAGAAAGATATCGAAGCAAACATGGTTACTAATCAAGCAATCAATCAATCAAACAATCAATCAATCATACAATAGTTAAAGATATCACACAGTTTATTTGTTTGTCAACATCTGTTAATATTATTTTGCAGTACTCTCTCTCTCTTTCTGTCTTTCTCTCTATGTCTCTCTCTCTTTCTCTCTTTTTCTGTCTCTCTCTCCTTCTCTCTTTTACTCTCTCTTTTACTCTCTCTTTTCTCTCTTTTTCTCTCTCTCTTCGCTCTCTTTCTATATCTCTCTTTCTTCTCTCTTTCTCTCACTCTTTCTCTCTTTTTTCTCTCTTTCTCTCACTCTTCTCTCTCTCTTCTCTTTCTCTTTCATTCTATCCATCTTTCTCTCTTTCTCTCACTCTCTTTCTTTCTCTCTTTCTATCTCTCACTCTCTTTCTTTCTCTCACTCTCTCTTTCTATCTCTCACTCTCTTTCTCTCTTTTTCTCTCTCTCCCTTTCTCTCTCTCTTTTATTCTTATTCCTGTCGGTTCCCAATGGAATATATCACATCAATTTATCACTCACATTTGTATTAGATTTGTCAATTCGAAAATCCTAGTTTCACTGTAATGTTTCTTATATAGAACTTCATAGTACCACATCTTCTGAACTATACTGTAGCATTGTCTCAACTCTGACTGTACAAATGGAAACCCGTTTGAGTAAGCTGAATGTTTCAGCACAGACTGCTAATACCACCCGTGTGTTGCAGGGCATACACGGGAAGCAAAGAATAGTATCCTACCCGACCTACAAGGCATGTCGTAAGAGGCAACTGAGGTAGGGCCTAGGGAAGCTTTCCTAGCCATTAAAAGCCCTCTGTGAGTGCGGGTTCAATTCAGCGAGCTGGCAGAAAAAGCCACAGGTTCTCTATATTTACGGTGTTCGTGGCACCGAACCGAAGGGTTACGATGTCCATGGCAGCGAGCCGAAGAGCTGAAAGCTCAAGTGCTTCTGGATCGGGAAAACAAATCTAGTCAATAAAAGGGTCACAGAAATCGGATGTGCTGACCTACTTGTAGGCGCATAACTGACACAACGTAAAATCACTCTTAGGCTCAGATTACATACAGATCACAAAGAGTGGTCGATATGGAGCGCTCGAAGAAGAAATAAGAAGATTGCTAATATTTTGGATATTCTGTGATATTTGATGACTATTTTATTCTGTTTCTCTTTAAGACTACAACCAATTACTACATCGTCAATTTAGCTGTAGCGGACTGTTTAGTTGCTCTGACCTGCTCATGGGCTCACCTGGTCGATGATCTTACACCCTTCTGGATACTGGGTAGCTTTTTCTGCACGTTCAACACGTTTTGTCAAGGTATGTCAATGTTTGCAGTCTAGTCTGAGTTATAATTTTCGTATGTTTCATTTTAATGAGAAAAAGAGAAAGGAAAGGATTAAGGGTGAATCGCTCGAGTGGTTACCGGGGCCCAAATTTGGGGTGGAAAGAATAGAACCACTGTTGCCTGCCACGAAATGTCGTAAAGGCGGCTATGGAGGTTTGGATGAAATCGGATGCATGTGTCCTAAACGTGTAGAAGTCTATGCGTTTAGGGACCTACTAACCAATGTGCAATGTATACACGTTCTTGAAAAGATCAAACTTATCACAAAAGTGATTAAAATTGGTCGTAAAGAACGAAAGCAAAGAAGAAGAAGATTAAGCATGAATATAAAGAAAACAGAGGTTATGGTTATCTACAAGAAACAGGAAACAGCAAAATGCAATATCAAAATAAATAGCACAACACTGAAACAAGTCCATCGATTCAAGTATCTGGGAACATTCCTAACATCAGATGGAAGATGTACAACAGAGATTAGAAGTAGAATAGCTCAAGCAAAGGCAGCTTTTATGAAAAAGAAAAACACAGTATGCGTGAATTCACTACCAATGTCACTGCGGAAACGACTACTCCAGTGCTATATTGATCCAATATTTATGTATGGCAGCAAATCATAGACAATGAATAAACAATCAATAAGATCTCTAGAAGCCACAGAGATGTGGTTTTACAGAATAATGCTGACAAATATATGGACAGCAAAGAAAACAAATGATGAAGTTTTAAATCAGGCCTGCACACAAAGAAACCTTATCAAAAGAATAAGAATCAGACAATCAAGGTTCTTTGGGAATATAATGCGAAGAGAAGGTTTAGAACATTTAGTGACAGCAGGTAAAATTCAGTGAAGGAGACATCGTGGAAGACAGAGGGAGAAGATGTTGGATGGCCTGACATCGTGGTTCGACAAAATATCGATTTCAAAACTGATTAACTCCACCAAGGAGAGAGTTGTGGAGAGACAGGATCGCCTACGCCGGCAGGCATGGCATTTGATTGATTGATATTCCAGTCAGAAATGTTTAGTTTATGTTCAATGTATGCTGCTAGATACTTGAAAATTGGCTTTAATACATGTCCTAGTTAGAAATGTTTATTTTATCCTTCATACATGTCACATTTAGAGATATTTCGATTTATTTGAATGCATGCCTCTCTCAACATTAATCTACCTTATCTTGGTTGGAAGGTTTGTGTGCCTTTAGGATCCTTCAGGCTATGTCGGCGGGAGTTTAATTCCTGGCATGTCTAACCAAGCCGAACAGACTGAAGGTAAAAGGCCAGACCAACTCCGCATTAGCCTACCTTATACTGGGTGAAAGGTTTGTGTGCCTCTAGGATCCTTCAGACTATGTCGGCGGGAGTCTAACTCCTGGCAGGTCTAACCAAGCCGAACAGACTGAAGGTAAAAGGCCAGACCAACTCCGCATTAGCCTACCTTATACTGGGTGAAAGGTTTGTGTGCCTCTAGGATCCTTCAGACTATGTCGGCGAGAGTCTAACTCCTGGCATGTCTAACCAAGCCGAACAGACTGAAGGTAAAAGGCCAGACCAACTCCGCATTAGCCTACCTTATACTGGGTGAAAGGTTTGTGTGCCTCTAGGATCCTTCAGACTATGTCGGCGGGAGTCTAACTCCTGGCAGGTCTAACCAAGCCGAACAGACTGAAGGTAAAAGGCCAGACCAACTCCGCATTAGCCTACCTTATACTGGGTGAAAGGTTTGTGTGCCTCTAGGATCCTTCAGACTATGTCGGCGGGAGTCTAACTCCTGGCAGGTCTAACCAAGCCGAACAGACTGAAGGTAAAAGGCCAGACCAACTCCGCATTAGCCTACCTTATACTGGGTGAAAGGTTTGTGTGCCTCTAGGATCCTTCAGACTATGTCGGCGGGAGTCTAACTCCTGGCAGGTCTAACCAAAGGTCTGGAAAACATGATGGGGCTTCACAAGGGGACAGCGCAGAACCCACAGGCGAGTGGTGAATTCTCTGGCTGCAACCAACACATCCCTCAGCTATGGGACAAATAGCTCTCTCCCTCTTGTGGAAGACATACTTTTTCTTGTCTTGTCTTCTTCTTCTATGACCTTTCCTCCAAATATATGGGATTAAACTACAGTGTCCAGTAAGCATACCCTGTATAGAAGCCTGGGTTAGTGAGCACGGCAATAGAAGACTGAAGTCACCTAGAGTAGGGCGACTCCAGACAAACCCGGAAAGACAGATCTCGTCAGCAGGGGACTGCCACTGTCTAGAGAACAAACTCAAACTCAATGTCCTCAGAAACGGAATGTGTCAGCGATTATTGGCGGGGAGGAATCGACACATACGAATAACGCAATGGCCAGGGTCAATGCCCGTCTCAGTCAGCAATCTCCACTCCAGTGGGTACCATCACACTGTGGAATCCCAGGTAATGAGAAGATAGACACACTTGGGAGAAATGGACGAGAATGTGAACAATCAGAAAACGAAATCACATTCTATGAAAAATAAAACTATCGTGGAGATTAGTATTCAACGATGACTACCACACACTTGACAGACAATGAAAGAATATCTTCCGGCTCAGTACAGGGCATAACAGATTGAACAAACACATACACAGGCTGCGATTGTCCCCATCCTGTCTGTGTCCCTGTGCACGCTGATCAAACCTCAGAACATGTCCTGCAAGACTGTCCCCTGTATGCCCCCCTCAGAAAGGGATTCTGACCCTACAAGACTAAATTCAAAACTACATGGCACAAGAGATGAGCTCCAGACACCAGTCCACTTCATCATAACAAAACGTCTAACGGTATAACAATCACAAATAGTGATCACAATGAAGAAGTCAGTGATCCTAAGTCTCGACGTACTACTTGTGGTGAATTAGTCGTCAAAGTCATCCAATCAAAAATAGCTGACAATACTCTATTTGTTGGTTGATGTGTGTTTGCTGCTTTCTTCTTCTTCTTCTTCTTCTTCTTTGATCGCTCCATATAGACCACTGATTAAACCACTCTTTGTGATTTGTATGTGATCTGGGTCTAAGAGCGATTGTGTGTTGTGCCAGTTAAGCGCCTACAAGTAGGTGAGCACATCCGATTTCTGGAAGCTTTATTTACTGGGTAGCTTCCTAGGCCCTAACCTCAGCCGTCTCTTACGTCATAGTGAAGGTCACAGCGTTACTATTCTTTGCTCCTTGCAGCACCGGCAACACAGGGCGAAATTGATTCGTGTTTGCGTTCGTTCTTATCAATCAAATTAACCACTAGTTGTGATCTGAACAATTTGCGTCGAGAACGAGAGTACGTAAGCCCATACAACATGTAGGACATATCCGGTATATCTAAATTTCGGTCAAAGTGAATGCATATTATTCAACAAGATACACATTTGTACAGACGGATGATAGTAAGATTTTGCATACAAAAAAGCCCCACATGAAAGTACTACACCTGGGTTATACTGTAGCGTGGTATCAGACCTGATTAGACATATGGAGACCGTCAAAACTGACTCATGCCAAAATTACTCATTCCAAAAATTTCCCAGTCAGAAATATTTTATTTATTATTTATATAAAGATACAATAATATTATTTAATATTTACTTTTTCTTGCTTGTCAGTGTTGTCATTCAAATATCGACAGAAATGTATCTGTGTATATATCTATATATATATGTCGGTGTGTGTTAATGTGAATATGTTAGTGTTAGTGCACGTGTGTTTTGCGCGCACGTGTCATCTCCTATTGTCTGATAATCGTTCAAACTCCGAACCAAATCTAAATATTGCATGACACCTGATACGATGCAGTCTGGCATTGTTTACAAACACACACAGTCTGTAGAAGTAAGCTATACTACCAGCTTCGGACTTGTACAAGGAATCTCAGAAACGTGTGTGATATTCTCATGTGTTTCGAGACGATACCGCTAGTTAAGAAAGCTAGTACTTTCTTTCACACTTTGAGAAACACTGTCAACTAACTATCTTTCATCTGCTAAACCTTAGAGATAACGCCCACATTTCTGATTTAAAATGTAAAGATCTTGCTCCGGTTCAGGAATTTTTAAGTCGACTCAGTTGTTACTGCCTTCTTCTTCTTCACCCTTCAACCGCTAGAGAGGCATAGATCCACAACCAAGGCCTTCAACCCCTAGAGAGGCATAGATCCGAAAGCAAGTCCTTCAACCCCTAGAGAAGCATAGATCGGTAACCAAGTCCTTCAAGCCCTCCTATCCAAAGCCATCGTTTCCAGATCTCTCCACTCTCTCCCCATTTTCTTGCATTTCGTCTCCAACTCCCGTCTCCAGGTGTTCCTGTGTTTTTCCTTACCTCTATTGCCCTCGAGGTTCCATCGGAGAGCCTGTCTCGTGATGCTGTACGGGAGTTTCCTCAGTGTGTGTCCTATCCATCGCCACCTTCTGCTTCTTGTCTCTTGTTCCACCTACCGTTGTCCCGCTCTATCCTACTTTGCCCTGTTTGTCGTACTGTCATACCATCGCATACGGAGTATCCTACGCAGACATCTATTGATGAATGTCTGTAACTTGGTTGTTCTCCTTGTCTACACTCCATATCGAAGGACAGCATTTACATTTGAGTAAAATATCATTATCTTAATTTTATTCCTGATCATTCTTGAATTCCATATGTTCTTCAGAATGACAAATGCTGATCTTGCCTTTTATATTCTAACCCTAACATCTGTATCTGTGTCATCTTGAAAGTTATTATTGTAAATCTAATTTACCTTAGTTGAAGATCTAAAAGTTAACGAGGTAGAGAACTAGTCAAGGTAACTTCTAATAAACAAACCAAGTAATTTGATAAAATATTTAATACACAATTTCCCATATCTTTTTCAGACCTTAAGCTATGAAGTGCCTATCACTTCACATTTCTGTGCCTTCGTGTGCAGGAGATAGAAGGGCCAATTCCTTTCCTAATGTGGGGAATCTCGAGTGTGGGATTGAATCCACAACCATCTTGTGACCGAGTTGATATGGGAAAGATACTCATTATGCTAATCCGTCCCACCGGAGTGTCTATATCATGACAATACGATGCAGAAAGTAATCACTCAAGTCACCAGATAAACGCAAGATAAACACAGAAGACTACGACACTGGGCTACAACCCAGTAGCAGTGTGAGGGCAAATGATATATCCAAAGTACATCCGTGTCCTTAATCGTATTTTTCTCATTCGTTTCTTTCTTTTGCGTTCTCACTAGATTGGGATTTCGGATTCTCTAACAAAGGCAGCCGACTGCCTCAGATTATCAGCCACGCCATACAGTTTGTCTTGACGCTAGTGTAAGTAGGCCACCTCTTTCTTCTCAAGTCTGCATACTGGGGGCAGTTCTGTAGAATATAATTCCTATGATTTCTGCTTCCCTGTTTGTGCCGACCTCTACCAGCAGTAAGTTTTGGCCACCCTTGTGATGGTAGATTTGACATTTTTATTGCGTGGCTAAATCTACGAGACAGATTGGCGACCATAGAATCCGTTATCCCATTCCACATTGTGAGGGTTCGTTGCACCATGTTATACGCCTTACGGCCTGGTGCATCCGTTTTCTGCAAGCATTTGTTTCGGGTTAGCATTCCCTAGCGGATACATACATCCGATCTCATCCAGACCTCCTTAGTCGCCTCTTACGACATGCGTGGCAGGTAACAGTGGTTCTATTCTTTACACCCCATATTTGGGCCCCGGTAACCACTCGGGCGTTTTTCCCATTAAAAAATGTTCAAGTCTGAGTCGATATTTTTTTTACACTCGACAGCTATGAAGTCAGGTGAAGTCGTGGCGTCTAATATGACACCTCTGTCTGATTTTAGTGAGAAGGCTTGCTTTCTTTATCCCCAATTTTCCTCACCATTAAGACGAACCTTACTTCGACTTCAGATATACCTGTAATTTAGATTCCCAAGTAAAGGATCAGGATTCCCGTAGTCAAACCATGGACCGTCTGGACACCGAGAATTTTGCTTTCTTTGTCCTCAGTGTACCTCACCATTCAGGCAAGCTGTACTTTGACTTCAATTGTAATTGTAATTTGAATCCACAAGTAAAAGATCAGGTTCCCGTAGTCCAACTACGGAACGTCTGTACACCGAGAATTTTATCTCAAGCTGACCTTGATCTTCGAACTTTCCATTGTACGTGGACACTAGCTTAGCTCATTATCAATTTCGCTATTTATGACCTCATTCATGAAGACTCTGTTTTGTTTCTTTCTCTGTCCATAAATATTCTGAGAACTCTTCTATAACATTTATATTCAATAGCACTTAAGTGGTTTTCAGATAATATTCGAAATGTTCATCCCTCGTATCCATGTGTTGCGAATAAGGAATATGCATGCTCTTAATGCTCTGGATTTTTTTGCTGTTTATTTCACTTCATATTGATGCTATATTTCTATAATGCTATATTTCTAAGATATTTTTTAATTTCGTTTAATTTCTTTCATCATTTGCTTCGTTTTTCTGGCTATCATCATCATCAAATAGCTTGTCCTGAGCAGAACTTTGCACCCCAACAGTCCTTCAGAATTTCTTTCTCTCATAGGTCAGAAATCCTGCTTCTGCAGACGTCATGTTCAAACTATCAGTTACATCATGAATCCATCTTCTCCGTGGTCTTTCTTCTCTTTGCCGGTTGTCTCTCCATGATGGTCTTTCTCTTCTTCTTCTCTTTGCCGGTATGTCTCCTTCCATGATGGTCTTCCTCTTCTTCTCTTTGCCGGTATGTCTCCTTCCATGATGGTCTTTCTCTTCTTCTTCTCTTTGCCGGTATGTCTCCTTCCATGATGGTCTTTCTCTTCTTCTTCTCTTTGCCGGTATGTCTCCTTCCATGATGGTCTTTCTCTTCTTCTTCTCTTTGCCGGTATGTCTCCTTCCATGATGGTCTTCTCTTCTTCTCTTTGCCGGTATGTCTCCTTCCATGATGGTCTTTCTCTTCTTCTTCTCTTTGCCGGTATGTCTCCTTCCATGATGGTCTTCCTCTTCTTCTTCTCTTTGCCGGTATGTCTCCTTCCATGATGGTCTTCTCTTCTTCTCTTTGCCGGTATGCATCCTTCCATGATGGTCTTCTCTTCTTCTCTTTGCCGGTATGCATCCTTCCATGATGGTCTTCTCTTCTTCTCTTTGCCGGTATGCATCCTTCCATGATGGTCTTCTCTTCTTCTCTTTGCCGGTATGTCTCCTTCCATGATGGTCTTTCTCTTCTTCTTCTCTTTGCCGGTATGTCTCCTTCCATGATGGTCTTTCTCTTCTTCTTCTTCTCTTTGCCGGTATGTCTCCTTCCATGATGGTCTTCCTCTTCTTCTTCTTCTCTTTGCCGGTATGTCTCCTTCCATGATGGTCTTCCTCTTCTTCTTCTTCTCTTTGCCGGTATGTCTCCTTCCATGATGGTCTTCTCTCTTTCTTCTTCTCTTTGCCGGTATGTCTCCTTCCATGATGGTCTTTCTCTTCTTCTTCTTCTCTTTGCCGGTATGTCTCCTTCCATGATGGTCTTTCTCTTCTTCTTCTCTTTGCCGGTATGTCTCCTTCCATGATGGTCTTCCTCTTTCTTCTTCTCTTTGCCGGTATGTCTCCTTCCATGATGGTCTTCCTCTTCTTCTTCTTCTCTTTGCCGGTATGTCTCCTTCCATGATGGTCTTCCTCTTCTTCTTCTTCTCTTTGCCGGTATGTCTCCTTCCATGATGGTCTTCTTCTTCTTCTTCTCTTTGCCGGTATACCTCCTTCCATGATGGTCTTCTCCCCTTCTTGTCTTTTTATATTTCCAAAATATCTCAATTTTCTCTTTCTTATTTGTAGCATTAGCCAGTTTTCTTTGATTTTGAGTTCTTTCTGGATAGATTTATTTGTTCTCTTTTCTGTCCAAGATATCTTGCTATCAATGAATAAACATTTTTTTATTTTATTTCCTTCATTTTAGTTCCTCTTTATTCATAAATATATCCTGTGACATGTTTATCTTGTCATCTGTCACTATTTTTGTCACATTGAGATATCAGTTTTGTTTTTTCCTTTTCCCTTGAACTGTTAGTATTTATTTGTTTATTTCCTATTTCGGATGTTGATATCGCTAATGTGGTGGCGGGGCCCTCAAGAGGAGGAAAGAATAGTACCACTGCGACATACAAGGCATGTCGTAAGAGTCGACTGAGGTAGGGACCTAGGAAGCTACCCTAGTAAATAAAAAGCATCATAGAAATCGGATGTGCTGGCCTACTTGTAGGCGCATAACTGGAACAACGTACAATCGCTCTAATGCTAAAATCCACATACAAATCAAACTGAGAGGTTAACAAGTGGTCGATATGGAGGGTTGGAAGAAGAAGAAGAAGAAGAAAGATGTTGATAACTTCATCTGCTTGATTTCTTTGTATGGTACCTTGCGACCAGGTGGGCTCAACGTATTACATTCCTATGCTTCTTGGTACTTTCTCTTCCCATGCCTTGTAATCTATATGGGTATATGTTGCATGTATTCAAGTTATATATTTACTAGATTTTTCATTGTTTCTCTTCCGTTCTATTTTTAGTTTTTATGTGTGTTTTTTGTGTTACATTTATTTCGTTATTCGTTTTTATTCCAAGATTTTCGTTTTTATTTCCAGATTTTCATTAAGAAACGTTTGTATTTGGTCGTCCATTTGTTTTTAAATTTGTCACTCCTGTTGTTCGTTTGCTTGATAAAGGCCTTGTTGGTCGAAACGTTGCTGTATTTTGTCATTGTTTTTGTAATTTTTAAAACTACAGTACTTTGTGATTACGTGTTTTGATAACTACATGCATGGAATACATCGAAAGACACCAAATGCAGTGGTTTTGGATATTTAATGCAATTTTTTTTATTCCATTGTTATATTAATCTAACATATGTTGAAAATTGGTTAAATATATTAAAAGTTGAATGCACTGGAAAATAGATGTTTGCTAAAAGTAATGAACATAAATGGGAAAAAAATATTTTAAAATACTCATTAAATCAGAGAAATGTATGGTCGACCACTAGTAACAACTGTTAAAAGACAGTGAATATGAAAATATGTTGAGCATACTCTGAGAAGAAAGAGAATATGAAAATATGTTGAGCATACTCTGAGAAGAAAGAGAATATGAAGATATGTTGAGCATACTCTGAGAAGAAAGAATCAAAGAATCACAAAGTAGGTAATGAAGTGGAAAGAAAAGTTCACAAAAGAAAGGACGCCCTATGCAGAAATTAATCACTCAAGCCACAAGAGAAACGCAAGACAAACAAAGAAGACTACGACACTGGGCTACAACCCAGTAGCAGTGTGAGGGCAAATGATATATCCAAAGTGGAACCCTGAAACGAACTTAACTGAGAGAGGCGAAAAATCTCGGACTAAATTCCTTAGAAGAGATTAAACGAGTTACCCAGGTTAGAGCGGTATATTTACATTTCTTGCAGGTCATACGTACCGTATGACGGTACGAGAGGAAATTAATATAATTATGTACAGAAATATGAAAATAGCAGAAAGATTAGGAAGACCACAGAGAAGATGGATTCGGGATGTAACTGAAGGTTTAAGCATGACAGCTACAAATGCGGGACATCTGGCATATGAAAGAGAGAGAGAGAAATCATGCTGATCTCCAAATAATGGACTCCCTCTGAGTAGGAGTACTTCAGATTTTCCAAATGAACACCGTAGAGCGTTGGCGTCTTCTGTGCATGAAACATCTTTCTAGAGACCGCATTCTCGAAAAGAAAAGGACAGAAAAGATCAGTGAGCACTTGTGCTTTCTTAGAAATACATTAACAGTGTATTTGAAATGATCATCGATGGAAAAGTCAGCACATAATACATCGCAAACAATACAAATAAAAAACATCGCATATGACATCAAAGAAGATTTCACATCATCAGAGAGAACATCAAGAAAGACATCAAAGAATCGAATAAGACAACAACGATCGAACACACCAAAGACGACAGCAAAGAAGACAGCAAAAGAAGACAGCAAAGAATACATAAAAGAAGATATCAAAAAGACATTGAAAATAAGATGGAAAACGAATTTGAGGACAAGAAAATCAAAGAACAAACATTAAAGAAAGAGACTATAAGACAAAGAAAACAAAAGAGGTATTGGAAAGAATAAGACATGTAACAATAAAATGAAGAAGAAGATGAAGAAGTTGAAGACAGTGACAACAACAGAGAACAGAAGGAAAGAAAACGTGAAAATATTTTCAAATGTGTGCAACATGTTTCTCTATAACTTTTCTAATATTATCATTTTCTTTAGCCGTGACATGCAACAGAAACCTGGCTTGATGAAAGAATTGTGAAACTTGACTGCCAAAATGACTAATGTTATGTTAAAGATTTCAACGCATAGAAAAAGAACCCATTCGCAGAATAACAAAAAAAGACAATCATAATTTTCACGACACTTCATCAGAAAATGAAGATTAGAACACATGGTGACAGCTGGGGAAAATGAATGGGGACGAGACATAAAAAACAAAGAAAGAAAGAGAGGAGAGAAAACATTCCCTGCAGATTTAAAGCAAGAGAAAAATATCAACGTCAGAACCGATAAACATAACGCAAGACAGACGTCGTTGAGGTTTATGATCACCAACGCTTGCCAGCTAGACAAATGATGATGATGGTTATTTTCATTCTTCCACTATGAAGTCGGGCTGAGTCATTGCGCTTAATATGACTGATTTTTGCATTAAGTCTAGCTTTCCTTGTCACAAATGTCCATTTGCATTCAGGTTAGCCTTACTTCGACTTCAGAGGTAAATTGGTGATGATAAGGATAACGATGATGATGATGATACTGATTGGTGATCATGATGATGATGGTGATAGCAAACTAAGGTCAAACATTACCACTTTCGTCATTTGAGAGCAAATTGTTTATGCGGTCAACAAGTTGGCCGAACTTGTTAAGTAAAATTATTGTAGTCAGTGAAGTGTGCAGAATCACATTTAGATGGAGGGTTACCAAATTGGACTTCGTGGTCAACAGATCGATCTCGGACGACGTCACTTTTCAATAAAATTCTGGTCCTTCTTTTTCACCTTCCAATTCCCAACAGGTCTTCAACAAGCTTTTTTCAGATCTTCCTATCTCTTGCCATCCCTTCCAATTCTTTCCATGTTTTACCTATCCTTTTAATATCAGTCTCCAGTTCTCTTCTTCAATTATGTCAAGACATTCCACTGCTCCTCTTTCCCTTCATGTTTCAAAACAGTGCCAGTCTTGCAATGTTTCCGGTCGGTTTTCTCAATGTGTGTCCTATCCATCGCGTATCGTCTTTTACTTTGCTCTGTCTCCACTGGAATCTTCTTAGCTCGTTCTCTGATTTCCTCGTTCGTAATCTTATCATACCATATCAGTCCCTCTATTCTACGTAAACATGCATTTATGAAGGTATGTAGTTTTCTGGTGTTTCTTTGTTGTCCTCCATGTTTCGAGCCATATAACAGAACTGATTTCACATTTGATTGAAAGTTTCCCAGCTTTGTGTTTGTTTTGATCTCCTTTGACTTAAATATCTTACGCAATGCAATAAATATCGATTACCTGCTTTGGCTCAACTTGAAGAGATGGTCCCTAGAGCAGTGGGACCAACAAACGTGCGAATATATACAATTCAGATCCCATCTCGTGTCGTTTTATTGTTATTCTTCTACTTTAGATCTATGTTTTAGTTTACTTAATAGTTCTTGTTTGTAGTTCTTGATAAAGGCCTATAGTCGAAACGTCGATTGTTGTCATTTTACATATTTAATTATTTATTTTCGAATGCTTTTGTAATACTGCCCTATACAAGTCCGTGCCCATAATTCCTGTCTACTCAGTACTACCGCAGTCTAACCACGGTTCTTTCCAGATGTGATCTGATCCGGTCTGATCAAACAAAATTAGTGACATATGATTCATTTCACTTGCTAATCCTCTCTTCCTATACTGGTTTAAATATGTTAGACATTCTGGCCAACCCTCCAAGTTATAAACAGGTAACGTCTTTATGAATGTCCAGATTACTCGCCTGAAACAAATAACTAGATAGTTTAGACACGACATAAACACAGCGTACCCTGTTTCCTTTAAAAGAGTGATTACTGGATAACGTGTTATGTGTTCACCTGGTACATTATATCGGCTGCTTTTATACAGTGGCGGCTCGGATAATTTTTGCTGGGGGAGAGGGTCCAGACAAACATTTCTAGTGGCCCTAAAAATAGGGAGCTGGAAAAGCATGATGTATACCAATTGGGGAGAAAAGACGCTGAATTTCAGACTGCATGTGATATTTTAGCTTTATATATTCAACTTGCGAAGCTAATCAATAGCACGTTAAAAGTAATAATTATGAACAAATAGTTCATAAAGTAATAAATACACGTTACACATTATTTTCTGTGAGGCCCGGCCCCACTGGCCCTTAATGACGAGCCGCCACTGTTTCTATATCTAACTTTGAAAGCAGAAGTATACATTGATATTGTCGGCTTTGTATATGATCACTTTCTTGTACGGAAGTTTATTATATGTGTGAAAGTAAACTTCCTCTAATTTTGATGCTTTGAGCGTTGCAACGATGTGTAAATTATATACATGTAATTGATAGATAATTTTGGAGGGAATGATGCACGGAAGAAGAATGAGAGGAAGAGCTAGAAGATGATGGGTGCAAGATGTCATTGACGATCTGAGAATGACTGCTGCTGACGCCAGTCAACTTGCACAGAAAAGAGAGTTTTTCAGTACTGCTGTTATGGAAGTCAAGTTCCAGAAGGGACAAGCTGCTTGATGATGATGATGATGATGATGATGATGATGATGATGATGATGATGATGATGATGATGATGAATTAACTGATCCCCATCCTACATCTTGGAAGGTTTTACACGAAGGCGGATTCCCAAGGAGGGTCAACGATATGTGCTTAGGTGGCCAATGCTGAGTCGGACGTAGGGAATCGCGCGGTATATGGTTCGGGATCGGTTATGGTGTTCGATATGGGTGTGCTGCGTCCCCAATGCTCTTACTGGTTGTTATTGATTGGGTCGCCCGTGGGGTGCCGGGGCCTGTAAGGGGAACAAAGAATAGTAACACTGCGTCCTACAATGCAGAAGTAAGAGGGGACTGAGGTAGGGGCTTAGGAAAGCTACCCTAGTAAATCAAAACACTCACAGAAATTGGATGTACTTGTAGGCTCATAACTGACACAACGTACAATCGCTCGTAGGCTCAGATCACATAAAATCACAAAGAGTGGTTTAACAAGTGGTCAATATGGAGCGTTCACAGAAGAAGAAGAAGCATTAACTGAGTGATGGGAAGGATGGCTGGGGAGTGGCGAGAAGCCTTGAGGATATTTCTTTACTGACGATATGGTACTGTTAGCGCACGATGTGGTAGGAGGGAGGTACTTGGGGAGCACAGGCGGAGTGGGTCGATTGGCCAGATCGGTAGGTCTGGAAATTGGTACTGAGTGAGAGAGGGGGCGGAATGGATGTATAAAGCATAGTAGGGATTGTTGTAGAGGGAGGAATGGCGAGGGTGTTCTGATGTTTGGGCAGCTGGGCAACCGTAGATATAAATGTGAGGAAAGTGGTAGGCTGGGGGATTAGAATTGCGGCTGCGACAACCAGATCATTGGACCACATGTGGATATCGTCGGCCGGCAGGACACAGACAGAGCTGAACACCAAGCCAAGCAAATATACAAATTGACAACAACAGAGTAAAGCAAGTTTCTGAATTCAAATATTTAGGCAACATTTTCACAGAGGACGAAAACTCGATAGAGAAATAGAGACAAGGTGTCAAATGCAGTGACCTACCAGCTGGCACCATTACTACAACACCCAAAGATCAAGATGGAAGTGAAAAGACATGATAAAAGTATTTTTCTACCAACACTTTGTTACCAGTGTCAAACTTGGTCTCTTACAGCAACACTTCACAGAAAGCTCACCACGTGTGAAATGAAATTCTTGAGGAAGGCAGTGAGACTCACCTGGAAAGACAGACTACGAAATGAGGACATCAGAAACAGAGTGGGCATAACTTCATTTACAGAATACATCGAAAGACAACAAATGCAGGGGTTTGAACATTTAATGAGAATGAAATACAACCAACCACCAATAACAGCATTCAATAAAAAAAGATCGGGTACTAGAGCCAAGGGAAGACCAAGAAAATATGGATATACAATATCAAGACCACACTACATAAACACGGAAATCACACAAGGTCGACTCATCTGGCACTAGAACGCAAATTTAAACTCCCATTCCTACGCTTAACGGCAAGAGTGGACAACCAATTCCATCTTCTACCTGGGGACAGACAATAGATAATATTTCTGACACAAAACAATTTCATAAGCGGCGCACAAACTTCGAAGCATTGGCGAGGGTATCCACTACAATTCTGACGAGGGTAAATAATTTGAATTTATTTTAATATTTTCTGTTAATGTACACTGATCAGCAATTGTTTAGCCTGCTTTTGTCGATTTTTAACTGCTAATGGTTTTTGCGTGTTTAATTTCAATACGTAACCTAAGTTTTAACGTTTGCCTCAAATAGGACTAGGAACTTGATCTCATCTTCATTATGATCAGAGGTCTGTAGTAAAATATTGCGAAAGTTCCACAGCTGGAAGCTAACCTAGTACTGTTGGAGCGAGATCTTACCTTTGCGCCATACCAGCTTACCTTCCCGCCTTACCATCTTACCTCAACGCCTTGCTACCTTTACCTCCACACCTTACTACCTTTACCTGCACGTCTTGCTACCTTTACCTTCACACCTTACCACCTTTACCTGCACGTCTTGCTACCTTTACCTTCACACCTTACCACCTTTACCTGCACGCTTTACCACCTTTGCCTTCACGACTTACCCCCTTACCTCCATGCCTTACCCCCTTTACATGCACACCTTACCACCTTACCTCCTTACCTCCACGCATTACTACCTTTACCTCCACGCTTTACCACTTTTACCTCCACGCTTTACCACTTTTACCTCCACGCTTTACCACTTTTACCTCCACGCTTTACCACTTTTACCTCCACGCTTTACCACTTTTACCTCCACGCTTTACCACTTTTACCTGCACGCCTTACCCCCTTTACCTCCACGCCTTACTTCGACATTGCTCTGACATTGTCACCTAGATAAAAGGTACCAAGTACCAATCGTTGTTTCTAAAGAAATTATACGCTAATTCTATTAAATTCTCCGGAAAGTCTCTTAAGAATTTGTTTCTTAAATTCCGTTTACCTGTGATATTAGGTCTTATATCAAACATGACACATACGCTCTTGAAGCTCTGTTTATGATGGCGTTACACAGAAACGATCACGAAAGACGAGAAATATAAACAAACGAGGTAGCGGGAGTCTATACAATAATTTTGTTACTATGTTTTAAGTAGGCCTACGTGCAACAGTTCATGTTTAAGGTTTCCAAAACTAATTGGTGTAAACATATTTTCTTCCAGGTAAAAACAGAATTACAAAATCAGAACATTTTTTTAAATCCTTTGTTTCGCCTTTTTGGTGCCGGAGCCTGCAAGGGAAGCAAAGAATAGTACCACTGCTATCTACAATGCATGTCGTAAGAGGTGACTGATGTAGGCCCTAGGGGTGCTGCCCTAGTAAATAACAAGCTGAGCAGAAATCGGATGTTATGGCTTAGTTGTAGGAGCATAACTGGCACAACGTACAATCGCTCTTAGGCTCAGATCACATACAAATCCCACAGAGTGGTTGTCAAGTGGTCGATGTGGAGCGTTAAAAGAAGAAGAAGACAATACTTTGTTATCTTCTTCTTCTTTGCGTTCGTTCTTTACAACCAATTTTAATCAATCTTTGTGATTTTTTTTATCCTTGCCAAGAACATGTATACGTTGCACATTGATTTGGTATGCCCCTAAACGCATAGACTTCTACACGCTTAGGACACATGCATCCGATATCAGCCAAACCTCCTTAGTCGCCTCTTACGAAATGCATGGCAGGTAACAGTGGTTCTATTCTTTACACCCCAAGTTTGGGCCTCGGTAACCACTCGGGCGTACTTTGTTTTGAAATGTTTGTTAGAGAGAGCATATAAGTTATTATTGCAGCTCATCATTAATTGAGTTGTTAGATTATCAATATGACCAAGCAGGGATCGAACAAGGTACTTTTGGAGCGAAAGGCACGAACCTTACTTCCACGCCACATAGATCCCACCTCCTTCCGAAACCGAGATAGTTTGACCGAGATGGCTTATCTCAGTGTATGTGAGATCTTCTTCTTCTCGCGTTCGTTCTTCACTGCCAATTTTATCATTCTTTTTGTGATATATAATTGATCTTTTGACAAGAACGGTTTTTTTACGTTGTGCGATTATGCTCCCATGGTGACTAGGCTTGCCCACCCGATTTCAGCCAGTTGTTTATTTACTAGGGTAGTTAGCCCTAAGGAACGATCCATTCTGTCGTATATTTTGGCCCCGGATCTACGCCTTTACAATCATCTTTTTACCGTAGCCTGTATATGATCTGAGCCATGGTGTTTTAAATTTATCTTACTCTGTGTAGGATGATCGGCGTCCGAAAAGTATTCTTCTTCTTCACCCTTCGCCCCTAATGAAGCATAGGTCCGCAACCAAGACCTTCCAAGCCCGCCTATCCAAGATCATCTTTTCCAGATCTCGCCACTCTCTCCCCGTTTTTTTGCGTTCCGTCTCTAACTCCCGTCTCCAGGTGTTTCTGGGTCTTCCTTACTTCTATTGCCCTGGGGTTCCATCGGAGAGCCTGTCTCGCGATGCTGTCAGGGGTTTCCTCAGTGTGTGTCCTATCCATCGCCACCTTCTGCTCATTATCTCCTGTTCCACCTGCCGTTGTCCTTGGCTGTGGTTTCTGTAGCTATCTGGTGTTTTTTCGGTGTGGGGTAAGCCCCACGACCAACCTCCTTAGTCACCTCTTACGACATGCATGGCAGGTGACAGTGGTTATATTCTTTACATCCCCAATTTGGGCCCCGGTAACCACTCGGGCGTCCGAAAAGTATTGCCCTCAGCCAATGTTTGGGTTTGTATTAGTCAAGCCTTTGCATTATCGGCCTTACTTTTCTATCCACGGTGAGTTTATTCCTGAGTAGGAGTATTCTCAGCCGTTTCGAGGCGCGTATCTGCACGTGGCAATTTGCAAGGATTTTACTCCAGCACCCGTCAAACACTGGACTGGGGCTGCGCACAGATATTCTAGAAGGTCGTTTCAATCGGCGTTAGCAACGCAACTGAAATTTTGCGCTCGACAACATCACCCACCTCAGTTTTTTCCCGGGACGTTAGTTGTTAATGCAACAGTACCCTGACCGGTTGTCCAAGGGAGGGGAGTTTCGTTAGACACTAAAACGCAACTTTAGGATTTGCGCGTGGCTAAACTTGTCCACCTCAGTTCTTCCTGGGATGTTAGTTGTTTATGGGAAGATCTAGTTCCTAGTTCTATCAGGGACGGACCCGTTGATCCTGTCTTCAAGTTAGCATGTAAATGAACCATTGACAAGTTAACCAGAGCCAAACATGGGCACTGACAAAAGAACAAGAAAGGAAAATTACCATATGCGAAATGAGATGCCTGAGGAAAGCAGTAAATAAAACAAGAAGAGACCATATAAGAAATGAGGAAATTAGAAGAACAGTCGGAACAACACCTGCTATTAGATTTATTGAAAACAGAGACTCAAATGGTTTGGCCACTTGGTCAGAATGAACCCGAATACACCAGTTGCAAGAGCGTACAACCTGAAAATGGAATCATCAAGAGGAAAGGGCAGACAAAGAAAAAGATGGGTTGATGGAGTTACAGACATCTTAAAACTCCACAATACCACACCATATCAAGCGATCGAGCGTGCATTATCTCAGAAACCGATCATCAGTTAAACCTGCTCGTCTAGCGGCAAAAAGCAGAGAAGGACACACCATATCAAGCGACCGAGCGTGCATTATCTCGGAAACCGATCATCAGTTAAACCTGCTACGCCTAACGGCAAAAAAGCAGAGAAGGACAAAAGAAAGAAAGAAAGAAAGACAAGTTAAAACAGAAAAAGTAGACAACAAAGCCGCTGCCGGGGACAACACACATTACAATAACTAAGATGAAGTTTTTTCAAAGTTATCACCATCTTTAAAGTTACATTGGGACCCTCGGCCGTGCTACGGAGTTCGTGCACTGCCGATGAGATAATCCTGTTTAAGAAAAGAGATCGGGTCCCACATGTTTATTCACTGAAGTGCAATGATGATGATTCTGTCAATAAACCAATAAATATCTCACATTAAATAGGATAGCAGATTTTAACACGGAACAATTTTTCAAAAATATTTTCACAAAAATGTACTATTTTAAAAAAAAATAATTACAATGCATACACTAAACTTTGTTTATCATCTTCTTCTTCTTCTTTGCGTTCGTTCTTTACGACCAATTTTAATCACTCTTTTTGATATGTTTGATCTTTGCCAATACGTGTATACATTGCACATTGGTTTGGTAGGCCCCTAAACGCATAGACTTCTACACGCTTAGGACACATGCATCCGATTTCAGCCAAACCTCCTCAGTCGCCTCTTACGACATGAGTGGCAGGTAGCAGTGGTTCTATTCTTTACACCCCAAATTTGGACCCCGGTACGCACTCGGACGTGTTTCTCATCATAAGCAATGTATTTTGCAAAATCTTTCCAAATTGTATGACAATATGTTTGTTAGTTATTTTTCTGTAAATTAAAAATAAGACAACCTTGTTCTGGGTCAGTCCCTCACCTTTACAGGGCGTACCCATCAACAACACAAAATGAGTCATTGAATTTCTAAGCACCACTTATACATTCTGTAGTTTCTCGTTGCTTTCTGAACGAGGAAGTCTATTTTACTGTTTGTAAAATCCACGGGAACAAATTTGCTTCCAAATTGCACGCCGCGGAGTTTGAACCAGGTACTCTTGTGTTGTGATCGAGCTTACTATCGCTAAGTCATAGATGCTCACTGGGAAACATATACACTAAACAAAAATGTTAGATAGGTGACGCTCCCAAGAAACATTTACTATAAACATTAGAAAGGAATTTGAGGTTGGTTTTTTTATATTAACCCGGAATTGACCGACTTACCTGTCCTAAAGGCGATAATACTTTGGTATGGAATAAAATATTGAGAGCATGCATTTTCCCAGTGGCTACTTATGGTTGTGAATCATGGACTATTACACACAAAAATTAACAACGAAAATCCAGTCCTTCGAAACTAAATGCTACAGAAAGATCCTACAAATACCATGGACAGAAAAAAGAAAGAACACTGATGTCCTGAAAGAACTAAATGTTAAAGAGAATTGGCTGATAAACAACGTACTATACAGAAAAATTACATACTTTGGTCACATCAAAGGTCACGATGGCCTGGAAAGAACAACACTAGAGGGCAGGGTCCCAGGACGCAGAGGCAGACCAAGAAGAAGATGGTTACAAGATATTAAAGAAACCATGAACATGACCACCGACGAAGTGGGTGAACTGGCAAGAGACAGAGTGAATTTCAGATGTGCTGCAAAGAGAGCAACGTCCTATAAAGGATACGCACCTTGATGATGATGATGGAATAAAAGCCTGCTAGTTTTCTTTCTTTCTTACTTCTTCTTGTCTCCATTCCTGTTTTGCCTCACAGCGTCAGGATAAGAAGATGCCTCACAGCGTCAGGATAAGAAGATGCCTCACAGCGTCAGGATAAGAAGATGCCTCACAGCGTCAGGATAAGAAGATGCCTCACAGCGTCAGGATAAAAAGAGATTTAAACAACGAGCTTCATTAATAGTGTCTTTCGTCGCCGTTGTTATCTTTGAGGTCCACCTTTTGCGTGGCTGGTCTTTTGCTTTGTAACCATTGTATCGAAGCAACATTGCTCTTTGAGGCGCAATGTCTTTTGGTAATCTGCATATGTGGCTGTACCATGGCTTTTTTTTTGTTATGGAGTTCAGTACTTCTTCTTCTTTGCGTTCATTCTTTACAACCAATTTTAATCACTCTTTGTGATGTGTTTGATCTTTGCCAAGAACGTGTATACGTTGCACATTAGTTTGGTAGGCCCCTAAACGCATATATTTCTACACGTTTAGGACATGTGCATCCGATTTCAGCCAAAGGAGTTCAGTATTGATGCAGTACCTACTTTTTTCCAGGATGTCTTCATTTCACATTTGAGGACTCCCTGTCCTAAAGGCGGTAGTACTTTGGTATGGTATAAAAACGTACTAGTGAACTCAATAAACTTGAAGCTACTATGAATAATGTATGCATCTTTGTTATATGTCTGTGTACATGCTAGTATATATAATATTGTTTCGTCTCAAATATACAAGCACAATAAGCTTATCGCATGTGTTTGTGCAAACACTGTTCAATGAAACCATAACCTGATTCTTCTGTGTCTAGTAAAACGAAGCGTTTATAAAAAACACTCCTCAGTAAAGCTATTTTTTTTAAATAGATGGCTGGTTGTGTTCCTCAAAACGCTTGCATTATGTGGATATGCAATAGGTGCCGTAAAAAATAAGGCTATGTTGTTTAAATCCTGAGTTTAATAATTGATTGTTCTTTGTTAAGCCCCTACTATTCTTTATGTCTATCTAGTTAACTCGGCAACTAAACAACCTAAAAATTATATTATCAATAGTTCAGTCATCCCAGCGCTTAACTACTATAAATAATGAACAAAGATCTAATAAATCTAGATATATTTATATTCATAATCTCTACATTAACTATTCCTTGCCAAACTTAATGGAACGTCTGTAATACTTTTATGTAGTAGCAATAGTAGTAGTAGTAGTAGTAGTAGTAGTAGTAGATAGTAGAGCTTTTGTTAGTCATGATTAATTGTTAGATGATGCGTCGTAAAGTAACGATTGGAACGTAAACCTTATAGCGACATAATGCTATTAGTGTCAAACATGGATGTTGGTATTAGAAAAAAAAAGAAGAAAAACTAGTCACGACAAAAATGAAGTGTCTACACTGGGATGGAAGCAGTAGCGGCTCGTGGTCATTTTTTTGGTGGGGCCAGACACAAATTTTCGGAAAATTATAGTTTTTGGAATATTTACTATTATTTGTCTATTCCGGAAAGTTATCCCCCTTTCGATTTTGGTGGAGCCGGCCCCACTAGCCCTTAATGATGAGCCGCCCTGGCCTAGAAGTATCAAGAAAATACCGGTTTAGGAATGAAAGCATCATAAAAATAGAGTGCAACATCAGTACTTAACTTCATCCAGAAATCACAATTTAAATACTTCGGGCATATAACCAAAATCACCAACAGATAGTGAGCACAATGGTTACAAGGCAAAATGTCATCCACACAATAGCTCTACAACAGAAATAACATAAGCTGTAAAGACACTATGCACAGAGCGTGTACAAAAACCCGTTCTATAAATCATTTCTTATCCCGATACTTTGAGGCAAAAGAGAACTTGACAAAAGAAGAAGAACAAAGTAGTAGCCGATGGGATAAGAAATGTGTACTTCACCAGAAAGCAGCAAGACAGTGTAGGGAACCTAGAACTTATTACTTTCTTGATCAGTTTCTCTGTCGTGGAAGTACTATCTTCGTGGCGTGTTTCTTCTTCTTCTGCGTTTGTATTCAAGTAAAAGTGGTATATCTACAACCCGAACCAGACTGCAAGAATAACATGTCAAATGTGGTGAAACACAGAATCCAGAGCACATCCTGCAGTCATGTCCATCGTACATACACCAACGAAATGAAACATGGCCTAATGAACGAAGCTTACAGAGCAATCTATGGGGAACACTCGAAGAACTCCAACTGACATGCAGCTTCCTAAAGGCAACCCATCTCGTGGTTTAGACGTGCATACGAAACCGAACGCAAGGAAATGTGGTGTAGCTAGACAAGAGCACTATACTGGTAGCCAAAGAAGAATAGTAAACCAACACAGAACCGGTGTAGTTAGTTCCCACACACTGAGAGACATACTGAGGAGGAGATCGGAACACTTATGGACTAATTGGTTCGATGTGCAGTAATGATGATCCAACGACTATCGACTAAACCAAACCTTATTCTGTTTGCGTAAGTAATCAAATTTTTTTTCGATCCAGAAGCACTTGAGCTTTCAGCTCTTCGGCTCGGTGCCATGGACATCGTAACCCTTCGGTTCGGTGCCACGAACACCATAAATCTGGAGAACCTGTGGCTTTTCTGCCAACCCGCGGAATTGAACCCGGACTCACAGGAAGCTTGTCACCCGTCGTCCAACGCACTACGAACACGCTGGGCAGTCGGACAAAAGTAATCAAATATAAACTTTAACATTTGCGATTTTGTGATCTTAGTCATTTGAAAGTAAATTTGAAAAATATGTAACATTCAAGAAAAGACGTCATTGCATTGGTTTCTCTACGTGTGGTTCGGCCCCCTTTTTTTTTAAATGGTAAGACACTTGCTGAAAGTTGTGCAAAAACATGCACTCCGTAACTCCAGCAGCAATCTCAATGGACTTTCCGTTAAAAAAATGCACTCGTGAATCCTTTTCTTCTTCTTTGAACGCAACATATCATCCACTTGTTAGCCACTCTTTGTGATTTGTATGTCAACCAAGCCCACGAGCGATTGTATGTTGTGCCATTTATGCGCCTACAAGTAGCCCAGCACATCTGATTTCTCGACGCTTTTATTTATTAGCTTCCTAGTCCCTAACTCAGTCGCCTCCTACATCATTCAATGTAGGTTGCAGTGTTACTATTCCTTGCTTCCCTTGAGGGCTTCTGCAACACACGGGAGAAATGAACTCGTGAATCGAACAACGAGATCCTGGTTTGAACCAACGACCTACAGAGCGCAAGGTTTGACCACTTCACCACAGAAACATGCATGTTGAGGAGTGTGTTTATCTAACGAGCCATGTCGAATCATTAAGCTTCATATTATTGTACAAAGATATATACTTAAAATTCGATAGAGAAATAGAGACAAGATGCCAAAAAGAAAATGCAGTAACCTCCAGCTGGCACCATTACTACAACACCCAAAGATCAAGATGGAAGTGAAAAGATAGATGATAAAAATTATTTTCCTACCAACACTTTGTTACCAGTGCCAAACTTGGTCTCTGACAGCAACACACCACATAAAGCTCACCACGTATGAAATGCTTGAGGAAGGTAGTAGGAGTCACCAGGAAAGATAGACTACGAAATGAGGACATCAGAAGCATAGTGGGCATAATTTCATGCACCGAATACATTGAAAGACAACAAATGCAGTGGTTTGAACATACAACAGAATGGAATACAACAAACCACCAATAACAGCATACAATAAAAGAAATAAGTTACTACAGGGTGTTCAACTTATTCACCGGGTGTGATGGTGTGTAATTGTAGCGCGGGAAGGGGCGATGAACAAATGTGACGTAGGACAAGCTAGTCAGAACCGGTTTAAATAGTAAATAGACGAGATGCAATGCGTACATGGCAAATTTCTATTTATGACTGGGGCTGCTTTTAAGTTGAACACCCTGTAGGACCAAGGGAAGACCAAGAAAAAGATGGGTAGACTTTATCAAGACCACACTAAATAAACACGGATATAACATAAGGGCGACTCATCTGGCCCGGGCACGCAAATTACGGCAAGAAAGAACAACCAATTCTATCATCCACCTGGGGTAAGACAATAGACAATTAGTCTACATCTGCTGCTGAATAATGAACCATTATGAGAAAAATCGCAACAGAAGAGTACATAGAATCAGAGTACCCTGAACATGAGTGGACGCACGTCTACACGGACGGATTAGCCAATAACGCAAATAGCGATGGCGGGGGAGGAATAGTACTTAAAATCTCAAAGAAAGTCACGATCACGAAAGCGATTGCCACAGGCAAATACTCGAATAACTATCGAGCAGAGGCAGAGGCAATAAAGGCTGCGGCCGAAATGATCTTGGAGAGAGAAGTACCACATGCAACAAGGTCGTGATATTCACCGATGCTCTATCGGTTATCAAGGCACTCATATGCGTTGGAAAAACTGAGATGAATGAGCTCAAAACGTCCCTCGCTGAACTAACGAGTTCACTCAAACGCACCGTCATCAAGTGGATACCGTCACACTGCAACGTCAGGAAACGAAGCAGCCGACAAACTAGCCAAAGAAGACAGGCAACTACCTCAGACTGATCTCGGGATCAGCTATGAGGAAGACAGAACAACCATCGGTTCGCACTACAGAAGCAAATGGACAAAAGAGCACTCTCAGCATACAGACAGTGACGGATACTATGGCCTCTCTCGCAATGAACAAGTTGCCATACTTCGCCTCCGTACCGGACACAAGCTCCGAGCCCACATGTTCCATAAACTTAAAATTGGCACAACTAGCCTGTGCCCCTGCAAAAAGGCAGACATGACGGCAGAACACGTCCTGCAAGACTGTCAACGGTTAGCAGGTATTAGGAAAGAGTCATGGCCCAAACACACAGAGCTTCGCGAAAAGCTGTACGGAGGAACGGAGTCCCTTAAAATCACAGTAAAATTCATGATAAAAATTGGTTCATCAGTCTAGGCCGGGAACGAAGAGGAGGAACCATTATGAGTCTGTCCGAAGTGCTATAATGTTGGTTAGATACCAAAAATATCATATCTTAAGACTCAATTAAAACTGCATTTCTTTGTCAAGTATCTGCCCTACAACATTTCAAGCATGATGACACTTTGCTGGTAGATTAGCTACCGTCACCAAAGCTTTTGTAATCACGATTACATGCACACACTTATCAACCACCACACGGCGGAGACCATAGAGAAGATTTTAATTGTTATTGTTTACTGAACCGTCGTCAACGCACTTCGCCAGACGCATCTATAAGTGCTCACTCTTCCTCAACATGCATACTGATAGTTTTCTTGGTTTGCTGGTTAAACACACTCCTCACTCTAGCTCTCAAACATCCGGTTCTATTATATAACGTGAAATTCCAAACATGAAATCATATTGGTTATTGGTTATTGGTTACTAAACTGACGGCATTGCACTCCGGGCAGACCCATAGGTGCTCAGTCTCCCCAACAGATATCGAAGAGTATGCATACTGATGGTTCCTGTGGCTCGCTGATTAAACACACCTCTCACTCTGCCTCTCAGGCATCCAGTTCGACTTGAACAACGGTAACTCCAAACTGTTTAAATCGCTTGATCGATTCAACATCGATTTTAGTGTCCTCATCCAACAGAGAGTCGCGAAGAGACCGAAGAATATCCCCTTATCCATCTTCAACTCCCAACAATCGATGCTGTTGATGCAAGCCTGTCCGCTCTCTCATTACCGTAAACACCCGCATGCCTAGTACAGTATATCCACGTAAGCCGCTGGAGGTTAGAAACTTCTATAGACGACATCCACTCATACCGAAACCTGCCCTTCTGGATCTTGTGAAGCATCGACTGAGAGTCAGATACAACAACTGCCCCAGTAAATGAAGTCCCAGAAATCCAATGGAGGGCCTCTATTGAGTCATTTTCTATAAGTCATCATCATCAGGTGCCATGCCTGCTGGCGTAGACGATCATGAATCTCAACAAATCTCTGTCTCTGGTGTTCGTTATCATCTCAGATGTTGACGCTCTACCATGCCATGAAGTCAGGCTATCCAACATTTTCTCTCTGTCTTTCTCTGTCTCGTCTACCCTCGATTTTACCGGTTGTCACAATGTGTTCATGCCCGAAAAATGATGACTGCCTCTTTCTTATATTGATGATAAGCTTTCTCTGTGTCTTGACCTCATTCAACACTTCAACATTAGTCATTTAGCAGTCCATGGGATTCTCACCATTCTTCTGTAAAGTCACATTATAACAGTACATTCTGTATTTCAGCTTATGCTTTGGTTCTAAGTATAAGTAGTTTCTATAAGTAGTATCTGTAAGTTTAGTTTTAGTTTAGTCGTCGGATCACCATCACTGCACGTCGAACAAATTAGTCCATAAGTGCTCCGATTTCTCCCTCAGTATGTCCATCAGCGTGTGGCGACTAACAACACCGGTTCTTTGTTGGTTTACAATTCTCCTTTGTCTGCCAGCATAGCGTTCTTGTCGAGCTACACCACACTTAACTTTGAGTTCTTGCAGTCTGGTTAGTGTTGTGGATTCGCCGCTATTACGTGAATCATGTACACGCCCTCTCTCCCTTAAGGAATTGATAATATCAGCCTGGTCCATTGCTCGCCCGCTTTAGACAGCAGCCATATCTGCAAGCCTACCCGCACGTTCATTCCCCCTCACACCTGCATGCCCTGGCACAAAAATAAAACTGATCTTTGTCAGCTTAGACCTCCCAGCGACTCAATCCAATGTCTCCTAGCCCATCCTGTTTCAATCTTTCTGAGCATACTCATTGAGTCACTGAGAAAACATGCATGGATAAAAGTATGTGATTCTAGCCAAATCATCGCTTTGGTAACCGCCATGATTTCCATAGTGAGACAGCTCGTTGTCACGGCAAAACCACCACTGTCTTCCTTCACAACATCACCTCCGACCTGAGCAGTGAAAGCCCACGAGCTCCGCACATGTCGAATCACCGAACCATCCGTAAAATTATGACATCATGCTCAGATGCGTTCTCAGAAACTAATGCCTGAACCTCTGCCTCCACGACAAGTGGGTTGTGTTGTCTGCATTCTTTATCAAGACGCGCATTATACTTGGGTGCACTAAAGACACGTCGTGCAGGGCGATGTGCTATCTCCTTGACTATCCTACTATGGAGTATAGAATACTGATGAACCGTGCACGAGCATACCTTCGAGTCAATGCTGACACACATCCTCTGCACATGGAAATAAAGAGACAAAAAGGAAATAGGTTAAAAGAGGAAAATCTTGGATGGGTCAGGCCAAGGACTGTATTGAACAGGTGTGTACACTTAAAGACATTGATCCCGGTGAAGAATGGATACCAGTGCCAACAGGATTCGCTACATCCTTTTCTGTATGCATCTGTAAGTAGTTTCTATAAGTAGTTTCTGTAAGTAGTTTTTTCAAAAATGTCCTTCAGTTTCTTCTTGTAACTCTCTCTCTCTCTCTTTCTCTCTCTCTTTCTCTCTCTCTCTTCTCTCTCTCTTTCTCTCTCTCTCTCTCTCTCTCTCTCTCTTCTCTCTCTCTCTCTCTCTTTCTCTCTCTCTCTCTTTATCTCTTTCTCTCTCTCTCTCTCTCTTTCTCTTTCTCTCTCTTTCTCTCTCTCTCTCTCTCTCTCTTTCTCTCTCTCTCTCTTTCTCTCTCTCTCTCTTTCTCTCCTGTCTCTTTTTCTTGTTCTTCTTCCATTCGCCAGGCTATAAATTCAGGCTTAGTGAGAGCGTATTTTTGGACGCATCTGCTGATTTCTGCGTGGAGGCCTGCTTTCCTTACTATCAGTGTTCCCCGGCATACAGGCATGTCTTTTCCAACTTCAGAGAGTGTGTTCCTTCTTTGAGATGAACTTACTAGTTCATCACACGTTTTTTTTTTCTGTGTGTCTTTTTCCTTTTTCTGTTGGATCTCATGGTGATTTTTTTACTTTAAAACTGTCGTTAAGAGCTTCCGAAAAAACAAATAGACAAACACGGGACTCGAACCACTTACCCTAGTCCTTACGACACCAATCGCCTAGCCTAGCAATACGAACACGATCAATGAGCCATTCTAAAAAATGACTCACGGGGAGTGTCTTTCTCAAACGCTCGTTATAACTAGACACAGAACAATCAGGTAGGGTTCGTTCGAACAATGTCTGCACAAACACATGCTATAAGCTTATTGTGCATGTATAGATGCCTTGTAGGTTCAGGTAGCAGTGTTACTATTCTTTGCTCCCATTTCTGGCTCCGACAACACACGGTGTGGGACGAGTGGGTGGAGTACTCAAATCAGAATTGGTCGACCTGAGAGCGTTACAGTCGGAAAATGTACCACTCTCTGTGAAATTTGATCCTGGGACTACGCGTCTTCCAAGCAAGTGAACTAACCACTTTACTATCTCAGCTTCTGAGTTTTTATTTATTGTCCAAAATTTCAAAGAAAACTTCATCTGAGCTGCACTATAATCAAATGGAGACTGCCAGTGTTGGAACCAACATTATTGAATCCATTATGGTAGGTTTTATCAGCTGCATTACTTGTCCGTGTCAACGTGAAATCTTCTTGATGTTTCATTTGATTCTGATTCAAGTCTCAATGTTTGTACATTTTGTTATGCTGACGTGACTGCTCGAGATGAGGAGGAGGCAAGGGGAGAGATAGAAGTAGAATAATACTATAAGCAATGAAGGCGATGGTCAGACCGGATCAGATCTGGAGAAAACCGTGGGGAGACTGCGTTAATACTGGGTAAACTGGCAGTTTTGGCGTCGTCAAGTAAATAACAGTATGACATGAAAATCAATCAATTAATTATATGAGGAAAAAATCAAAATGATATCATATTCTTTACAAGACCTCACCATCAACCACAGTAAACGAATTATTCATTTTCTAGGCACCTCTTATACGTTCAGTAGTTTGCCATTGCATTCTGAACGGTACAGTGTTTGATTGGGGACAATCACAGGCTAGCGGAGCAAACCGTACACAAAACTGGACGGTAGGCAAATCAAGCAGTCCATAAAAAATACGAATGTAGCTGGGCAGATGACGTTCATCAACCCGGGAGGGCAGGTCGTCTACGGGTGGCTGCCCTGAAAGAAAATAGCAACCTGCTGCCTTGTGGGTTTTGGCTGGGGACAGCAAAGGACTAACGGAGAGCGAACCCAGTAAACGCTGGTCGAAATCGAACACACCACCACAGGATAAGCAACTGAGCTCCAATAGATACTGAAGGCTGTGCACGTACATCCGTTCTTGATGTTTAGCTGTTTATATATCACAATAGAATGACAAAAGCGGCCTAAGAACGATCGCGAGAAGAGAGAGAGGCGAACGGTACAGTGTCACATAAGAAAGGAAAAATGAAATATTGAATATAACAAATGACATGAAAGTTTCCATTGCCTATTTGTAATATTTCGTAATAGTTCAAGTAAATTTCGCAACATATTTCATATATAATGAACATACAGAAATTTTTTTTTAAATCGTGGCATATCCTAAAGGAAGCAAGTTGAATGCATTTGAAAATAGGTGTCTGCGAAAAATAATGAATATAAAATGGAACGAATTCAGGAGAAGTGATGAAATCAGAGACATGTCTGGTCAACCACTAGTGACAACTGTTATAAGAAAGAGAAGATGGAGATATGTTGGGCACACCTTGAGGAGAAATGATCAACGAATACCAAAGCAGGCATTGAAGTGGGATGCAAAGGGTTCAAGAAAGAGAGGTCGACCTAAGGAGACCCTGAAACGAACTTTGCTGAGAGAGGCAGGAAATATCGGTCTCAGTTCCATGGAGGAGATTGAGCGAATTGCCCTGGATAGAGCGGTATGGAGAAATTACTTGCAGGCCCTATGTAACGTATAACGGTACGAGAGGAATTATTATTATTATTATATCCTAAAGGACATAGCCATCAACCACAGTAATCAAGTGGTTGATTTTCTAGGTACCACTTATACGTTCAGTAGTTTTCCATTGCTTTCTGAACAGTGAGGTCTATTTTTACCTTTTTGTAAAAATTCCACGGAAACGAATTTGCTTCGAAACTTGCCCACCGTGGGGTTTGAACCAGGTACGCTTGGATTCGTGATCGAGCTCACTACCGCTTGAGCTACCGACTCTCACATACATACAAACATTAATCATGACGGTTGCTTGTTTATATTCTTCTTCTTCTCTGTTTTATGTACGAAGGCAGTGGATGTAATTTATACAAAATGCGACAATGCAGACATTTGCCTTTATCTGTGTCCCATGTGATTCTGGGGTGAGGTACAATGAGAGAACGGATGAACTGGCAAGCAATGCTGCGATCGAGAATGGGTCTTCTATGGACAAAAACGAGTTAGAACCACACAGAAAAAGTCTAACGAGTACAGAGCGAGATGAAGACCACGCAAAAGATGGAGCGACGGCATCAAGAACAGCCTTAAGAAAATGAATCGCCCGCCTGCCCAGCGTGTTCGTAGCCCGCTGGACGACGGGTGATAAGCCCTCTGTTAGTGCAGGTTCAATTCCGCGGGCTGGTAGGAAATCCACAGGTTCTCCAGATTTACTGTGTTCGTGGCACTGAATCGAAAGGTTACGATGTCCATAGCACCGATCCGAAGAGCTGAAAGCTCGGAGTTTCGCCACGTGTAGCTCAACTTGGGGCTCCACCTTCGGACTTAGAGTTTTGCCCAATGTGGGCAGACAACTCTTTCCGGATGCCCTCTCATCCTGTATGTTTATCCTTCCAGCTTTTCCCATCGGCCGGAAGAGACGAGCATTAATCGTCTGTGTTGCGAGCGGATCCCATTTAGCGGGACTACCTTTGCATCTCTACTTGCACCAAAGTAGCTCTCCCAAGACACCTGCCCTCTAAGCCAGACCGGAACCATCGTCTGTTGCCAGGGTCACCACAAGGAGGTGAGGGCAGGGTCTAGATTAGTGCCAGCTTACTATGCCTGGCGCGGCGTTGTCCCCATGCGCCTTTGACCCCATTTATGTTACTATTAATACTACTTTATTCTTCATCTTCTTCTGAGAACGCTCCATATCGACCACTCTTTGTGGTTTGTATGTGCTCTGAGCCAAAGAGCGACTGTGCGTTGCGCAGTTATTCACCTATGGGTGCCTAGGCTAGCATATCCAATTACTTGCCACCCTTTTTATTTACTAGATTAACTTTCCATAGAATTGTGGAACGGATGGGTTTGCCACTTGGACGTCATCTTACTCGTGTAGGATGATCGGCGTCGGAAAACTATCGCCCTTTGCCAATGTTTGGGTTTGTAGTTTTACTTTATTATTATTAATATTATTATTGCAAATGTATCATGGTCCCAGCGCCTCCACAGTCATTAATCCGATGTGCCCCAATATATGAAAACATTGGATAGCACTGATGGGGTTAAAACCCGGTGCAATGAAGTCAATAGTTCGTTTTTGCCGTTATACCTTTTTTTCTAAGATGAAAAATAATATAAAAACACAATCCTGGAATGTAAGAATAATTGATCATGTCAAAAATGTGAAAATCAAGAAGAAAGAAATTAACAGAAAAAACGTCAGCATTATACGAGTAGATGCGTGGGAGATGCACTGGATAGATGCTGTAGAACTGCATTCACATAATTAAAATATTAATTAGAAGAATACAGAAGGGAAGATACACGACAGAAGGGAAGATACACGACAGAAGGGTAGAAATAATGGAAAGATACAAATTTTGGAATGTATTCTGGAAAGTTTACTGTTTTTCTTCTTCTGTCATCAACTTCTGCTAAACGACAACTCCGGAATGTGTCATAAACAGGGGGGTGCGCTTGAGGTCTTCACCCCCGCCCCCCACCGCCCCTCATAGTTTGTTTGTTTTGTAGAATTGTTTGTGTCGACCAGATTTCCACTCTCACACTGCTCAGGCAGAGCCAACTATAAACTTATGAGCCTTCGGACTCAGGTAAGAGTTATTGGAAATCAGACCCCAACTACACTACGTGACCTCTCATTCCAGTATTGCTGTATATAGACGAATTCACTTTAAAATCAACACAAAATGATAAATCAAAGTTATATTATGCAACAAATTAAGTTTAACAATAAGGAATATCAATATTATGAATATTTTTACCAATAAATAGCCATAGACTCACAGAATTGAGTAAAATTGCAAAAAAAAGCTTGTATTGTTATATAAAACCTCTATATTTTCCGGCCCCCTTTTCTGATCTAGGTCAGGAACCCCGCCAGTTGTCTGGCCTAGTTATCTAGAGTTGGCTGTGGCTCAGGCTGGGGTAATCTTGCAGGATGCGCTCTGGGGCCTGATTTGGTGCTCCACATGTGCAAGCAGCCGTGTCCCTGAGACACATTCTACGAAGGTGTGCTGGACATGATGTTAGAAGAGGCGAGATACTTGCTAGAGATAGAGAGTTTTTCAGGCAGGATTCGATGAAAGCAACGTTCTACAAGTGACATGCAACTTGATGATGAGAAAGTAATAAAATAATCAACAAATTAAACATTATTTGAAACATTATAGAATGATAAATAATGCACAGAAAGACATGATTGAAACATTGATTTGATTTTATAGTTAATGGAAGAAAAAAAAAGTAACAAGAGACGAATGAATATCAAAAATTAAATAATGACACAGGAGTCATGTGCAGGTCAGCGAAAGATAATTGACTTGAAAACAATATAAAAATAACGGAAAATCTGTGCAAATGTTATCAGATGAAATCACAGGTAGAGGAACAAACACATGCATACACGCACACACACGTGCGCCTGAACTCAAAAGAAGAAGCAATATTAATGAGAGCATAATACGAGGACTATGTTTTCTTCTTAATTTTTTTTCATTGTTAAAGAAAATATTTGGGAAAATAAGATCGAATAAATCGAACACGTTTCAATAAATACTAAATCTGAATCACTCAGACAAACAAACTAGCCAGATGAATAAAGTAGTCACTTTAAACGTGGTTTATATTCGTGGTTTTATTCTTTCTTGTTCCTTCTTATACTCCCGCTGGGGATGCCAGTGGGGCATATGCGACAACTATATGTAGTTTGGCATTGGAGGTGAGGGTGGTTGCAGAGGCGGTGAAGTGGTTGGCATTTCATAAATACTCTGCGTTCTCATACTGAGTGACTTCATGAGTATGATTTGTAAAGCCGAACAGGAATGGTAAGACGGAACTTGATGGGGGTATTGATACTGACAGGGTTTAGGGAGATCACCTTTATTTTTGTCCCTGGGCACACATGAGTTAGGGGTAATTAACGAACTGATAGATTGCCTGGCACGTCTACGATATCAGAGGGAACTGAAATGGACCGAAATGACATTCAAAACAGAGGAATTTCAGGTTTGTGAATCCCAGTCACTGATCATAGTGAGAGAGATAGCTGTCGTACAGCCCCAAAAGAACGACATACTAAATATGCAAAAAGATTAATTAACATCGAACTGGCGTGATGGGCTCAAGCCATGATGACAACAGCATCAGGCGTGTGCTGCTGCACCTCTCTAGTGTGCGGAGAGGTGACTGTAGAGTGCAATCCTAGAACACAATCCCTACCATAGGTGGGGCATACATGATCAAGGTTAGACATGTGGGTGTTGTGTGTTCTGTTTTTTCGCGCAGCTCGTTTTCTCTGTGCCTCAACGGCACGACGATTCTCAGCTATGCAAGCTCCTCTTGTGCACTTACAGCGCCACTTTTGCGATCTTGCGCCAGGGATTACCAGCACGTGGTGTCTATATCGAAACATTTCAGAGACACATTAAGGGTGTCTTTGTCTTAAGAGCTATAGAGAAAGTACATTAACAAAAGAAGAGAACATCACGGTCTGTCGGTAATGACATGAGAAACAGCGAATTAGCACAAATATCTACAACTTCCAAAATCAATTTAAGACAAGACGCAAGACGATAGAAAAGAAAACTTTTACTACGTTACCTCATGGCACGGAAAACGGCAACATCCGAACCGACAGTCAGTACGCTAGACAGACTTTCATTGAAATACATGATCGCACGTGGTCGTCTGTAGCTTAAACAGTGGTGAGCTCAATCACAACCCAAGCATGCATGGTTCAAACTCCGCTGCGGGCAAGTTTTGAAGCTTCTTCTTCTTCTTCTGCGTTCGCCCGCTGTTGATTTGGCCGTTAGCCATGATGCCTGATTTGGCGCCACTGACTGATTTTTGCTTGAAAGCCTGCCTTACCATTTGACAGGTGTCCATCACCATGCAGGCGGGATTCAGAGGTAATTTGGTAGCAAATTAGCCCCCTTGGATTTTTACGAACTGTAAAAATAGAGCTCACCATACAGAAAGCCATGGCAAACTACTGAACGTATAAGTGATGATTAAAAAATCAACGACTCGTTTACTGTTGCTGATGGCTACGTCCTGTAAAGGATATATCACGATTTTCATTTTCTTTTTCATGATCACCTACAAAAATCTGCACGGCACATGATCATGATAACCAGTATCAGAGAGATGGTTTCTTCTTTAGTGTCCGCCCATGGATATTACATCACTTATCTAAGATCACATCTGAATCTTCTCTCAATCAGGAACCCAGTCTAGGTTCTTGTTCTATCTCCCGAGGCTGATCTGTCTAGTTCCCCAACATCTTGATTAAGAAATGCTTTACAAGTATTCTTGTGATTTTACTCATGGAATTATATCTGTCTCGTTGATATCTTTTTTAGATTTAATATTGACTTAATTAGTTTAGCGCTCTCAGTTTTCTTGTCATGATAGTGTACAATGTTAACAGAATCTGTTGGACACCAGTGCAAATGGGTTTAATTCTTGGTAGTAGCGATTTTTCTACTATTAAAGAGCATTAAAATCAAGGAAACTTAGTATGGCGGCGGGGGATACTTAATAAGGAAAGCATACCTTCACGCGAGAGCCGCGGTAGCGTAGTTGTTAGTGAACTCGCTTCTCAAGGCTGGTGGTCTGGGTTCAACTCTCACGGTGTGCGTAGAATTTTTCCCGACCGCAACGGCTCTCAGGTCAACCTAGCCTCAACTGGGTACCAGACATGCTCTGGGAAAGGGAAGGCGGTCGGCGTGATGCTGACCACATCACCCATCGTGTGCCGACGGTCAATAAAAATACAGGCTAAATACACTGTAGCCAAAAAATACACTGTATTGCCCTATATACCATAAGGTATGAAAGAGTTAAAAAAAAAAAAAAATACCTTCACGCAAAAATCAATACCAAGCGCCCTGATTTCTCCTTAATTCACAGCGAATGCAGAAGAAGAAGAAGTAAAATGAAATATTTCGGACATATCAAACGACATGAGTGTCTAGAGGAGAAAATTTTGGAGGGAATGGTGCCTGGAAGAAGAATGAGAGGAAGATCTAGAAGACGACGGGTGCAAGATGTTGTTGACGATCTGAGAATGACTGCTGCTGACGCTGGAGAGCTTGCACAGAAAAGAGCGTTTTTTAGGACTGATGTCAAGTTCCGGAAGAGACAAGCTACTTGATGATGATGATGATCGACTTTTTAGTTTCAACAGTCGTCGTCGCACTTATGGGCACATAGGACAGAAACAATCAATTTGCCCTCAATTCGTTCTTGTGTCTGGGGAGTAAACCAGACAAAAAATCTCGGAGTAGGTTTGGCTCCTAGACTTTTGATATTGGGCTTAATACTGAGTGGATTTACCCTTTTATCCAAGAACCAGACACCCAAGCTATGATCAAATAGCCCCACTGTGTTATGGGGACCTCGGGAGAGCCAAAGGCTGTGGGAAAATCAAGCAGATCCCAAGCAGAAAATCCGTAGTTTAGCCCCTAAGACGGGCAGGCATCATGTGATGAGCCATGTGGTCTTCTCATTTCTCTGTTTAGATTTCTGACCATTGGAAACTGATCACAGAGGACTGAATTCGTTCTGGTTTCTGACCATTGAAAATTGATCACAGAAGACTGGACTGAATTCATTCTAGCTTCTGACCATGGGAAATTGATCACAGAAGACTGAATTCATTCTTGCTTCTGACCATGGGAAATGGATCAAAGAAGACTGAATTCATTCCAGCTTCTGACTATGGGAAATTGATCACAGAAGACTGAATTCATTCTAGCATCTGACCATGGGAAACTAATCACAGAAGGCTGAATTCCTGCAGGCTTCTCATCTCTGTGATTAAATATTTCATCATAGGAAACTGATTATTGCAGATGTTTTCTACTTCTAGTTTTTCGACATTTATTTCCCTTATTCGTATTTAGTCACATATTGTCATTTATTTTTTGACCATTGTAATATCTTAGTCAAAGTCTAAATGTAGTGTGCTATGAAATTCGTCACTCCTGTTGTATTGTTTGCTTGATAAAGGCCTTTTGGTCGAAACGTTGCTGTGCATTGTCATTGTTTTTATATTTTGTAAAACTATAGTACTTTGTTATTACGTGTTTCGCCAAGACTAAATTAATAGAGGCAACATCTGTCTATTTCAACTTCTAACCAGTGGCGGCTCGTGATCGTTTTTGTTGGTGGGGCCAGACACACATTTTCGGAAAAATCATGGTTTTGGGTTAGGTTATATTTCAATCCATTAAATAATAAATACACACACATTATTTTTGGTGGGGCCCGGACCCTCTGGCCCTTAATGTCGAGCCGCCACTGCTTCTAATTATTTAAAAAAATGATCGCAAAATAAGAAGAAAACGATCAATATAAAGTAAACAGTAATTGTGATTTCTTACTGCTGCGACTTGTTTACAGTATAAACCACTTATTAGTTAACAAGCCATTACTAGCAGACATCATGTCAGCTTGATAACTCAAATATACTCAAACCCCCATCATTTCCAAAGTGGTGACTAGTCACAAAATTGCTTCATTTATGCGCCATACAGAAATATTATGTTTCTGAAGAAGACGGAATAAAAGTCTTTTTAAAAAACATAATCTTATATTTAAAGCAACATTAAAAAAAGGAAACAGACTTTACCAGAGGGAACCGTCGTTATAAACGTCAGCGTCTCGACATGCATACAGAAATATTATGTTTTTCACGAATACAAAACAAAAATCTTTTTAAAAATATGGTATATTTAAACAATGGCAAAACAAGTAAAAACAAAGTAATGTAGGTTTACAAAAACAATAACAACACACACCAACGTTTCAACCAAAAGGCCTTTATCAAGCAAAAGGCCTTTTAGAGCCGTTAGGAAATTATTGTCTTATTCTAAATGTTCTGTGCTGTGTAAGTAATGAATTTCGTTACTTCTGTTGTATTCTTTGCTTGATAAAGGCCTTTTGGTCGAAAAGTTGCTGTGTATTTCTATTGTTTTTGTATTGTGTAAAACTAGAGTACTTTGTTATTACATATTTCGCCATTGCTACATAGTTTTACTGCAGTCTTCCATTATATTGAAAAATAATATTTAAATCAACATAAAAAATTAGCAGATTTTACCAGAGAGAGAGAGCCGTCGTTATAAACGTCAGCCCACCAGACACACATACCAAAAAAAAATTATGTTTTTGAAGAAGACAAAATAAAAACCTTTCTTTAAAAACATAATCTTATATTTAAAGCAACATAAAAATGGAAACGATTTTACCAGAGGAAGCCGTCGCTATATACGTAAGCGCACCAGACATGCATCAATCTCGAAAATTGAATGATGTACAGAGTGCTGTTTACATGAGCAAGATATTGGTAACATTATACTTTAGTCTGTTCTAGCTTGGTCAGATCTATAAAGTTATAATTCAGCGGATCTAAAAATGGTAAAATATGCATCCCCTTATTTTACAAGAAGATTGCAAGTTAATGGAACTGATGTAATGATATTAACGACAAAAACATTGACAGCCGTATATCTGTGATCACATTAACTCTGATAATTTCAAAGAAGCTGCCTGCTCTATTTGTTTATAATAAGTGAATAAAGAATTATTTATTTTTTTTTTTTCGATCCAGAAGCACTTGAGCTGAAAGCTCTTCGGCTCGGTGACATGGACATCGTAACCCTTCGGTTCGGTGCCACGAACACCGTAAATCTGGGGAACCTGTAGCTTTTCTGCCAGTCCGCGGAGTTGAACCCGCACATACAGAGGACTAGTCACCCGTAGTCCAACGCGTTACGAACACGCTGGGCACGCGGGCAATAAAGAATTATAATAACCTCAGAGGAAGCCCCCCGCGACAATGAATATGGTAAATAAATAGAACTGACTATTTGGAAGTTCGCGATGTTCAGGTCACAGCCATCCCATCAAGTTCCTCTGATGATCAAAGTCGATTTTCTCTAGAGCAGGAATGTTCTATGTTTTATGTTGTGCAAAGTGGCCCACCTGAAAAAAATTGGGAATCTATGCTCTAGAGAATCATTTTATATCTGTATATGGTATCTTGTGACCTCATGGACTCAACGCACTACATTCCTATGCTTCTTAATACAGTCTATTCTATTGCTCCATATTATATATGTGTGTATGTTAAATGTATATAAGTTATATATGCATCAAAGATCAATATATCAATGTATACCAAAGATATATATATATATAATTTGTATTGTTTATCTTCTTTTTTCACTTCTAGTTTTTTGCATTTATTTCGTTTTAAGGTAACATATTTTCATTTTAGGACCGTTAGATACTTGTTGTTTGACCTCATGTTGTGTGTTGTGCGAGAGGCGAAATTCTTCCCTTCTCTTGTATCCTTTGCTTGATAAAGACCTTTTAGTAGAAACGTTGCTGTGTATTGTTATTGTTTTTGTATTTTTTTAAAACTACAGTTCTATGTTTTTACTTGTTTCGCCATTGCTCCATAGTTTTCCTGCAGTCTTCCCCTATATCAACAAGTCCTTATATGGTCACCAGCTGGGAAAAGAAAACGTGGAAGACCTAAGACCACTCTTCGAAGAACAATCCTACAAGAAAGTAAACTATTGGGATGTAAAACCATACGAGATCACCAACTGCTAGCAACGAACCGCATCACATAGAGATCTAAAACCTCTGCCCTATGTGCCGCCTTTGGCACGAAAGGAACAAACTAACTAACTAGTTTCCCCTATATAAATAAATAGACAGTAAAAAGGCATTTAGCTCTTCTAGAAGAAAAAAAAACCAGTTGCTAGGACGAAGTGAGGATCTATTTTTAAAAAGCTACATCATCGTAGAGCTACATCATCGTAGAGCTACATCATCATGGTCTTAAAAACGCTCATCTGCATGACTAGATGATGGACGTCAAGAGAAATATGGTTTGTGGTTCAATTTCAGTATTTGGCAATTATATTTTTTTCCCGAAAGCACTTCTTCTTCTTCCTCTTCAAACGCTCCATATCGTCCACGTGTTAACCGCTCTGTGTGATATGTATGTGATCTGAGCCTAAGAGCGATTCTACATTGTGCCAGTTATGCGCCTAATCCAAATAATGACTCTCCTTCTTTCTTTTGTCATCACACTGTTACCGGGTTGTTGCCCAGTGCCATCACACTGTTACCGGGTTGTTGCATAGTGTCGTAGTTTTCTGTTTTTGTCTTGCGTTGCTCTAGTGGTTTAGGTGATAGTTTTTGTGTGTGTGTGTGTTCTGCTATACCATCTCTCTCTCTCTCTCTCTCTCTCTCTTTCTCTCTTTCTCTCTTTCGATCCCCGCTCTGCGATTTAACCATAGTTTTCGTGGTCCTCCTCTCTCCTTCTTTCCTGATGTTCTGCAATAGAAGACTCAGCATAGTGGTTAGCTCTTCAAAAGCAATTCTGGCTTTATTTATATAACATCGTCTACTTAAAACATTCTCCATCTATTGTTAGTATGATTTCTAAAAAACAAACCATCACCAGGTGATCGGCAGTGCTTAGTGAAACTCAAGTGGGGACTGTGAAAAAATATCGTTTGAGACCCACTGTAATTAATATCTAAACGGGCAACATTTTTCCTGTAAACAACTTGATGAAGTCCAACTTGATTTTGTACTTGTCACGTTTCCCTTAATGAAGCAGAAACTACGAAATATTATTTCATTTGTGAACGTTCGTCCCAGTAAGTGAAGATATTTGCAAACATGTCACTTTAATCATACGGCTGCATGAACGAGGAACAGGATATTTCAGCTGTTGGTTTCCAACTACAGCTGAGCGTGATTTGTATTCCTCCGCTCTACAGCACTCAAACACTCTTCTAATGAGTTGATTATATCACTTCAAAATGGTTTTGGTGTGCTGGAATGTTTTCATCGAAGAGGATTCGAGGGACGATTTCTTTGAAGAATACTTCGCCCGAGTGGTTACCGGGGCCCAAATTGGGGTGTAAAGAATATAACCACTGTTTCCTGCTATGCATGTCGTAAGAGGCGAATAATGAGGTTGGGCGTGGGGCTAGCTATCCCACACCGTAAAAACACTAGATGGCTACAGAACGGAGAGCGAACCGAGTAAACGCTGGCTGAAACCGGACACATCGCCGAAGGATAAGCACCAGAGCTCTAAATGGTGCTGAAGATGTGACGGAAAACACACAAATGCTAAGACTGCATGAATCAGATTTCCACATGAATAGAATTTATGGGAAGATCTGGTACATCGGTCTGGGCGGTGATCGCAAGAGAGAGAAGAATACTTGGGTATACGCAGAAGGATAAGATTAAAAATATCAAACTTTAAGAAGTAACTGGTCTGGAAGACATGAATAAAGAGATATATAAAAGACGATGTTTTCAAGACGAGAAAATAAAGATTTCCAAGACATTACAATGCAGTGAGCATTGCATGAACAGCTTTAAAAATGGAGGTCTATGGGAATATGGGGGAGACCTTTGAACGTAGAGTTTTGTCCGAGTGGTCACCGGGGTACAAATTTGGGGTGTAAAGATAGAACCACTGTTACCTGCCACGCATGTCGTAAGAGGCGACTAAGGAGGTTTGATTGAAATCGGATGCACGTGTCCTAAACGTGTAGAAGTCTATGCGTTTAGGGGCCTACCAAACCAATGTGCAACGAATACACGTTCTTGTCAAAGATCAAACATATCACAAACAAAGAGTGATTAAAATTGGTCATAAAGAACGAACGCAAAGAAGAAAGAAGAAGAAGAGGAAGGCAGAGCTTAAATACAAGCTCAGGACTAGGTTTCCGTCCATGTAGTGCCGGGCCCGCAAGGTTAGCAAAGAATAGTACCACTGTGACCTACAAGGCATGTCGTAAGAGGCGACTGATGTAGGCCCTAGGGAAGCTACTTTAATAAATAAAAAGCAGCGCAGAAATCGGATGTGCTGGCCTACTTGTAGGCACATAACTGGAACACGTACAATCACTCTTAGTCTCAGATCACATACAACTCACAGAGTGGTTAACAATGGTCGATATGGAGCGCTCAAAGAAGAAGTAGAAGAGGACTAGGTTTCGAGGTAACAAGTAAAGCACAAAATCGAATTGAGTCAACATCTTTTGTCTCTACCACTTGGATGTGACGACAACTGATAATTATGATCTTAGAAAATAAGTGTACACTGTTTTAGAATATAAGTGTACACGGTTGTAGAAAATTAGTGTAGATTGTTTGAGAAAATAAGTGTAGAACTGTTTTAGTAAATAAGCGTAGAATCTTTGAGAAAATAAGATAGAATGTTTGAAAAATAAGCGTAGAATATTTGAGAAAATAAATGTAGAATGTTTGAGAAAATAAGATAGAATGTTTGAGAAAATAAATGTAGAATGTTTGAGAAAATAAATGTAGAATGTTTGAGAAAATAAATGTAGAATGTTTGAGAAAATAAATGTAGAATGTTTGAGAAAATTAGTGTACACTGTTTTAGAGAATTGGTGTGCCTGTGTGGTGCCAGGGCCCGAAAGGAAGCAAAGAATAGTACCACTGCAACCTACAATGCATGTCGTAAAGGCGACTGGTGTAGGCTCCTAGGAATGCTACACTAGTAAATTAAATGTCAGCGTAGAAATCGGATGTGCTGACCTACTTGTAGGCGCATAACTGGCACAACATACAATCGCTCTTAGACTCAGATCACAAACAAATCACACAGAGTGATTGACAAGTGGTCGATATGGAACGTTCGAAGAAGAAGAAGAAGGAGAGAATGGGTGTACACTGTTTGAAAAAATGAGTGTACATTGTTTGAGTAAATAAGTGTAGACTGGACCATCCAGTCAACTGTACAATATCCGATAAGAAACCCACCACTATCATCAAGATTTGGGACCAGATAGATGTGTCCTGAATGTCAGGAAACTAACCATGAACCAATTGAAAAGGTCAGTCTTTAGTCACGTTTCAAAAATATGACGACTGCTAATAAAGATGTAACCTTCAAAAAAAAAGTCAAAGAATGGGAACAACTTCTGGTGTTCAGCAATAACACAAAGATAGTCACAGTCACATATTCAGAACATCTTAATTTAATTGCATATCCTTTACAGGACTTTCCGAATTAATCCCAGCTTTTTAACGCTGTTTGTGATTTTTCTTGGCATTGTTTTGTTTCAGTGGCGGCTCGTGATCATTTTTGTTGGTGGGCCCAGACACATATTTTCGAAACAAAAACATGGTTTTGGGTTAAGTTATATTTCAATATATAAAACATGTTACACGTTATTTTTTGGGGACCTGGCCCACTGACTCCTAATGACGCCGCCACTGTCTTGTCTTCTGATCTTGTATTCTGTCCAGCCGTAGCGTCTACCTTTATGATAACGTCTCTCTTTCTCTCTTCCTTTCTCTCCCATTCTCTCTCTCTCTCTCTCTCTCTCTCTCTCTTGTGTTTTTAAAACTCCAGTTGAGGTATAGATCCTGAATCCTGGAATCTCTGCGAGGAACTAATTCTTATTTTTCATGTATATTTACCTACACCTGTTCTAATCCACTGTTCTGGTTGGATTGTGCATCCAAACTCCACAGTATACAAAGTCTTCTACAATAGAACATCAGGAAAGAAGGCAAGAGGAAGACCACGAAAAAAATGGTTAGATAACATAGCAGAATCCTGTTAAAGAACACAAATAACTATCACCCAAGCCACTAGAACAGCGCAAGACAAAAGCAGAAAACCACGACACTGGGCAACAACCCGGTAGCAGTGTGAGGACAAAAGAAGAAGAAGAATATTTCCCTACACGCTCTGATATAACCAAAAAGGCTGTCCTTAGGTTGATATAGACGTGCATCGACTTAAAGAGAATTTAATTCCCTAAACTATAAGCATATAACAAACATGGTCCTCAACTACCTCATGCCAATCTTTAGCTATCTCTTGTGGTTACTTTCATCTCTCCCTTATTTTGTTAATATCTGCATCCAGATCTCTTCTCCGCGTATTTCTAGGCTCACTATCCTCTATTTCCTTGAGGGTTTCGAAAGGCCCATCTGGTTATATTTCTCTCGGGTTTTCTTCAAGGTTTGCACTATTCAGCGCCATCGCCTTTTCTTTTCTTCACCTCTTGGTACACTGGGATCTGTTTAGTTTTTTTCTACATAAGATCATTAGTTTTGACCGTATCATACCATCCCAACATGATAGAGCATGCAACCACATAAATTACCATATGAATTATTTTATACCTGCTAAGCACAATCTACGGGTCAAGTTTGCAAAAGTTCCTTCATCAATGAAACATAATCAAAGTACCATCACCAGAATAAGGACCGGTCTAAACCTGCCTTATACGGTTGCCATGCTCACCTATTCATGTGGAAGCATTAATTGTTGCACAATTCTGTAAAATATCTCAAATCTAGGACCCTACAATCAATTCTCACCCTGACGTAAGACATATCTGCATATCTTCTTCTTCTTTGCGTTCGTTCTTTACGACCAATTTTAATCACTCTTTGTGATATGTTTGATCTTTGCCAAGAACAGGTATACGTTGCACATTGGTTTGGTAGGCCCCTAAACACATAGACTTTACACGTTTAGGACATGTACATCCGATTTCAGCCAAACCTACTTAATCGCCTGTTACGACATGCGTGGCAGGTAACAGTGGTACTATTCTTTACACCCCAAATTTGGGCCCCGGTAACCACTCGGGCGATATCTTCATATATTTTCTTGCTAAATATAATTCGTGCGTCAATCATGTTGAGTTCAAAATTTCCTTCGTTACTAAGTTTGAATTGTGTGATACTAAATCAATTTGATACATTCCGAACCAGTTCAGCTAAGATATGTGACATAGCTTTGACATGAATATATTGATCTAATGACTACTTTGTTTGAACTATGACCTGACAGTGACATAAGGAGATCATTTTTAATTAACAAGATTGTAAATCTTGATGCAATGTCCTTTGAGTTTGGATATACAGTAGTTAGTGTTGGAAAATGATGCGCAACATCATACACAAGCTAGAGACATTGTTGTAGAGTCTTGCAAATTTATGCTCAAATCCTATAGCCTAATAAAGAACTTAATGAATAAACTGTACTTCATTGAAGACCGTCATTAAAAGATGAAGATATCTGTAGGTTTAGCATGTATGTCGTATATCAGTAGAGTTATTGGTTATTGGTTACTAAACTGACGTCATTGCACTCCGGGCAAACCCATAGGTCTCAGTCTCCCCCAACAGATATCGAAGAGTATACATACTGGTGGTTCCTGTGACTCGCTGATTAAACACACCTCTCACTCTGCCTCTCAGGATCCAGTTCGACTTGAACAACGGGTAACTCCAAACTGCCTAAATTGCTTGATCGATTCAACATCGATTTTAGTGTCCTCATCCAACAGTCAGTCGTGAAGAGACTGAAGAATATCCCCTTATCCATCTTCAACTCCCCAACAATCGATGCTGTTGATGCAAGCCTGTCCGCTCTCTCATTACCGTAAATACCCGCATGCCCAGGACAGTATATCCACGTAAGCCGCTGGAGGTTAGAAACTTCAAAAGACGACATCCACTCATACCAAAACCTGCCCTTCTGCATCTTGTGAAGCGTCTTGGCTAATGCACATAGCAGGGTTGTTGCAGAGCGAAGTGGGGCATACAGGACAACTACTTCTAGTATGAGGATGGGCAGGTTTCCGTATGATAAGACCAAGCATATATCTCATCTTCACAATATCAGTATAGACATTGGCTAAGATAGTGGATTGGAAGCATGGATGTCCACATGAAACAGGGAGAAGAACCAGAGTTAAAAGATGGTGGCTTAACATGAAAAATAGTTAATAGGCGGAATAACGACAACAAGGAAAATCTATTGTTGAAGCCTTATATGTCAATCCTACTACTGCCTTGTAGTTAGATAAGGACAATCAAAGGCTAGCGGAGCAAACCGTACACAAAACTGGATGGTAGGCAAACCAAGTAGTCCAAAAAAGGCTGGTAACCTGGACAGATGACGCTCAACAACCTGGGAGGGCAGGTTGTCTAAGGGTAGCTACCCTAAATGAAAATAGCAACCTGCTGCACCAGAGCTCCAAATGGCGCTGAACGATGTGACGTAAAATACGTTCTTGGCAAAGGCTGTTTATATATCACAATAATAATAATGATCAAAATGGCCAAAAGAACGATCGCGAGAGAGAGAGAGAGAGAGAGAGAGAGAGAGATGTCAATCGAAGAACGAAGATGATATAGATAAATAAGTATCTTAATAATTTCTCTTGTACCGTTATACGTTACATAGGGCCTGCAAGCAATTTCTCCATACCGCTCTATCCTGGGCAACTCGCTCAATCTCCTCCATGGAACTGAGACCGATATTTCTTGTCTCTCTCAGCAAAGTTCGTTTCAGGGTCTCTTTAGGTCGTGCTCTCTTTCTTGAACCCTTTACATCCCACTTCAGTGCCTGCTTTGATATTCGTTTATCACTTCTTCTCAACGTGTGTCCAACATATCTCCATCTTCTCTTTCTTACAACAGTTAGTATCTTAACGCACTAAATTTAATTATTTTTTAATTTAATATTTAAAATGTAAAGTTTGATATAATTTTTTTTTCTCCATTTCCCAGTTCTCTCGTTGGTGGCAAGTATGTTTACATTGACCGTCATAGCGTGTGATCGCTTCTTCGGTATTGTATTCTCTATGAAGGCACACTTCATAGAACGTCGTGCAAGCTGTACAATTATTTTAATATGGCTGTTATCTGTTATAGTTGCATCCCCTCTTATCTACTATAAACGCCTGGATGAGGTAGGTATGAAGAACTGTTTTATGATATTAAATGCAATGATTTTGTCTTTAGGATACATTGTTGGTGATGTTGCTTTCATGAAATAGTGGAAAGTATAGAGATGTTACTTTTCATTTCGTTCAAAACAGGTTGGGGATTCAAGTCACGTAGCCAACATTCATTAAGTGAGGACGTTGGGCCTCAAGGGCAGATATAACACTGCGACCTCAAGGCATGGTGAGAGGCAAAGAATAGTAACACTGCGACCTACAAGGCATGTGAGAGGAAAGATAGAACACTGGACCAAGCATGTCGAAGAACTGAGATGAGCCTAGAGTAGCTCTCAAGTAAAAAAGCGTCGCAGAAAGCGGATGTGCTGGCCTACTTGTAGGCGCATAATTGGCACAACGCGCAATCGCTCTTAGGTTCAAATCACATACAAATCACGAAGAGTGGTTTAACAAGTGGTCGATATAGAGCGTAAGAAGAAGAATTAAGTGAGGACATAAACTGGCACTCCTATCTCCCGCATAGTTGATTTTAGAAATTTGAAGTAACAGGCATGCCACACCCAATCTTTTGCAAAGGCTCCAATACATTTCATGTTTTCATTGGATCTTCTTCTTCAAACGCTCCATATCGACCATTTGTTAACCACTCCATGTGATTTGTATGTGATCTGAGCCTAAGAGCGATTGGACGTTGTGCCAGTTATGCGTCTACAAGTAGGCCAGCACATCCAATTTCTACGCTGCCTTTTATTTACTAGTGTAGCATTTCTAGGACCTACATCAGCCGCCTCTTACGACATGCATTGTAGGTCGCAGTGATACTATTCTTTGCTTCCTTTGCGGGCCCCAGCACCACACGGCCGTATTTTTCATCGGATGATTGATTGATTAATTAAAACATCAGCTTTGTACTTCTGTGAATAACCATGTGTGCTCCGATCTCTTTCTACTCAGGAGGATCCAAGCAACAATACATGAACTCTGTTACAAAGTGTGGGTCCCAGATATCATTTTGAGAATGGCAAAAGTTTACAAGAATTTCCTATAAGTTTCTATTCAATATTTTTGCCAGACAGCTACTTGCCAAACTATTTTTAACTATCAAGCGGTATGTTTAGTTAAGTTAATTGCATATCCTTTACAGGACTTTGCGAATCAACCCCATCTTTTAACGCTGTTTGTGATTTTTCTAGGCATTATTACGTTCAGTAGTTTGTCATTGCTTTCTGAACGGGTGCTGCCATCGTCCTTTTGTCAAAATCCACGTGAAACAATTTGCAACCAAACTGTCCGCAGCGTGATTCGAACTCAGAACGTCGGGTTAATAGACCGAGTCACTGTCCCCTAAGCCACAGACGCTACTAAGTGGTAAGTTATATGCTCAAATTTAACACGGGACCTAAGTTTTATCCCTCGTCTCCGATAGGACCAGAAACTAGATCTTACATACGCTGAGGGCAAAGATCCTTGGAATCACTGTCCCGTAGACGTGAACTAAGTACTTTGCCCGCCTGCCCAGTGTGTTCGTAGCTCGCTGGACGACGGGTTATAAGCCGTCTGTGAGTGCGGTTCAATTCCGCGGGCTGGCAGAAAAGCCACAGGTTTTCCAGATTTACGGTGTTCGTGGCACGGAATCGAAGGGTTACGATGTCCATGGCCCCTGAGCCGAAGAGCTGAAAGCTCATGTGCTTCTGGATCGGAAAAAACCAAGCGTATTTTAAAGCGTGATAAAGCACCACACTTGAACGCCTTAGAAGCTTCTCCGTCACTCTCACATTTTAAAAAATGTGTATAAAAATGTTAACCATCTTCAAAATTACAAATTGGATCTTCGCCGATGAAACTGAGTTCGTGCACTGCCGCTGAGATCTTCTTTTGTAAGAAAGAGATAGGAATGTAGTGATAGCCAGTCCCCATCCCTCCCAGGTGGTAGCTGAGGAACAGACAAGTAGCTTTAGTTTATAGTATAGTTGGTAGGATATATTAGTAGAGACTTAGTGTTTGCACTAAGAGGAAGACCAAGAGAGACTCTGCGTAGAACCATCACCAGAGAAGGCTCAACGATGGGCCTAGTAAACATTAAAGACCTAAAACAGATAGCAACGAACCGCGAGCCATGGAGAACTATGACCTCTGCCCTATGCGCCGCCCACAGGCCCAAGAGGAAAGACTAACTAAGTGTTTGCACTCTCCAAACAGAAGGGTAACACTAAACGAGACATTGACGTAGTAAAAAATACGTAGTTGTGTAGTGACAGTCAGTTAGTAACGATGAGTAAACGAGGAGACGATATAAACATTGGGCACGACCAGACGTGTTCGTGTATTGTCCACAAATTATAATAATAAATGTTTATGAAATGAATCCACCTGGTTCGTTTAGTATATTATAGTTAAATGAAAGAGCCCCCCGACAACAGGAAGATAAGTAGTTATTCACCGAAGTGCAACGATGATGGTCATATGAGGAATGAAGAAGGACACGAAGATCACAAAAAAGTTATAAATATTGAGAGGGGAGCTGGACTCAAAGACATACAAAGACAGATTGTTTCAGACATACAAACGAAGATAGAAAGACTTAATGAAGGTTGAACAATACCTTCAGGATAATTACAATAACAAAACTACCACAGTACGTAACACATATTTGACTTCAACACAGGAAACCTGGACGCTGACATCAAACGAAAGATGACAATTAGTCACGACAGAGATGAAGTCCCTACGTAGAAATCTGTGAGTATCAAGAAGAGATGGGTTGAGAAACGAAGACATCGTTGAGAAAGTGGCTACAATAACAGTACTGACCTTCATTTTAAAAAAACAAATTAAAAGATACGCCACATAAGCAGATTACCAACAGACCGTGCGTCTCAAAGAGCAATGTTACTCCAGTACAGAGGATACAAGCCCTGGAGGCTAAATCCACTGACAGCACAGTACAAAAACTACAAAGAGAACTTGCTCAGCTTTCAGAAAAGGCAGAAATTCACTTGCAGTGGATTCCATCTCACTGTGGCATTGCAGGCAATGAGAGTGCTGATGTCTTAGCTAAGGAGGGCAGTGCCAAAGAGCAAATTTACCAACCCTTGTCTTTTCAAGAGGTCAAAACCCTCATACAGAGAAAATCTGCAGTAGACTGGAAGACAAACACTGGATATGATTATGGAAAAGACTCCCTCAAAGACCTAAGCAGAACAGACCAGGTCATTATATTTCGACTACGCACCGGACACTGCAGACTCAACAAACACTTATACAGACTAGGAATAAGTCAAACAGCTCTCTGCCAGTGTCAGCAGGCAGAACAGACACCAGAGCATATCCTGCAAGACTGTCCTCTTCTGTGTGAGCTGAGAAGCAACATGTGGCCACACCCAGTCGACCTGAAAACTAAGCTTTGGGAAACCTGACAGACCTGAAGCTGTCTGCCCAGTTTGTGGTCCACAGTAAATTAAGCGCATGACCAGAGATCGCTGAAGAAGAAGAAGAAGAAGAATTTTTAAAAAACAAATTAAAAGATACGCCACATAAGCAGATTACCAACAGACCGTGCGTCTCAAAGAGCAATGTTACTCCAGTACAGAGGATACAAAGCATAAAGCTGGCACCGAAAAAGGTGGAACACAGAAATAACAGAACCTCTGAAGTCGAAGAAGGCACGCATGTATGGCGGGGTACACTGATAATAAGAAAAGCAGACCATCACGCAAAAATCAGAAGCGACATACCAGTCGCACTGCCTCATGTCCCTTGCGGTAAGTCGCATTCATGACAGCCCGCCTGAAAAGCTTTCTGTCTCTTGTAAGTTCTCTCATCTCTTCCATCGTCATGTTCAAGGTTTCTTTGATGTCCTGTGCTACTCTTCGTTTTGGTCGTCCCCTGCCTCGTTTTCCAGGAACCATTCCTTCCATTACCTTTCTCTCCAGACCGCTGTGGTGTTTAATGTTCTAAGGACTTTTCTATAGCTCCTTGTTTCAAAAGCTTCAATTTTATTTTTTAATGTTTGTGTTATGATCCACGATTCGAATCCATATGTGAACCATAAGACAAACATTAGCCCGCGTGCCCAGCGTGTTCGTAGCGCGTTGGACTACGGGTGACTAGTCCTCTGTAAGTGCGGGTTCAACTCCGCGGACTGGCAGAAAAGCTACACGTTCCCTAGATTTACGGTGTTCGTGGCACCGAGCCGAAGGGTTACGATGTCCATGGCACCGAGCCGAAGAGCTTTCAGCTCAAGTGCTTCTGGATCGGGAAAAAAATAATAAAAGACAAACATTAAAAAACAAAAGTAGTAGTCTACACCTAAATTAATAGCAGACGATCGGAAGAAGAAGAAGAAGAAGCAGAATTAGCAGAGACTGTGAAAAATACTATTTATGAAGCTCACACAAATATCCATTCTAGAAATCTCTTCTTATCCTGTCGCTGTGAGACAAAACATGATTAGAAACAAAGAAAGAAGAAAGAAAAGTGGAGAGCATAGATAATGAATATCGACAAATGAAAAGGTCAAAGCCATCTATGACAGAATTTGCAGAAACCCACCAAAAATATGATTGAAAGTAATCAACAGTTGCAATAATACATTCCTGGTCAATTTTAATAGACAATTTTAATAGACCATTAAAAAATGATCGACTAAAATAAGAAGAAAACGATCAATATAAAGCAAACAGTAATTGTGATTTCTTACTGCTGCGACTTGTTTACAGTATAAACCACTTATTAGTTAACAAGCCATTACTATATAGCAGTCATCATGTTAGCTTGATAACTCAAATATACTCAAATCCCCATCATTTCCAAAGTGGTGACTAGTCACAAAATTGCTTCATTTATGCGCCATACAGAAATATTATTATTAGTGCTGGATGAATCAAAATAATGATTTGAGACTCGTGTGAAAAATATTCACCAAAAAATGCGTAATCTCGAATTTCTTGAGTTCGCCAATTTTCACATCGTTCGGTTTTTTGTGGTTTTGCATTTTCGAATCGTCCGTGGATTTTTTTCATAAGTTTACATGTTAAGGAGACCATTTCATTTGATTTCATTTGCTAGGATAAATATTTTTTTATTAAATCTAATAAGTTAGAACATTCTTATTTTCGGTCGTTTGAAATATTGTCTATATCTCACCCGTGTGTTACCGGGGCAAGTTATGGGAGCAAAGAACAGTAACACTACGACCTACAAAGTATATCGTAAGAGGTTACTGAGGTAGGTGTCTAGGAAATCTACCCTAGTAAATAAATTGCGTCGCAGAAATCGGATGTGTTGGTCTACTATTAGGCGCATATATGGCACAACATACAATCGTTCTTAGGCTCAGATCACATAGAAATCACAAAGAGTGGTTAACAAATGGTCGGTATAGAGCGTTCGAAGAAGAAGAAATAGATTGTGGGTTCGAATCTGGACAGAGTCACATGACATGTTTTTCATGAAATCCTTAGAAAGGTTGCTGGAGCTACGGAGTTGGTTCTTCATGCAACACTCGTCAGATCGAATGCCATCCCTGCCGACAGGGACGGGGCCAAATGGAGAAACCCGGTGCAATGAAATCAATGCTTCGCCTTTAGGCTATTTTACTTTAGATTCTCGATAACAAAAAACATGGAGAAAATATGGTGTGTGATTCTTCCAAACTTGAGAGTTTTCTGGACAATCTGAAACAAATCATACAGTTCATTGAAGCTCATCATCATCAGGTACCGTCTTCGCATTGAAGGTTGGCTGCAATGAATCTCCAGCATCCTCTGTCTTTTGCCTTGGTGTTGCACACTACCAGACTGTAACCTGTCCATTTCTGTAAATATCCTTCCAACTATCTCTCGGTCTTCCTCTTGCTCTTCCCCCCTCAACTTTCCCTCTAGTAAAGATTTTATCATGGGGTCATGCCTTTTATGTGCCCAAAATACTTAACTTGTCTGAATTTTATATCTCTTAATAGTTGTTTCTTCATGCCTAGTTTTTCCTAAAACCTGTTTATTTGTTTGTCTCCTGCATACTTTAAGGTTAAAGTTAATTGCATATCCTTTACAAGACTTTGCGAATCAACCCCAGCTTTTAACGCTGTTTGTAATTTTTCTAGGCATTATTACGTTCAGTAGTTTGCCATTGCTTTCTAAACAGGTGATGCCATCGTCCATTTGTCCATCGTTCATCCACGCGAAACAATTTGCAACCAAATTGTCCGCAGCGTGATTCGAACTCAGAACGTCGGAGTTACTAGACCAAGTCACTATGCCTTAACCCACAGACGCCACCCCTGCATACTTTACCCTAGAAATATGAAGGGAATGACACTTTATATCTTACACAGTCTGCAAGGGCTGCGTAATATTTTCATTTCACATCTAAAATAGTTTAAACGCGAAGGATTGCCTTCATTGCACTGGGTTTCTCCATATGGTGCCGTCCTTATCGGCAGAAATTGAACGCCACCTACTGAGAGTATTGCACAAAGCATGAACTTCGTGGCTCCAGCAACAATCCGATTGATCTCTTGAAAAAATTGCACATGTGACTTGGTCCGGATTCAAACCCACAGCCTTCAGAACGACAGGCAAGTGTCTTAACCACTTCATCAAGAGACCTCCTTCATTTTTTGTAAATGCATATATCGGTATTTTGTTGTTGTTGTTTTTTTAAGGTGCGCTGGCAAAACTTGGTTGAAAGTTGGTGTGGAGATGACTGGCCAATGCACGTGTATCACGATCCTGAATCTGGTCAAGCAGTGTCCAGCACACCTAAAAAGTACTACTACCTTTTTGTGTGCGTGGCCCTGTTCTTTCTCCCGTGCCTGATTATGTCCGTTGCCTATGTGGTTATCATTGTGACGCTGTGGTCAGCCCAGGTACCAGGGGAGAGAATAAGTAAGGATATCAAATCTCAAACCAAAATAAGGAAAAAGGTAAGAATATTCGCCTAAAAGCTGCTGTTTGTCTGTACATACACATTTATATTAACTCTACAATACGATACGCCACCTGACAAACCATATTGCTAGTTCACTTTTACTAAACGCCCCCTGACAGACCTTCACAAACTATCCTAAACTATATTTTTCTAACAAATTCTTAATGAATAAGTTGTTGAGATTTCCTCTGCTGTTGAAAATAAAAAAGTTACAATAAATTTTGTAAGGACACCTTCGCCTTAAAATGTCATCCTCAAAAAACGGGAATTTTAAAAAAGCGGTTTTAGAATGCGCATTCTAAGAGTTAGCGTGTTCTTAGTGAGCGTATATAGCTCAAGCAGTAGTGAGCTCGATCACAAACCCAAGTGTACCTGGTTCAAACCCCACGGTGGACAAATTTGGAAGCAAATTTTTTTCCGTGGGATTTTTACAAAAGGTAAAAATAGACATCACCGTTCAGAAAGCAATGGCAAACTACTGATCGTGTAAGTGGTGCCTAGAATTTCAACGACTCATTTATTGTAGTTGATGGCTACGTCCTGTAAAGGATATGCCACGATTTTCATTCTAAGAGGTAATGAAATAGACATATGTACACCAATACATAAACACAGTGTGGTCGCAGATAGCCAAATTGGTAACACACTCTGCTAGTGACAACATGCAGTGGAAATTCCAAGGTTCGGGCCCAGCTTGGGATACAAATTGTCGGTGTGTACATGGTTTCTTCTTCTTCTTCTTCGCGATCACCCTTAGACTGATGTACCAGATTTCCTCCATACATGTGGAAATCTGATTCATGCAGCAGCCTTAGCATGGGTGTGATTTTCGTATCTCTTTATTCATGTCTTCCAGACCAGTTACTTCTTAAAGTTTGATATTTTTAATCTTATCCTTCCGGGTATACCCAAGTATTCTTCTCTCTCGCGATCACCGCCCACACCAATGTACCAGATCTTCCCATAAATTCTATTCATGTGGAAATCTGATTCATGAAGTCTTAGCATTGGTGTGTTTTACGTCACATCTTCAGCACCATTTGAAGCTTTGGTGATTATCCTTCGGAGATGTGTCCGGTTTCAGCCAGCGTTTACTGGGTTTGCTCTCCGTCAGCCTTTGGTTTTCCCCAGCCGACCTGCAAGGTAGAAGGTTATACATGGTGTGCGGTATAACTACAGGAAACTGATCCTTTACTTGGGAATTTAAATGACAAATACTCTGAAGTCGAAGTTCTCTTATCTTCTTCGAAGGCTTCATATCGACCACTTGTTAAACCCTCTCTTTGATCTCAGCCTAACAGCAATTGTACGATGTGCCAGTTATGCTCCTACAGGTATGCCAGCACATCCGATTTCTGCATCGCTTATTATTTACTAGGGTAGCTTCATTAGGCCTCTACCTCAGTCTGCTCTTACGGCGTGCCTTGTAGGTCACATTGTTACTATTATTTGCTCTCCGTGCGAGTCCCGGCAACACACGTGCTGTACACATACAAAATCACAACAACAAAAAACTACTACATATATATATATATATATATATATGATAATGCTCGTCCATCACAGGTGATGATGGCCACCATTTTTCATCCAAGTGAATGTACTTCCATTACGTGTGTCTGTGTGTGCTATAGATGATTAGTGAGCCCGATGCGGACCTGAAATGTTCTTTTATATATAACCTTTGATAGCTATAGACCAGCGTTTCCCAAAGTGGGCGGTACCGCCCCCCTGTGGGCGCTGAAGCGTTCGGGGGTTCATGCGATTAGGGATCGGTGGCTCCTTAAAGAATAAATTAATAATATATATTTTAAAATAAATTATTTTCGTGATTTTGCGATTGAATAATCATTTAAAATTTGAATTCTGCGTTTTAATTCATCTTATGCCCGTCAGAAACCTATATATCAATTTTCTATGTCAAAGTGAAAATAAAGCATGTATATATATATATATATATATACAATGGCGGCTCGTGATCAATTTTGTTGGTGGGGCCTGACATAAATTTTCGGAAATGTCATGGTTTCGGTTAGGTTATATTTTAATGTATACAATAATAAATACACATTACACCTTATTTTGTGTGGGGCCCGGCCCCACTGGCCCTTAATGACGAGCCGCCACTGTATATATATATACACATATATGTGGGGGAGGCGCTGGCAAACTGTTATAATGGGGAGGGGCGTTAAAAATGTTATGTTGTGCAAAGTGAGCAGTGGGCTGAAAAAGTTTGGGAATCTATGCTATAATAGACTGACGAGTTACCTATATTGTTAATCTACTCCTCAGGTTGTACTGATGTTGGTTGTCATCCTGGCTGTCTTCATTATGTGCTGGATGCCCCTGGTGGTGTCTATTATCTACGCAGAGTTTCTACACGAACAAAAGAATAAAGTAATAGCAATCAATTGACTGCCTTGCTTGCTATCAGATTTGTATATCTTCAGACAAATTGTTAATCACTCTCTGCTACCATTCTCTTTCCTTGTGACTTGCTCTTCAACTCTCTTTCTCTCGTCATTTCTTTCACCCTCTCCAATTTTATAATTTTCTATCACTCTTTATAACTTTCACGATCCAATTGTATAACTCTCTCACTCTCTAATTCTCTTACTCTCTCTCTCTCTCTTTTTTCTCTCTCTCTCTCTCACGTACACACACACTAGTTCTATAACTCACTCTCTCACCCTCAATTTCTTCTTCTTCTTCTTCTTTGCGTTCGTTCTTTACGACCAATTTTAATCACTCTTTGTGATATGTTTGATCTTTGCCAAGAACGTGTATACGTTGCACATTGGTTTGGTAGGCCCCTAAACACATAGACTTCGACACGCTTAGGACATGTGCATCCGATTTCAGCCAAACCTCCTTAGTCGCCTCTTAAGACATGCATGGTAGTCAACAGTGGTTCTATTCTTTACACCACAAATTTGGGCCCTGGTAACCACTCGGGCCTCAATTTCTATAAAACTCTTTTCTTTCCCTCCAACACTATTACTTTCTCACTCTCAAATTTTATAACTTTAATTCTTTCTCCCACTCTTGAATTTGGTAAATTATTCTCTCATTCTCTCTATCTATCTATCTATCTATCTATCTATCTATCTCTCTCTCTATCTATCTATCTATATATATATCTATATATCTATCTATCTATCTATATATCTATCTATCTATCTATCTATATATCTATCTATCTATCTATATATCTATCTATCTATCTATATATCTATCTATCTATCTATATATCTATCTATCTATCTCTCTATCTATCTATCTATATATCTCTATCTCTCCTCTCGTATTCTTGTTCAATAAATATTTATATATCTAGCTTCTACTGAGCAGGAAGTGTCACCTCATTGTGCTTCACACCCAGTTGAAAGTGGAAGTCTTCTGAATATGAAAGAGCTCTCTGAAAAAAGGAATCCCTGACATGCGAGAGAGGAAAATTGAGTGAAACGTGGACGGATTTGAATATCCCTGTCAAAAATTAAAATAATAATTTAAATGAATGTTAATACAATTTATGAAATTTTCACCATTCCTGAAAATGTTTTCGCTAGTGCTACAGAATGATTGCAATGTCGTTTAGATAATCCTGCGTAAGAAGGAAATCAGAGCACATCGTCTATTCTCCAAAGTGCAGTGCCAGCGATCTTATCAATCAATCAATCAAGCCTGACATCTACATTTTCAAGATAGAAGCAAGAGAAGACACTGGAAACTGAAAATATCCTTATGAAATTCAATTATATTAAGTCTTGCAGGACTTATATTAAGTTTCCCGTGTCGATTCCGCCTGCTCCTTCTTCCTCTTTGCATTCGTTCTTTACGACCAATTTTAATAATTCTTTGTGATATGTTTGATCTTTGCCAAGAACGTGTATACGTTGCACATTGGTTTGGTAGGCCCCTAAACGCATATTCTTCACGTTTAGTACACATGCATCCGAGTTCAGCCAAACCTTCTCAGTCGCCTCTTACGACATGCGTTGCAAGAAACAGTGGTTCTTTTTTTTACACCCCAAATTTGGGCCCCGGTAACCACTCGGACGGTTCCGCCTGCTGACACTGGCAGAAAGCTGTTTGACTTATTCCTTGTCTATATATATGTATCTCTTATACTCTTATATAGATTAGGAATGCCCGTCTGACCAGAGTGCTCGTAGCGTGTTGGACGACGGGTGACAAGCCCCCTGTGAGTGCGGTTTAATTCCGCTGGCTGGCAGAAAAGTCACAGGATCTATAGATTTACGGTGTTCGTGGCACCGAACCGAAGTGTTACGATGTCCATGGCACCGAACCGAAGAGCTGAAAGCTCAAGTGCTTCTGGATCGAGAAAACAAAATAGATAGACTAGGAATAAGTCAAACAGCTCTCTGCCAGTGTTAGCAGGCGGAACAGACACCGGAGCATTTCCTGCAAGACTGTCCTCTCCTGGGGAAGCTGAGAAGCAACATGCGGCCACACCCAGTCCACCTGAAAATTAAGCTTTGGTAAAACCGGACAAACCTGAAGCTGACCATCCAGTTTGTGGTCCACAGAAAAATTAAGCGCATGACCAGAGATCGCTGAAGAAGAAGACTCTTATACCGACACGTTCTCATTTTGTCCGTAATCATCTCTTGACTACCTCACTGATGATATAAGCGAACACAACTCCCTAGAGTCCTAGTGCACTCACATTTCCTTTTCAATGTATTTTTACACTATGCAAATTGGAACCTGTTTTTCTTCGTGCTCAAATTGATTGCCGGAAAGAATCACTATGCAATGTCAATTACAGTACTTGTTCTATGCCTCTTGAACAGCAGACAAAATTGTAGGCCAAAAAGAAATTGACAAAAAGCTATTGATTGCAATGTGAAGTTTTAAACAGGTTACCAATGTGATCGATCATACAAAGTAGGGATCAATGAAAACAATATTTCTTAACCGTCTATCTGACAGCACGGACGGTCAAACACATCCTGCAAGACTGTCACCTGATGAATCAACTGCGAAAAGAATGCTGGTCAACAGAGTCAAACATCAGCTGTTTGGAAGCCTTGATGAACTAACAAACACAACAACATACATTCAGAGAACCGGACTCATTTTGTAGACATTGAACATCAGCGAACGAGAAGAAGAAGAAGAAGCAGAAGAAGAAGAAGAACCGTCTATCTATTGTCTATTATCTTTCCCATGAGGTTGATGGAATTGGTTGTCTACTCTTGCCGAAAAGCGTAGAAGTGGGAGCTTTAATTTGCGATCCAGGGCTTGATGAGTCGCCCTTGTTATGTTACATCCATGTTTAATGTAGTGTGGTCTTGATATTGTCTATCCATCTTTTTCTTGGTCGTCCCTTGGTTCTAGTACCTGATCTCCTTTTATTGTATGCTGTTATTTGTGGTTGGTTGTATCCTATTCTCATTAAATGTCCAAATCACTGCATTTGTTGTCTTTCAGTGTATTCGGTGCATGAAGTTATACCCACTCTGCTTCTTAACCGTATCCTAACAAACTTCTGGATGTTGGGGTTTTGACTAGGGAAAAGGTATGGGACGCCACATTGATTATACGGATCAAATGATAATAAAATAAAAATGTCAAAGGTATGGCACCAGGGGCGGCTTGTCATTAAGGGCCAGTAGGGCCCGGCCCCACCGATAATCGAAAGGGAAATAACTTCCCGGAAGAGACAAATAATAGTAAATACTCAAAAAACAAACATGATTTTTCGGAAAATTGGTGTCTGGCCCCACCAAGAAAAATGACCACAAGCCGTCACTGGATGGCATCGTAAGCAATCAGATCCAAGGACAATGTAAAACAGAAGTCAATAATGGTGCCACGGGATCCCATATGTCTGTGAATAAAGAAGAGAATTCTCAAGAATGGTTCCCCTCACAAACCATCAGATTTATAATCATCTTCGTCTTCTACTTCTTCGAACGCTCCATATCGACCACATGTCAACCACTCTGTGTGATTTGTATGTGATCTGAGCCTAAGAGCGATCGTACGTTGTGCCAGTTATACACCTACAAGTAGGCCAGCACATCCGATTTCTGCGCTGATTTTTATTTACTAGGTAGCATCCCTAGGGCCTACTACAGTCGCCTCTTACGACATACATTGTAGGTTGCAGTGGTACTATTCTTTGCTTCCTTAATAGCCCCGACAACTCATAGGTGAGATTTGCAATAAAAATAATAAAGGTGTCTGGACAGACGCCTTTATAAACAGTCATACCTGAAGACGAAGCTTTAAAGATATCCAAAATGATGCCTCAACGAACACTCAGATTTGCAAACTAAAGAATAGAGATGTAAAAAATGATGCCTCCCCGAACACTCAAGTCTGGTGACTATTCCACGATTCTTGTGTCAAAACAGGCGCATTTGGGTAGCAGAGAAACAATGGGAAGTAAAAACGGCCGGCGTGATTGTGACCGCCAACATGTGTCGTAGATCAAAACACCGCCCGTATGTTGTCGTGTCTAGTAAGGGAAGCAAAGAATAGTAGAACTGTGATCTACAATGCATGTCTTAAGAGGCGACTAGGCAGGGCCGTGCCGTGCTATGATACAGAGAGGCGGTCGCAATAGACGGTACCGTAAGGGGGCGGCATAAGCGGCGAAATCAAAACCACAATTAAAGGATATTTTACAGAAAAAATATTTAAGGGCGTCATTTCGAAGACTTGCATCATACTGAGAAAATATACCTCACTACCCTGCGACTGGAGTAGAGGAATAGGTATACCTCACTACCCTGCGACTGGAGTAGGGGAATAGGTATACCTCACTACCCTGCGACTGGAGTAGGGGACTAGGGAAGCTAACCTAGTTAATAAAAAGCATCGCAGAAATCGAATGTTCTGGCCTACTTATAGTTATGGTATAAGTGTGTAAAAGTGGTCGATTGGGAGTGTTTGAAGAAGAAGAAGATCAGAGAAAAATACGGGCCTAACATTATATTCCACAGTGTACCACATGGTATTAGAGTCCCTATGGCGAAGTGGTTAAGACGGTTACATGTCGTTCTGAACTTTGTGTGTTCGAATCTGGATCGAATTCCATGTGCAATTTTTTCACTAGATTCCTAGGATACATAAGCTACGGAGTTCGCTTTGTGTATCAATCATGGTAGATAGAGAACTATTTCTGCCTACAGACATGGGCTTATGTGGACAATAAAGTTAATCTTTCACCGAATTCTAGTCCCAATCGTCTTCTTGAACTCTGCCCACTCGACTCTCAGCTCTCTAATCTCCTTTACTACTGCTATTCCCTCTTATTTTTGGTTTCTCCTCACCTTTATACATCTGCGGGTTCCTGTCAGTGGCATGTCTGGTTATTCTGTGTTGTTGTTTTCTGAGATTGTGTCCGATCCAACATGATTTTCTTTCAACTTCAGTTGGTGTGATTTTTGTTGTGATTTTCTTCACAATTCTGTGTTTGTTAACACATATAACACGGAGTATGCTGTGGAAACAACTGTATGTGAATGTCTGCAGTGTGTATGTGATATTCGTGACCGCAGGCTATGTTTCAGAGTCATGTAGCAAAACATAATTTTATATTTGTGCTGAACAATCTTGTAGAACACAAGAAAGACCTAGGCACAACTGCCAGAAAAACTTTAAAGATTTACAGATTACAGCCAGATATTCTTCTCTTGACCTGTCAGCTCACAACGGAACAAATTCTTCAACAAACTTCTTCCAGCTCTTCCTCTCTCCTGCCATCTCCTCCAATTTTTTTCCATGTTTTAGCTATACTTTTAATATCAGCCTCCAGCTCTCTTCCCCGGGTAAGTCTAGGCCTTCCCTTACTATTCTTTCCCTGCGGGTTCCAAAACAGTGTCTGTCTTGCAATGTTTCCGGTCAGTATTCTCAATGTATGTCCTATCCATCGCCAACGCTTCTTCCTGAGCTCTTTCTCCACTGGTATCCGGTTAATTCTTTCTCTGACTTCCTCGTTCGTAATCTTATCATACCATCTGAGTCCCTCTATTCTACGTAAACATCCATTTACGAAAGTCTATTGTTTTCTGGTGTTTTCTTTTGTTGTCTTCCATGTTTCCGAGCCACAGAACAGTATTGACTTCACATTTGATTGAAAGATTCTCAGCTTTGTGTTTGTTTTGATCTCCTTTGACTTCCATATCTTACTCAATGCAATAAAGTTTCCCATGCTTTTAGTATTCTTATCTTGACATCTTTGTTTGTTTCCCTTCTGTGTCTATGTTGCTACCAATGTACAACCAGATTGTGTACAATATTAGTTAGTTAGTTTGTTCCTTTCGTGCCAAAGGCGGCACATATTGCAGAGGTTTTAGATCTCCATGTGATGCGGTTCGTTGCTAGCAGTTGGAGATCTTGTATGGTTTTACATCCCAATAGTTTACTTTCTTGTTGGATTGTTCTTCGAAGAGTGGTCTTAGGTCTTCCACGTTTTCTTTTCCTAACTGGTGACCACATAATGACTTGTCGATTTAGTCTCTGTTCGTCTGATCTAAGAACATGACCTAAATATTTCCACCTTCGTTTCCTTATAATATTTTATACGGATTTTTGGTGTGTTCTATCTCTCACTGTACAAATTTACAATACTAATTTAATTTCTACAATATTAAATGATCTCAAAACGATTTCAATATAGTTTGAATTTGTTTCATTTTATGATTTGCTTGATTTTCTATGTATTTCTTATATTTCTTCTTTTTTCTTTTTTTAAGCTCAAAAACTGGTATGACGATTTCAACTACTTTGCTCGTTATTTAGCTCACTCCAACAGCGTTATTAACCCTTTTATCTATGCCGGTTTCAACGACAACTTCAAAAAAGGTGAGATCTTATATTTCTTGAGGTTACTTTGTTTTTATTTATTTATTTATTGATTCTTTTCAACCTTTTTTTTTTATTCTCAACCTTGTTATCAATCTACGAGCATATTCATATGTGACATTTGTTAAATCAGCTTTTGAAATTATCCATTTATTATGGATATATAACTTTTATATCAACCTTTCTTATCCACTTATATCAACCTTTCTCATCCAATTATATCAACCTTTCTCATCCAATTATATAAACCTTTCTCATCCAATTATATCAACCTTTCTTACCCAATTATATCAACCTTTCTTACCCAATTATATCAACCTTTCTCATCCAATTATATAAACCTTTCTCATCCAATTATATCAACCTTTCTTACCCAATTATATCAACCTTTCTTATCCAATTATATCAACCTTTCTTATCCAATTATATCAACCTTTCTTATCCAATTATATCAACCTTTATTAGCCACTTATATCAACCTTTATTAGACGAAAAAAAATAATAAATTATTTCAAGTTTACAATGTGTATTCTGCGCTTGACTCTGCATCCAGCAGAGGTGAGGTAGGCTAGCCTCTCTTAGGAAAAACGATAAGTGTTAATTAGTAGACTACTGATGACCCGTAGAATACACAAGCCAGTCACCGCCTCCCTGGGATGTAGACCGGTAAACTTTGACAACGTGATTCAACGCTAACCGGATTCTGGCTCGCATAGGAGGGGTGGATTCCTTAGCTCAGATTATTTTTGTCTTACTACTTCTTCTTCTTGGAACGCTCCATATCGATCACTTGTTAACCACTCTGTGTGATTTGTATGTGATCTGAGCCTTCTTCTTCTTCTTCTTCTGCGTTCAACTTTTGCTATGCGACTACTCCGGTATGTGTCATAAACAGGGCGGTGCGCTTGAGGTCTTCACCGGTTCCCCATAGTTTGTCTTGTAGTGATGTTTCTGTTGGCCAGATCTCCAATCTCTCACTACTCAGACTAGGGCAGTCTTGTAGGATGTGCTCTGGGGACTGCTTTGGTGCTCCACAGGTGCAGGCCGCCGAATCCCTGAGACCCATTCTGTGGAGGTGTGCTCTGAGACTGCAGTGTCCTGTTCTAAGTCTGAAGATTGTGGTCTGTGCTTTTCTGTTTAGTGTATTTATACTGTCGTGCTCTGGCCTGTATCCTCCATTTGTTTTTCTCCAGATCATTTTCCTGGATTGTTTCAGGAGAGTCTTTGCTTCTGTAAAACTTTGTGTTGGGTGGTGTTGTGTTAGGCTCCCCGGCCTTTGCGAGTTTGTCAGCCTTTTCGTTTCCTGGTATGCCACAGTGAGCTGGTATCCACTGTAAGACCAGTTCGGATTTTTTGACAACAAGCTGATATTTTGCCGGATGTCCTGAATGAGCTTGTCTTGTCTGGGACTTGAGATAGCCTGGAGAACGGATCTTGAGTCGCTAAAGACTGCAATATTTTTGCTGACACTTGCTGGTCGTTGAGAATCTGTATGGTTGCAAGAAGGGCTGTTGCCTCTGCTCTAAAGTTGGTGCATGTTTCTCCTGCTGCCAGAGAGTGTGTTTCTGTGTTTCCTTGAGGGTGAGTGATGTAGATTCCGCTGCCTCCTTTTCTGGTAGCATCTGTAGCTGAGCTATCTGTGAACACATGTGTCCATGTGCTGGTGGGATATTGCTCTCGTAGCATTTGGAGTGAAATGGCTCTTGCTCTGTCTCTGTTTGTATTTTTTGAGATTATTCCTGAGACTTCTAGGTGTATTTGGGCCGTGTTTTGGTAGCATGTCCATGGCTCTGGTATTATGGGTTCCACATTTCTGGGTCAGTTTCTAGAATGTCTGTATGTTGCATATGAAATTCTCTGGCAGATGGTTGGGACTTTTCCTTGCAAGTCTGTTTTTTGTTTTCTCTGGAATTTTGTGTGTAGAGGGTGTTCTTTCAGCCTGTTTTAGTTTTTCAAACTGGGTGAGTGTTTTAAATTTTCTGAGGAGTTCTAGAGGCTCTATGTCTGCGGTTTTTCCATTTCTACGATAGGACTGCTTTTCATTGCTCCCAGAGTTATTCTTAGGCCCATGTTTTGTACCTTGTCGAGTTTGTGTGTGTTTGTTTTGGCTGCTGTTGTCCAAGAGCTGGAGCCATATTCCATGATGGGTCTGACTGCTCCGTGTAGACCTGCTTTAATATTTTTGAATTTGCGCCCCAGGACGTGCCAGCTAGTTTCTTCATCACAGCAAGTCTTTGTATGGCTTTTCTTAGAATTTTGTCTATGTTTGGCTTCCAGGTAAGTCTGCTGTCTAGGGTGATTCCAAGGAAGGTGGTGTATCTGTTTGGGGTATTGTTTCGTTTTCTAAATTGATGGATACTTTTTCCTTGTGTGGAGAGGAAAAACAGTTGCTGTGGTTTTTGTGTGGTTAATTTTGAGGCCCCAGCTTTTGTCCAGTTCTCCACTTTTTCCACTGTTTTTGTAGTAAATATGATGTTTTTGAGTGTGTTCTGCAGCTGTCCAGATTGCGAAGTCGTCTGCATGTAGGCTGTTTGAGACCTTCTGGGGACAGCATTTGGTGATGTCATTTATGTATATTAGGAATAGCGTTGGTGCTATCACACTGCCCTGTGGAACTCCTTCCTTCATTTTTGCATCTTGCTGAGGTGGTTGTCTATTTTACTCTGGCTGTACGTCGGGAGAGGAGGTTTCTGATCCAGGAGAACATGTTGTGGGAGACTCCTGTTTGTAGGACTTTCAGCATTAGGCCATCGTGCCATACCGTATCAAATGCCCGGGAGAGGTCAAAAAAATATGGCTGTTACTTTCTTTCTTTCCTGGAAGGCGTTTTCAATGTCCTGGGTGATGTAAGCCAGTTGGTCCTCTGTGCTTCTGTTTTGTCTGTAACCGGTCTGGGTGGGGGTGAGCAATGAGTTTGTTTCTAGGTACCATGTCAGTCTCCTGTTTACTAGCCTCGATCTGAGCCTAAGAACGATTGTACGTCGTGCCAGTTATGTGCCTACAAGTAGGCCAGCACGTCAATTTCTGCAATGCTTTCTATTTACTAGGGTAGCTTCCCTAGGTCTTACATCAGTCGCCTCTTACGACATGCCTTTATTTCGCAGTAGTACTATTCTTTGCTTCCCTTGTGGGCCCTGACACAGGAAGAGCGTTTGTCTTACTTAAGAAGGTGAATCTGAAAAGAAAACATGCAGAAAGTGGATGTGCTGGTCTACTGGTCTGCAAGCAAGTAACTAGCAAACGAACTCGCGCGTTAAAGCGTAAATCACATGAAATGAAAATCGTGGCATATCCTAAAGGACGTAGCCATCAACCACAATAAACGAGTCGTTGATTTTTTCTAGGCACCACTTATACGTTCAGTAGTTTGCCATTGCTTTCTGAACGGGTGGTGCCATCGTCCTTTGTTAAAATCAGCGCAAACAATTTGCAACCAAACTGTCCGCAGCGTGATTCGAACTCAGAACGTCGGGGTTAATAGACCAAGTCACTAACCCCTAGGCCACAAACCCCACCGTAAATCAAATACAGGCCTTGAAGAGTGGTTAAACAAGTGGTGGATGTAGAACAAACTAAAAGTACAACAAGTGGTGGATGTAGAACAAACTAAAAAGTACAACAAGTCGTTATATTAAATGGTCCGTGAGTTGCCGGGGCTCACAGAGGGAGGAAAGAATAGTACCACTGTGGCCTACAATGCATGTGGTAATAGGTGACTGAGATAGGAACCTCGGGAAGCCACCGTAGTAAATCAAATGGGCTGGCCTACTTATAGGCGCATAATTAGCACAATGCAGTGGCGGCTCGTCATTAAGGGCCAGTGGGGCCGGGCCCCACCAAAATAATATAAAATGTGTATTTATTCATTTATACATTAAAATATGGCAACCCAAAACCATGATTAATCCGGAAAAATGTCTGGCCCCACCAACAAAAATGATTACGAGCCGCCACTGGCACAATGCAATCGCTCTTATGCACAGATCACATACAAATCACAAAGATGGGTTAACAAGTGGTCGATAGTGGGAGCGTTCAAAGAAGAAGAAATAGTTATATTAAATTACGATCAATTTGATTTTGTTTTTATCTTATATCTTTCTTTAAAACCGAAACAACACAAGCAACTAGTGTCACTACCAGAGATCGAGACACATCATCATCAAATAGCTTGACCTGAGCAGAACTTTACCACCCCAACAGTCCTCCGGAATTTCTTTCTCTCATAGGCCAGATGTCCTGCCTCTGCAGCCGTCATGTTCAAACCATCAGTTACATCCTGAATCCATCTTCTCCGTGGTCTTCCTCTTCTTCTCTTTGCCGGTATGCCTCCTTCCATGATAGTCTACTCCAGCCCTTCATGTCTTTTTATATGTCCAAAATATCTCAATTTTTCTTTCTTATTTGTAGCATCAGCCAGTTTTCTTTTATTTAGAGTTCTTTCTGGATAGATCTATTTGTTCTCTTCTCTGTCCAAGATATAGGAAGGACTCTTTTGTAACACTTATATTCAAAAGCACATATATGTTTTTCCACTGCCTTTTAAATGTCTGTGCTTCACACCCATACGTTGCCACTGGGAATATGCATGCTCTTAGTATTCTGATCTTTGTTTTCTTATCAGTTTCGTTCCATACTGTTTTGAGTTGTTTAATTTTTGTAAAGCCATGTTTGTTCTTCTTTTAATTTCCTTCATCCCATTTCCATCTGTTGTTAGCAGTGAACCAAGATATTCAAAACTGTTCACATTTTCTACTTTCTCTCTGTTGATAACAATATCTTTTGTCACGTTCGTTTTATCCGTTGTCATTATTTTTGTTTTTGTCACATTGAGATATAGATTTTGTTTTTCGCTTTTATCTTTCACTTCTCCAAATAATTTCTCAATCCCTTTTTTTGATGTTGACAGTAACACTGTATCGTCAGCGTATCTTAGTTCAGGTATTTCTCTTCCTCCAACTATAAAAGGATCGTATTGTTCTTTTCCGCTATCTTCTGTAACATTCCTCATGATGTTTTCTGCATATATGTTAAACAGACAAGGCGACAGAATGTCTGTTTGATATGTCGAGACACATATCAAACGAAAATACAAAGAGTTGTTGAGGCAACTAACCCACAGCAAACACCTACAAGATCCCATTAGCAGACTCAACAGAAAACAGCGCACAACAATATTTCGCTTAGAACACTACACTGCATGCTCAACCACCGCATGCACAGAATAAAACTTGCTCGGACTGCACAGTGTGTATGCCAGATTGAAACACAGACTTAGAGCACATCCTGCAGTCATGTTCATCATACACACACCAACGAAATGAAGCATGGCCTCATGAAAAAAGCTTACAGAGTAAGTTATGGGGAACTCAAGAGAAACTCCAAATGACATGCAGCTTCATAGAGACAACCTACCTCATAAAACTCAGAAGTTGTCACAGTAAAACACTTGCCTATTGACCGTCTGTAAAGATGAAAAGGGCCAATATATATATACTTCTTCTTTTCAGCGATCTCTGATCATGCGCTTAATTTACTGTGGACCACAAACTGGGCAGTCAGCTTCAGGTCTGACAGGTTTCCCCAAAGCTTAGTTTTCAGGTCGACTGGGTGTGGCCACATGTTGCTTCTCAGCTCACACAGGAGAGGACAGTCTTGCAGGATATGCTCTGGTGTCTGTTCCGCCTGCTGACACTGGCAGAGAACTGTTTGACTTTTTCCCTAGTCTATATAAGTGTTCGTTGAGTCTGCAGTGTCCTGTGCGTAGTCGAAATATAATGATCTGATCTGTTCTGCTTAGGTCTTTGAGGAGTCTTTCCATAATCATATACAGTGTTTGTCTTCCAGTCTACTGCAGATTTTCTCTGTATGAGGGTTTTAACCTCTTGAAAGACAAGGGTTGGTAAATTTGCTCTTTGGCACTGCCCTCCTTAGCTAAGACATCGACACTTCATTGTCTGCAATGCCACAGTGAGATGGAATCCACTGCAAGTGAATTCTGCCTTTTCTGAAAGCTGAGCAAGTTCTCTTTTAGGTTTTGTACTGTGCTGTCAGCGGATTTAGCCTCCAGGGCTTGTATAGCTGACAGTGAGTCTGTGAGAAATACCATCTTGCCTGCAGGTGCTTGCAGCTTATTCATGTGCTGTGCTGCCATCAGAAGAGCTAAGAGTTCTGCTTTGTAATTGGAACATATTCTTCCAGTAGGGGCCGCTAGAGACAGTAGTAGCATCTGGGTGCCTAATGTATACTCCTGCTCCACCATTCATGGTTGCCTCTATTGCCGATCCATCTGTGTAAATTCTTATCCAGCTGTCTTCTGGAAACATGTAATGGAGATGTTCCATTGTAGTTGCTTTCTTCACTAGATTAGGCTCGGCATCTTTGCTTAACAATTTAGGGATGGAGGTTGAAAAGTTTAGTGCTACTGAGTCTGGTTCCCAGTGATCAAAAAGTAATTCTTCAGATATGGAATTATGATTTAGTAGTTCCAAGTATGCCTTTCCTATTTCTTTTGCTTTGTGGTTTAGACTTGTACAATCAATCAATCAAGTGCCATGCCTGCCGGCGTAGGCGATCATGTCTCTCCACAACTCTCTTTGCTTGGTGCATGTAATCAGTTCTGACGTCGATATTTTGTCGAACCATGATGTCAGGCCATCCAACATCTTCTCCTCTGTCTTCCACGATCTCTCCTTCCCTGAATTTTACCTGTAGTCACCAAATGTTCTAAACCTTCTCTTCGCATTATATGCCCGAAGAACCTTGATTGTCGGATTCTTATTCTTTTGATAAGGTTTCTTTGTGTGCAGGCCTGATTTAAAACCTCCAAGTTTGTTTTCTTTGCTGTCCATGGAATTCTCAACATTCTTCTGTAAAACCACATCTCTGTGGCTTCCAATGATCGTATTGATTGTTTGTTCAGTGTCCATGATTCGCTGCCATACATAAGAATTGGTTCAATATAGCATTGGAGTACTGTTTCGCAGTGTCATTGGTAGTGAGTTCACGCATAGTGTGTTCTTCATTTTCATAAAAGCTGCTTTCGTTTGAGCTATTCTACTCCTAATCTCTGTTGTACATCTTCCATCTGGTGTTAAGAATGTTCCTAGATACTTGAATCGATGGACTTGTTTCAGTGTTGTGTTATTTATTTTGATATTGCATGTTGGTGTTTCTTGTTTCTGGAGACAACCATAACCTCTGTTTTCTTTATATTCATGCTTAATCCTTTCTTTTCACTTTCTCTCACTAGTATGTCTATCAAGTCTTGCAGATCGTGTTCATTTGTAGCCATGAGAATTGTGTCATCAGCGTACCTTAGGTTGTTTATATTTTCTCCACCGACTGCTATTCCTGTCTTTTCTTCTATAGATCTCATGATGTTTTCGCTATATAAGTTGAATAGGTCTGGTGAGAGTACGCACCTTGTCGCTTTAGTCTATTCTTTGTTCTAGCAGCCATTTTTTCATGCAGTGGATGGTGAGGCATCCTTTTTATCCTTTCAGTCTGTAGAATCACTTTTCTCCTTCTTCTGTCTTCCAAGGGCTGGATGTTGGCTGCCTTTTCCATTTATACAATTGGTGTAGATTTCATGGCTCCCAAAATAGTACGCAAACACCTGTTTTGTGTTTTTTCCAGTATCGATTTGTTTGAATGGGCTGCTGATATCCATGTCGATGATGCATATTCCAGGGTCGGTCTAACTGCACCAGTGTACACCTGACTCAGGATTCGACTATCAGCTCCCAGGAAGTTCCAGCCAGCTTCCGCATCACACTTTGTTTCCTCATAGCCTTTCTGTTTGTTTCCATTATGTGATGTTTCCATGTCAGACGACTGTCAGCTTAACTCCCAAAAAGGTTGGAGTATGGGAACGGGGAACGATATCATTGTTAAATTTTAGTCTGAAGTGTTCTTCTTTTGTTGACAATGAGAAAAGCGTTGCTATAGTTTTCTGCTCGGTTTATTTCTAGACCCCATTTACTTTCCACATTATGACGCTGTCCAGGCTTTCCTGGAGTTTAAAAATGGCAGGACTCAGAAACTCGGAGGTGTACCACACAGCTAGATCATCAGCATGGAGAGAGTGTGATACATGTCTGGGCAGAGTTTGTGGCAGATCATTAATATATACCAGGAAAAGCAATGGGGACAGTACGCCTCCTGTGGGACTCTGCTCTTAATTTGAATCTGGGACTGTGCACTCCATCCAATTTTACAGATGCTTGTCTATGGGTAAGAAAGTTCTTTATCCAGTAGTACATTCTACCCCGTATTCCACTGCGTAAGAGCTTGAGCAGCAAACCATCTTTCCAGACTTTGTCGAAGGCCTTGGAGATGTCGAAGAACACTGTGAGGGTTTTCTTCTTTTCTTGGAAACCACTTTCTATGTCCTGTGTGAGGTATGCCACTTGGTCATCGGTGCTTCTATGCTGCCTGTAGCCTGTATGGGCTGGATCCAGTTTATGGTTGGATTCTAAACACCACTGAAGTCTAGTGGTTATCACTATCTCCAGCAGTTTTGCAGTGCAACTTAGCAGACTTATAGGTCTGTAGCTCTGTGGATCCTTTCTGTCTTTTCCACTTTTGAAAATTGGGTGGATTGTGGCATTTTTCCAGATGTCTGGTACTCTCTCGTCTCCAACTACTGTTAAATATCTGGAGTAGAAGACTCTGTGTTATTGGGTCTATTTGTTTGAGCATGTCGTTTGATATTCCATCTGGTCCCGTGGCCTTTTTACGATTTAGCTTTTTCAGTGCTCTCTGCAGCTCGGTCAGTGTGATGTCTACCTCCATACAGGGTTCACATGTTGCTTGTTAGGTCTGCAGCTCAGTCAGTGTGATGTCTACCTCCATACAGGGTTCACATGTTGCTTGTTAGGTCTACAGCTCAGTCAGTGTGATGTCTACCTCCATACAGGTTTCACTTGTTGCTTGTTAGGTCTGCAGCTCAGTCAGTGTGATGTCTACCTCCATACATGGTTCACTTGTTGCTTGTTAGGTCTACAGCTCAGTCAGTGTGATGTCTACCATCAGGGAGGCTGCTCGCTTTCCTGTGAGAAGTTGTTCTCCTTGTTGGAGAACTGTTTTCCCTCTAGATGGGTTGTCATCGTTCTGGGCTTTTGTAAGTCTCCACAACTTTTGAGTATCTTTTTCCATGCTAAAAGAGGCTGTCTTTTCTTTCCAGGATTTTCTACACCGCTGGTTTCTTTCTCTAACATATAGGGCCCTTGCTCTATTGTGTTGCATTGCATTTTGGTCCGTTGGTGCGAGTTCCATTATATTTCTGGCACTGCAAAGCGAGCTATGGAGAACTTCCATCTCAGGTGTCCTATATGGCTTGTAGTTTTTTCTCCTCCCTCTGGGTGTAGCCTTTTTCGCAGCATCTAAATTGGCTTTATTGAATGCACGTGCATCTCTGTCCACTTTTCCTGATTGATTAATTTCTTTACAGTACTTGTCTGCTAGTTCTTGGAATAGCTTCCAGTCTGCCTTTTGTAATTCCAACTAGGGGCAGAGTTTGTAAGTTCCTCTTTGTTAATGTTATTTATGAGGAGTTTCACCTGTCTATGGTCACTACTTCCAATCTGGTCGCAGACTTGCCTTTCGGCTATCCTGTGAATGTCGTCTGCAGCAAACGCCAGATCTGGGGTGCTTGTTGTGCGCCACCGTCATGAGTAATATGTGTGAGGATCATCTGGGGGGTTGAGAATGGTAAGACTGTTGGTGATCAGCTATTCTTCAAGGCTTTCACCCCGAGGATCTAGCGTGTCATAGCCCCAGCTTGGTGAGTGGCTGTTGAAGTCTCCTACTATAAGCAAGTTGTCATCTTGAACGTTGATAGCTTCCAGCTCAGTTTGAATGGACGGTGGTGAGTATATATTGTATAGTTTTCATCTTAGTCTTGTTGATAAGGAGTTGAACAGCTATGAATTCTGTGCTCATCTGATTAGATCTGTGAAGTTCAACTGCCGGTATGGAATTGCGAACTAGTGTTACTTACCCACCCTTATGTCTATTTCTTATCCTGACGGAAGGTTTCAAATCCTCTAATGCTGAATCTATTTCCGGGATTAAGGTGCGTCTCTTGGATACAGCAGATGTCAATCTTTTCTGCTCGCAGACGTTCCTCTAGTTCTTTTTTTTGTTGGTTACCTCTCTGCATTCCATTGCATAATTGTGAGGGTGAAAGTTTGTCCTGCTGTAGTAGTAATACCCTGTCCTCCCTGGCTTTGCAAGAATCAACAGGGCCGCCAGTAGCTAAGGGTGGACCCTTCGAGGCAAGGGGTCCAGTCCCACCACCACCTGACTGTTTCCCATGGTGGTGGCTCTCTCTCTCTTTAGCCTGTTACGCCCTTGGCGTTTAGGGCAGCAACAAACGTACACCATTCTTCCCTGTTCATGGCCTTCCTCTGTATTGTGTTCCAGCTATGATTCATTTCTTCAGTTCTTGCTCTATCGTTCTCCTCCAGGTCGTCTTGGGTCTTCCACGCTTTCGCCTACCCTCTGAGTCCATCTCAGTGCAGTTTTCGTGTCGGGCCAGTCTCCATGCGCATCACATGTCCAATCCATCTCCAGCGTCGTCTTCGGATGATAGTGCCCATATTCTCTGTTGGCATCGTGCAAGCAATTCTTGATTCGAGATAGTAGTCGGCCAGTACACGCGTAAGATTTTTCGCAGACAAGTTGTATGAAAGGCGGAGAGTCTTGACATATCCTGTTCTGTCATTCTCCAGCATTCCGATCCGTACAGCAATGTTGACAGCACACAGCCGTTATAGATACTAGTCTTGGTTCTGATGCTGTATTGGGCAGATTTCCAGGCGGTCTGAAGGGTCATGAATGCACTTCGTGCCTTACTCAGTCTGTTTTAATGTCAGATCCAGCGCCTCCTTCATTGCTAATAACACTTCCAAGGTATGTGAAAGCGGTTGTATCTCGGAGGGTTTTACCTTCTAGTTTGACTGGTGCTGGGTTGCTATGTTCAGAGTCATTACTTCAGTTTTCTTCTGATTTATTTTCAGCCCAACCATCTCACTATATTGGTTAAGGCGGCAGGTCTTTTCCTGGATATCTCTAGGTGTATGAGATAGGAGTGCGATGTCATCTGCAAAATCTAGGTCTTCCAGAGTGGATGAGCGTCCATCTAATACCTCTTGCCTTATCTTCCGTTGTTTTACGCATCACCCAATCTATGACAGTGTTGAATAATAGGGCTGACATAACACATCCTTGTCGCACGCCTGTTTTTACTTCAAACTTTAGTTCTGAAGTTTCAACACTGCATGCAAACTTGCTGTAGCAGCTTTTATAATATTTATAAAACACAGTGGGATTCCATACCATCTTAAGATACGCCAAGACTTTCGCGGTGTATGCTATCAAAAGCTTTTTCAAAATCTACAAAGTTGATATAGAGTTTGCTTTTCCATTCTGTGCATTGCTCTATGATATTTCTAAGAGCAAATATTTGGCCTATACAGCTCTGTCCTCTGCGAAATCCTGCTTGTTCCTTTCTTAGTTTCTTATCCACAGCATCAGTAATACGTTGTACGATGATTTTGCTTAAGATTTTACTTGGGACAGAAAGCAGTGTTATTCCACGCCAATTATTACAATCGGCAAGGAGCCCTTCTGGGGATCTTGATGATGACTCTCTGTTCCATGCATCAGGTATTATTTGGGTATTCCATATAGTAGTATGGTGCCATGGTGGTGGCACCACAGTTATATCAATATTTGCGCATGGCCATTGAGTTGTTCATATGTTGTCGATTCCTCCCCGCCAATAATGGCTGACACATTCCGTTTCTGAGGACATCACTACGTGTATTAATTAGGGATGAGAACACTCCATTTTTTTTTTTTTAAAAGGTACTTTCACATCCAAAAAATAGCTAACTTGTGAATTTGACACTAATATGGATGAGCACACCTCCATTTTTTAAGGTACTTTCACATCCAAAAATAGCTAACTTGTGAAATTTGACACTAATTCAGGGATGAGCACACCTCCATTTTTTTAAGGTACTTTCACATCCAAAAATAGTTAACTTGTGTGAAATTTGACACTAATTAAGGGATGAGCACACCTCCATTTTTTTTTTTTAAAAGGTACTTTCACATCCAAAAATAGTTAACTTGTGAAATTTGACACTAATTAAGGGATGAGCACACCTCCATTTTTTTAAGGTACTTTCCCATCCAAAAAATAGTTAACTTGTGAAATTTGACACTAATTAAGGGATGAGCACACTCCATTTTTAAGGTACTTTCCCATCCAAAAATAGCTAACTTGTGAAATTTGACACTAATTAAGGGATGAGCACACCTCCATTTTTTTAAGGTACTTTCCCATCCAAAAAATAGTTAACTTGTGTGAAATTTGACACTAATTAAGGGATGAGCACACCTCCATTTTTTTAAGGTACTTTCCCATCCAAAAAATAGTTAACTTGTGTGAAATTTGACACTAATTACGGGATGAGCACACCTCCATTTTTTTAAGGTACTTTCACATCCAAAAATAGTTAACTTGTGTGAAATTTGACACTAATTAGGGATGAGCACACTCCATTTTTTTGAAAGGTATTGATAATATTTTAAAATAGAATTCATAGCAGATTTGTTAAAAGACAAATATAAAAAATAATGAATTGCATATTGTGTGTGTTGGAGCAACCTAAAACTAAAACAAAAATAGCGTGTTTTTAGCTGTTGAAAAATATTCCCTCTCTAATACACCTGAAAAATTTGGCTATGCTAAAAATATATTCCCCTAAGGCTCATAACATGAGCTCTCGTTTTCTAAGTGACGTCAGATTATAACCAAGCTCTTGGCAGTAGCCCTACGTCACAGGTACGACTGTTTCACATACATGAAAAGCGGACCAAAGCACAGATAATGTTAAGATTTTGCCTTCTGAAGTTTTTTTAACTTGTAGAAACACCCATTCATAATGTAACCTTGGCTTTAATAATATTACCAACAATTCCTTTATCGATTCTTTCTCTTATACTAGGATTAAAATTTCAAATATTCTCCTCTTGAACGTTCCAGGTTGTTCCTGTACATACAGGCAGCATTATTTTTAGTAGCAAAACGTGTCAGTATCCGGTTTAGCTGACAAACTTTGTTGGAGCTGACAAGATTTTTCTGGACTGACAAACATTACAGGGTGCAGACAAAACCCGTCCGTCCACCCCAGAAAAAAAAATTTCCTATTAAAAACAATTAATTCTTAATGGTTTAAACACCGTACACAGGTCACGGTTGAACGCGCACACTAAAATAATTTCTTTTGTGTTGGGAGAAACCAGAGTGGTGTCAACTCCCATAAAACGTCTTTACAAAAGAAACTGGTTTATGAGGAATGACGTTTTTATCACGCGACAAATGAGAAAGAAATGTATTGTTACTTCAACGGTTCTAAAACTTTTTATAAAAAAGGCCCCAATTTTAAAATTGTAATAAAAACGTTATTTGACGCCAGAAATATAAATTAAACGGTTCTCAAATTATAATATTTTTCAATTATTCTTAAATGATTTCTCAAATTATAATATTTTTTCAATTATTCTTAAATTATTCTCAAATTATCAAATTATAATATTTTTCAACGATTCTCAAATTATTCATATTAAAATGAGTATTGAAGAATTCTCATTGAATGAAAACTCATCAAATAGAAATAATAATTATCTATTACCCAGAAGTATAAGAGGAATAATTGCTGGTAAATCAGGTTGTGGAAAAACAAATTTACTTTTAAATCTACTTCTAAAGGATTTCTTAGATTATGATCATCTTCAAGTTTTTGGAAAATCTCTTTTTCAGCCAGAATTAAAATACACTGTAATTAAAACAGGATTTGAACAAAGATTACCAAAAGAAATTTTACATCAATTATTTAAAAATAAAGATTATATTATTGGTAATGGTTTATCACCACAACAAATACTAGAAGAAGCAGGAAAACTATATTATAATAAAACACCAATAAAATGTTTTTATGAAAATGCAGATGAAGTTCCTGACCCTTCTGATTTAAATGTAACAGATAAAAACCTAATGATATTTGATGATCTTTTATTAGAAAAACAAAACAAATGTGAGGACTATTATGTCAGGGGTAGACATAGTAATGCTGATTGTTTTTATCTAGAACAAAATTATTTCAAATTACCGAAACAAACTATCAGAGAAAATGCTAATTTCATTTGTTTATTCAAACAAGACGCAAAAAATCTGAATCATATTTACAACGATCATGTAACTACTGATATGCCAATAGAAGAGTTTAAAAATGTATGTCACAAATGTTGGGAAAAATCTTCTGGATTTATTGTTATAGATAATTCTAGTGATAAATATGATGGAAAATATTGTTATAAATTAGATATGTTTTATTACCCTAAAAATGGAAAGTGAAAAAGTTATCGAATTATTAAAACAAATAGCAAAAAATACCGCACCTAAAACTTCAATAACAATTATTGTAACAGATGATAAAACAGATTTTGAAGTAACATTCAATCCTCTACTCGAACTTGATAATGATAAACAATATGAAGTTGCTTTAATGGATCTTGAAACTTATTATTCTTTTCCTAATGTTGATGAAAGTAATAATAAATTTAACTATCGTAAAGTTAGTGTTGGATATAACCCGATTAAATATATTAGCATTCCCACATGAGTTCATGAACTTGTTTCTGTCGTTGTTGAAATTAACAAACAGTTAATTACCAACGGAGATGAAGGGGTTATAACACAAACATTTAGTCAAAATACAATGTTGACAACAATGACTATTAAACCAGGATATGAAGTTGATTTGGAATATGATGACACAATAGGAAAGATGTTTGGTTTTACCAAACCAAAATGTATAGAAGGTATTTATCAGTCTGAAAAAATTATAAATATTCTATCAGTGAATTATATTTTTGTCCATCTAGATATAATTTCAGAAAGCTATATTAATGGTGAACCAAAACAAGTAATCTATTCTTTCTTTCCCAAAATCAGTCCAGGGGGTAAAACAGTTGAAACTCCAAATAAATTAGCTTATTTTCAAGTAACAAGAAAAATAATAAACAATTTAAGAATTCAAATAACTGATCAAAGTCATAAAATTCTTAATTGAATAGGAGAAGCTATTACAATTAGATTTCAAATTAGAGAAGTCTAGTTTTTCCTCCCAAAAAGGACTGACGAAATTTTAAATATTATTGAAAAATCTCTCATCAGTAATACAGGATGTTCAAGATAATTGTAGCCTCATTGACAAATCGAAAGTTGTCAGATAACCTATCGCGTTGTGTTTATTTACTATTTAAACCGGTTCTGACTAGCTCGTCCTACGTCACATTTGTTCATCGCCCCTTCACGCACTACAATTACACACCATCACACAACCTTGACCTATACTATACGTCATAACTGAATCTTCTCATTTCCATACATATATGCCAGATTAGCTCCATTCATAGGCTGCTTTTAAGTTGAACACCCTGTAGTATAGAAGAATATGAATATCGTGATTATGATCCAGTTACTGGAACTAGTTTAAATAAATCAGGTAATATTTCAATTGTCATAGAATCACAAGATCTTTGGACAAATCCCAGTAAAAGTTATATTTTAATTGAAGGACAACTTATTAAACAAGATGGAACTGAATATTCTGATGTAGATAATGTTGCTCTAACACATAATGGTATCATGCAACTATTTAATAATATTAGTTATTCTTTATCAGCCCAAGAAATTGAAAGAGTAGATTATACAGGTCAGGCTACAACAATGTTTGGGATTGTAACATATCCAATGTGTATATCAAATACAGGTCTGAATTTTCTATGGGAAAAAGATACAGAAATTGAAGTTGTAAAAAATAAAGGGTTTTCAGAACGTCATGATTATCTTTCAAAATACTAATCTAAATGGATCATTTAGTTTCTGTATTCCTTTAAAACATATTTTTGGATTTGCAGCAGACCATGAAAAAGTAATTTATGGATTTAGACATGAACTGAGATTTGATAAAAAATCTTATACAGATGATTCAATTTTTAGAGATGATAAAATAGCTCCTGGTAAAGAAAATATTACCAGATTAACTTGGATGGTACCTCTTGTTGTCCCAAATGATATTGCGAGAATGCAATTACATAAAATTATTGAAAATAAAGAAACTTTAAATGTTAATTTTAGAAATAGATATTGTAGTAAAATTTATGTTCCACAAACAACACATTTTACTTGGAGATTATCTACTAAAGCTTCACCAGAATGTCCAAGATGGATTATAATAGCCTTTCAAACAAATAAATCATCAGATCAAATGAAAATCTTTGATCATTTGAATTTAAATAATATTTATGTTAAATTAAATTCTAGAGATTATCCTAGTGTTAAATATGATTTATCGTTTTCTAAAATGCAGTTTTCAAGAGCATATCTAGATGCAGTAGCTTTTTCAACAGAATATTTTGGAATAGATGATAACTGCTTTACGATAAAACCTTCAGGTTATAACAAGTTATATCCATTATTTTGTTATTGATGTAAAAGGAAGGAACCCTTTCATACCTTGTTGTATATAGGTCAATACAGTGTTAGGCCTGTATTTTTCATTGACCGTCGGCACACGATGGGTGATGTGGTCAGCATAACGCCGGCATTACGCCGGCCGCCTTTACTTTCCCAGGCATGTCTGGTACCCAGTTGAGGCTGGGTCGACCTGAGAGCCGCCGGTCGGAAAGTAATTTACGCACTTGCGAGCTGAAGACCACCAGCTTGGAAACGAGTTCACCAACAATTACGCTACAATCGCTCAATTGAATAAGAAAACCAAACAGAAAATATTAAGGGGAGTATAACCGATATTACTGTAGAAACAGGGGGACTGCCTAGAGTAGTTGATAGCAGCTCGGCCTGCTAGCTGTGAGACGCCTCATAGCTCGGGTTCGAACTTACTGTCCGGCATTTGTTCGAGTCCTGGTCTTACTCAGGACGATAACGTGAGTACCTCTGAAGTCGGAGAAAATCTGCCTGTATGGCGAGGAATACTAATTACGAGTACATTGAGCACACGGCTGCCAGTGTAAAGTAATTTACAATGTCACGCTGCTGCCATTGTAAGAAATTGGAAAACGGATTTTCACGCAAAAATTAGTTTCAGAGATGAAACTTCGTCTGAGTTGAAAGAGGACGAAATAAAAAAAAAAAAAAAAACTGTAGAAACTTTCTTTAGTGAAAACGTACCTATTATTACAGAAGCTTTTGCTTTAGTTATTTCTGATAAAATGATAAAATGTCAATATGATAGTAATAAGATGACTGTTGTACAAAGTTAAGCAAAGCAACAAAATTAATTACTAAAAATGTCAGTAAATAAAGCCGGTCAAATGATGGATAGAAAGAAATCTGACGTAACAAATAATATAACCAACATAATAAAACCATATAAAAGTTATGATTTAAATCTAGATAACTTAGAGAATGTAGAGGGTTTCAACGAAGAGGGTGTAAAAGATGGTATATATGGATTTAAACTTGCAGACAACGAAATGTATATTAGACAAGAAATAAACGCTATTAAAACTCTGAACGATTTAGAAAATGTTAAAGTTTAAATGATAAAGAAGGAAAAAACGATGTTTTATATCTATTTAAACTTTCATCCAATGGAATATATTCTAGAGAAGAATATGATGTGAATAAAATTATTGATATTCTTAAACAATTATATGGAGAAGCAGGAATGCCAAATTGGATTATAAAAAATAAACGTATTAGTTTTGTTTGGTTGACAGATGTAATTAATAATACTGAAGGAGGAAAATGGATTCCAGTATCAAAAAAGATTCCAGAATCAAAGGAGCAGTGGACACAACCCTGAGAGAAGAACAAGCTGGTTTTAGACCTGGAGAAGCTGCTTAGACCAAATAATTACCCTACGACTAATTTTGGAGGAACATATTGAGAAGCAACAATCCCCTAATACTAAATTTCATCGATTTTAAAAAGCCTTTGATAGTCTACACATAATCTCTCTGTGGAATATTCTGAGATGCTATGGAATACCAGACAAAATAATAAACATTATTAAGAGCCTCTATGATGGTTCACAGTGTGCAGTTCGAGGACACAGCGACTGGTTTATGGTTGAAACCGAGTAAAGCAAGGCTGTATTATATCATCGCTACTGTTTGGAGTGGCCATTGACTGGGTGATGCGAAAATGTTGCAGGGCGAAACTGGCATCGATTGGGTAGAAAATAGTCAACTAGAAGATTTGGATTTTGCAGATGATATTGCCTTGTTAAGTAGAAACAACCAAGATATGCAAAGAAAAACAGACAACTTGTCATCTATAGCATCAAAAGTTGGACTGCAGATAAGCTATGAAACAACAAATATAATGAAGACACCTATGGCAAGTAATGCAGATATCACACTGGAATCTAAAATGATAAAAATAACAGAGCAGTTCACCTATTTAGGTAGCAATTTTGATTTTGATTGCACAGGAAATGTTAAAAGAAATTATGATACGAATTGGCAAAGCAACATCAGCTTTTAAAAGTCTAAATAAAATATGGAACTGCAAGTTATATAGTATTAAAACTAAATTACGAATTTTCAATTCAAATGTTGTATCAATCCTAACATATGCTAGCGAGAGTTGGAAAATGACTAAAGATATAGAAAGCAAGTTGAATGCATTTGAAAATAGATGTCTGCGAAAATAATGAATATAAAATGGAACGAATTCAGAAGAAGTGATGAAATCAGAGAAATTGGTCAACCACTAGGGACAACTGTTATAAGAAAGAGAAGATGGAGATATGTTGGGCACACCTTGAGGAGAAATGATCAAAGAATATCAAAGCAGGCATTGAAGTGGGATGCAAAGGGTTCAAGAAAGAGAGGTCGACCTAAGGAGACCCTGAAACGAACTTTTCTGAGAGAGGCAGGAAATATGGGTCTCAGTTCCATGGAGGAGATTGAGCGAGTTGCCCAGGATAGAGCGGTATGGAGAAATTACTTGCAGGCCTATGTAACGTATAACGGTACGAGAGGAATTATTACTATTATTATTATCAACAAAATATCAATATGATTTTGACATTCGATTAGATGATACTCTTCGAGTAAAAACCGGAGGTAAAGATCATATCATTCAATTAAATTTAATAATGAATTCAGGGAGAATCATAGGCAGTTTAAAGCCATTATCCGACAAATACATATTATTAACAAGATTAGATGAAGAATATTTTCTTAGCACTGAAAAAAACGAAGGACATACTATTCTTAATTTTGAAACTGAATTTCAGAAGATATATAAGTATTAAAGCTCATTGTTCAAATTGATTATTAATCGAACTAAGAGACAGAGGATGCTGAATTCATTGAGCCAACTTGATGTGAGACGGCACATATGATGATGATGATGATTATTAATGGTAGAATGATTACGAACAGTTGAATTACGCTTGAAATTAAATGAACCAATGATAAATTCCAATTGTAGTAAAATAGTTAATAAATCTGAATAAACTGTTATAAACGAACTTCTTCAGATACTTTCCAAGAAATTTGAAATCACATAATTTTTAATCTTATATCGTTAAAAGTTTATATCAAGAATAAGATTTACAACTTTTCCTATTTCCAATGATGAAATCACATATTGTTAGTTATATTTTTTGAATAAGATTTACAACTTTTCCTATTTCCAATGATGAAATCAAATATTGTTAGTTATATTTTTCATAGAAAATGACTTTTTGAAACAAAATTAAAAATCTCTGATAATCAGAAAGATAAAATAAAAAGAACAATGAACGTTAAACAACCTGTAACTATTCGCATTACTGAAACAGGATATGAAATTTTAGCTTTAACAAAAACACAAATAAATAAAATAAACAAACCTCTTGCCAATAAGAAAGGAGTTGATATAACATTATCTAAAGCCCAAATAAAATATAATCTAAAAATACAAAGTGGATTTCTTTGAATGTTAGCAGGTTTAGCAGCTAGATTTTTACCACAAATTAAATAATAATAATAATAATTCCTCTCGTACCGTTATACTATACGTTACATAGGTCCTGCATGTAATTTCTCCATACCGCTCTATCCTGGGCAACTCGCTCAATCTCCTCCATGGAACTGAGACCGATATTTTCTGCCTCTCTCAGCAAAGTCTTCTACAATATTACCTGCATTAGGTATTGGAGCTGCTCAAGAATTAGCTGCCACAGCTGTTAAGAAAATGGTTGGTAGCGGCACCATAGGCGAAGGTAGCTTAAAGGCTAATGATCTTTTTAAACATATTTAAAAAGAGGTGATTGTACTTGTAAAATAGATTCAGATAGACATGGTATATATTTAGATCCTACAAGAGGAAGTGGTTTAAAATCTTTTGGAGATGGTTTATATTTATCAAGAGAAGGAAACATATATGACGGCAGTGGTTTTTTAGGTGATCTTGTTAGAAATATACCTCTATTAAATTTACTTTTTTAAATCTTTAAAAATGGAGAATGAAATAATGGAGAATAGTATTAAAACATTATATCCTAAACTTCCTTCTGCTCCGCATAATGAATATATTTATTTAAATGATATGAAAACTAATGATCCACAAAATTACAGATTACATATTATTACTGATATTCAAATAGAATTAGAACAAAATATTAATGAAAGAAATAAACTAAAAAAGATATATAGTAAAATATTAACAGTTATTAATTGCACAGATACTATTTTAACATATTCTTCAGTTGCTATGGGAGCTGTAGAAATAGGATTACTTTCAACCAGAGAAAAAATAATAAAAGCTAAAGAAATTGTTTTAGGTTTACAAATTTCATCATTAGGATTTGGTGTTGGAAGTTTGATGACAAAATATATTTCAAAACAATTACAATTGAAAATAGAAAAGCATCAAATAATTATAACTCTTGCAGAATCAAAATTAAATGCAATTCAAAATCATATTTCTAAAGCCATTGAAGATGGAAACATTTCTCAAAAAAGAATTTACTTTAATTTCTGAAGAACGACAAAAGTTTAGAGAAATGAAAGAACACATAATAAATAATAATATACAACCTGTTAATTTTGAAAAGAAGTTGAAAAGTAAAATTATTAGCCACTTCAGATCTTAAAGAAAGAGTATTAAAAGTTTTTAACCTATAAAAATGTCTTTTGAAAATATATCAAACCCCCCAAAAAAGAGAACAATTATTTAAACAATATTTAGAAACTAGAAATAATATTAAACATAACTTTTTAAATGAGAGATTAGGAAATAGAGGTTAGGAGATTAGAAAGTCAACAACAAGCCTCAGAAGATATAGCACAAGCGACTCAGAAAGCAATGTCAAATATTCCAAAACAATTAGCCATAACTGAAATCCCTATACAGCCAGTAGAACATTTTTTTTTTTTTTTTTAGAACCCTTTCATACCTCGTGGTATATAAGGGCAATACAGTGTTAGGCCTGTATTTTTCATTGACCGTCGGCACACGATGGGTGATGTGTCAGCATCACGCCGGCCGCCTTTACTTTCCCAGGCATGTCTGGTACCCAGTTGAGGCTGGGTCGACCTGAGACCGTCGCGGTCGGAAAATTCCACGCACATTGCGGGAGTTGAACCCAGACCACCAGCCTTGAGAAGCGAGTTCACTAACAACTACGCTACCGCGGCTCTCCGTAGAACAATTACCCACATCTAATTTAGAAATTTATGGATCTATTGCAGGGATTATTTAAAAGGTATTTAAATAAAACCGGCTGTGATATTTATACAAAAGATAATAATTTTTTCATTGGTAATAAAGAAATAAAACTTGATGATAATGATATTATAATAGATAACACAACATATGAAGGAACTCCTGGATTATGGGAATTATTAACTAGTAAAGAACCAAAGAATTATTTACCAGATGATAAAAGAAATTATGGAAGCATATTAAATTCTACTAATGCAATGTATAGAAACGTTGACTCTACTCAAAACAATCCAAGATCTAGTAACTCATATAAATGGAAAAACACAGTTAGCGATATCTGGAAAATTAGACCATCAAATATTAGAGAGGTTTCAGATGAACGCAATAAATTAGTAGAACGTTTTGCTTCATTATTATCAATTAAAGTATCAGGACATACAGGAGTGAACGATGAAATGATTTCTATTGCAAATAAACTTAAGAATAAATTATCTCCAGAAGAATATAAAATAATGTTAAGCCAAACAGAAGCTCCGGTAGATTAAAAATTGCTTTTAAAAATGATTTTAAAACAAAAGAAAACTAAACACAGATATCTTAACAAAGTACAAAGTTTTGAAGGAAAAGGAATCTTGGATAGTTTACTCCGTGCTATTACTAGTGCTGCACTCTCGAAACCATTCAAAGAAGTTGCAGTAAATTTATCAAAAACAGCAGCCACTAAATTAGGGGGAAAAGCTATTGAGAAAGTTACAGAGAAGATTTTCTCCCCAAAAAAGAACCTGAATTTAGCCCTCAAACAAGAATGTTATTAGATAATATTATATCCAGAGGTTGTTCAGTCATTCGCCAACAACGCTGTGCGTGGGCTTTTCAGCACGCTCAGGAGGAAAAATAATAAGAGAGGCGAGTGGGGCCTACGCAACAACTACAAGTAGCTTGACAATGGAGGTTTGAGCGGTTACGGAGGCGGTGAACTGGTTGGCATCTCACAATTACTCTCGTGTTTTCATACTCAGTGACTCCATGAGCATGATTCGTAAAGTCGAATCAGGTAGAGTGAGACGCAACTGGGTGGAGGTACTGGTACAGACAATGATCAGAGAAATCACCTTCATTTTTGTCCCTGTGCCCGCAGGAGTTAGGGGTAATGAACGAGCTGATAGATTGGCTGGCTTAGCTACAATATCAGAGGGAGCTGCAATGGATCAAAGTGACATTCTTCACGCATTGAGAGAGTCTTTCCGAACAGAGGAGTTTCAGGGCTGTGAATCCCACTCGCTGACCAGATTGAAAGAGATGGGTGTCAATATTGGTGCAGCCCGAAAAGAACGACATACTAAATATGCAAAGAGATTGATTAATCAACATCAAACTGGCGTGTTGGGTCGCTGGACGCTGCTGGATTTGCTGAGGCGGAGATCGGAGCACCTATAGACATGTCCGGAGTGATATGATGATAGTCCTCATATAACTGATAACTGATAACTGATATCCAGAGGTGGTGGAATACGTAGAATTTAAAATTTATATTGATAAAAATGTCTGAAAATATTATTGAATTTGTTGAAAATGATATTTCAAAAGTAAATCGAGGTCAAATTATGTCCTCCTAGTAAAATACAGGGTGTTCAACTTAAAAGCAGCCCCAGTGATAAATAGAAATTTGCCAGGTACGCATTGCATCTCCGTCTATTTACTATTTAAACCGGTTCTGACTAGCTTGTCCTACGTCACATTTGTTCATCCCCCCCTTCCCGCACTACAATTACACACCATCACACAACCTTGACCTATACTACGTCATAACTGAACCTTCTCATTTCCATACATATATGCCAGATTAGCTCCATTCATGGGCTGCTTTTAAGCTGAACAACCTGTATAATTTGGTCACCGTGGTGGTCAATAATTTCTCTTATTTCAGTTACGTTTTTTATAATCTCTCTGTATGATAAATTCATCATCATCATCATCAGGTGCCGTCTCCACATCGAAGGTTGGCTGCAATGAATCTCCAGCATCCTCTGTCTTTCGCCTTGGTGTTGCACACTGCCAGACTGTAACCTGTCCATTTCTTAAAGTTTCCTCCCACTTATCTCTCGGTCTTCCTCTTGCTCTTCCCCCTCAACTTTCCCTCTAGTAAATGTTTTATCATGGTGTCATGTCTTTTATGTGCCCAAAATACTTTACTTGTCTGAATTTTATTTCTCTTAATAATTGTTTCTTCATGCCTACTTTTCCTAAAACTTGTTTATTTGTCTGTTTTTCTGTCCATGAAACTCTGCCTATTCTTCTATATATCCACATCTCAAATGCATCAATTCTGTCTTCTAACTGCTTGTTCATTGTCCATGTTTCGAGCCATACATTAATATAGGATATATATAGCATTTGATCATTCTCATTTTTAGCCTGTTTGTGATTTGTTTGGATGTCAGTAACTTTCTCATACTATTGAAATTATCCTTGGCCATTCCTATTCTCTTTTTAATTTCTGTTATACATCTGCCATCATCTGTTATCATCTACCAAGATATAGAAACTTTTACTTGATGTAGTAATTCTCCATGTATTTTTATATTCATTTTAGGTTTTTCCATTTCCTTGTTTATTACCATAGTTTTTATTTTCTGATAAATGATAAATTACAGTTGATTAAATTAGAATATTCATTACAAAGATTATAAAACCGTATATAATTGTTTATAGCTGTTTTACTTCTATTGAATTTTTCATTAGCAAAAGTGAGAAACTCTTTCGGGGCGCTAGCGTCTGTATGGTATCTGAGTATCTGCTTTTAAGAATACTTAATAAATTTCCAAGATTATAATAATAACCTTTATTTCTTTTTTCAAGATCATCTAAATAATTAAATATTTTATCACATATTTCAATAATTTCATCATCTGAACTTTCTTCATTAAATTTAAATTTTATTTTTTCCACATCAAATATTTCAAATAGTCTTTTTTCAAAATCTTCTGGAATCACTTTAGTCTTTTTAGGTTCTTTCTCATTATGATGATTTTTAGACCAATTTTTATTCTGAAACTTTTCGACAGAATTCTTAAAGTCTTTTAGTTTATCATTAGGAATAAATTCTTTAATTTCATTTATAAATTCAATAAAACTGTCTTCATTCATTTTTAAAAGGAAAAAATTCAAAACTTACTCTTCTGTAATTCCTTTTCATAAAAACTTCCAATTATTTCCTCTCCTTTTAAATCTATAATTTTATAAGTAATAGGATTTGTATATCTAATTTCACTAATAATAAATATTTCTATTGTCCATCTATTTGTATATCCTTTTTCAAATGTTCCTTTTTTCTTTGTTATTCTTATTCTATTTCCTTCCTTAAATTTAAGTTTTATGAGTTTCGGGGATAATGAACATGTATCAGTAAGATATACATTTTCATAAACTTTTCTTTCATTTTCTTTTTTGCTGGCTTCAACAAGATTCATCTTTATTTAAGAGTGTTTTGTGTTGTTATAAATATTTACTAACTCATCTAAAACATTATAGTATTTGTTAGTATTGTTAGCAGTAAAATATTTAAACATATTTTGTTTCATTGTTCCATTCCATCTTTCTACAACACAACTTTTCTCTCAGTTGAATCAATTTGAATATTATTTTCTTTCAAGATAGTTTTCATATTAATATTGTAGGATTCCTTGCCTTTATCAACCCAGAGATATAAAGTTCTTCTTTTACTATCTGTGAATATCTTTTGAAAAGCTGTAGAAACACCCAATCCACTGTTATTTTTAATGGAATTATCCATCCAAATTTACTAAGTACATCAATAACTGTTAATAGATATTTATAATGTTTATTTTCTTTTGAATACAATGACATATCAACTAAATCTGCAGCCAATATTTCATCAATCCCATTTACAATTACTTTTCTTTTAAGAAAATGTTTAATAATAGGTTTATGTAATTCATCAGCTAAATCATTTGACCAGGTAATTGAAGAACAAAGTGATAACACTTCTGTTTGTTTTCCAGAACCTAAAATTGGTTTATAAATACCTAATGATTTTAAGAAGTCTATATCCTTTTTAAAATTACTAAAAATGGGTGCAGAAAAAACATGTAAAAATGTTGTATTTCAAAACCATGCTCAGAATATTCAAAAGAAAGTAAAGTTAAAAATGGATATCGAGCATCTTGTAAAGAGTGTTGTAAACCAATAAAACAAGAATATTATAAAAATAATAAAGAAAAATATAAAGAAACTTATAATAAATTTATTGAAAGAAATCCTGATTGTCAGATTAAATATTATATATTAAAAAAGTTTCTTTAAAAATGTCCGAAGAAAATGCTCAAATAAAATATGTTATAAATAAACATGGAAGAAATGTTATAGAATATTTTAATCGTATACAAAATAGAGTAAGAGACTATGCTAATAATTTTAACAATGGAAGCAGAAATTAAATATTATTGTTCAATGTAGTTTTACTTCTCCTATTGATAAAACATTTATCATAGTTTATTATAATGCGGGTTTTAGGCTTCTAAATTCATTGAATCATTTTGATACTATCTATGAGATCAGACAAGATTTTGTAGAATGGATTGATAACTTTAATAAAAAAAAGGAAAGTGGTTATGTTTTTGATGAAATGACAAGAACAGAAGTTGTTTTAGTAAGAATAAGAACAATGAGAGGATCTTCATATTTCCAACTTCCTTTCAAAAGTAGTTATACAGGGTGTTCAACTTAAAAGCAGCCCCAGTGATAAATAGAAATTTGCCAGGTACGCATTGCATTTCCATCTATTTACTATTTAAACCGGTTCTGACTATCTTGTCCTACGTCACATTTGTTCATCGCCCCTTCCCGCACTACAATAACACACCATCACACAACCTTGACCTATACTACGTCATAACTGAACCTTCTCATTTCCATACATATATGCCAGATTAGCTCCATTCACAGGCTGCTTTTAAGTTGAACACCCTGTATAATAAACATATAAAATAAAGATGATGACAAATGCTTTTTGTGGTGTATAATTTGTTATTTTGTGAGAATAAAATATGTAATAAAGAATCCTCAAAGAGTATCTAACTATAAAGAATATGAAGATGATAACGTTTTGTTACATTTAAAGATTGGACATGTTGTTGTTAATATGAAAGGAATTGAATATCCAGTTAAAGTAAATAACTCAATATTTAATAGATTTGAAAAGAATAATCCAAAAATTGCATTAAAAATATTTGCTTTAGAAAAAGAAGATGATTTAAAATCTATTTATTCATTATATGTGTCATCTTTTAATGAGCAAAGGAAACATAAGATAGACTTATTATACTCGTATTATGAACATAATAGAAATACCCATTATTGTTTGATTACTGCTTTAGATTCAATTATATCCACTAATCATAAGGTGTTTACTTGTAAAAATGTATGCAACGTATTCATCGAAACAATATTTATTAAATCATCTTTTTTTTTTTTTTTTTTTTTTTTTTCTTTCGTCCGCTTTCAACTCAGACGAAGTTTCATCTCTGAAACTGATTTTTGCGTGAAAATCTGTTTTTCCAATTTCTTACAATGGCAGCAGCGTGCACATTGTAAATTACTTTACACTGGCAGCCGTGTGCTCAATGTACTCTTAATTAGTATTCCCTCGCCATACAGGCAGATTTTCTCCGACTTCAGAGGTACTCATGTTATCGTCCTGAGTAAGACCAGGGACTCGAACAAATGCCGGACAGTAGGTTCGAACCCGAGCTATGAGGCGTCTCACAGCTAGCAGGCCGAGCTACTATCAACTACTCTAGGCAGTCCCCATTAAATCATCTAATTGATTGTAACAATGTTCCTTTATCAAAACTTATACCTGAAAAAGGAACAATATTGAAATTAAAAAATCATCATTTTAAACTAAAACTACCAATCGTTTTTTATTGTAATTTTGAATCTGTAAATATTCCTATTCAACCTTCTACTAAAACCAAAAATCCTACTAATTCTTATACAGAAAAACTATCCAAACAAGAAGTGTGCTCTTATGGAATTCAAATTAAATTTATGTATCCCAAATTATGTTCATCTGTTTACATATCTTATACAGGAGTAGATGCAAAAGAAAAATTTGTTAAAACTATTATGGAATATTATGAACATATAGATGGGAACTTAGAATATTATTGTAGAAAAACAAATAAATGCAAACTTACACAATTACAAGAAATAGAATTTTAAAAGGCAGCCGAATGTTATATGTGTAAAACAAAGTTTAATGAAGAAGTTCCTAAAATCTTCTTCTTCTTCTTCTGCGTTCTCACTAGATTGGGATTTCGGATTCTCTAATAAAGGCAGCCGTCTGCCTCAGATTATCAGCCACGCCATACAGTTTGTCTTGGACGCTAGTGTAAGTGGGCCACCTCTTTCTTCTCAAGTCTGCACACTGAGGACAGTTCTGTAGGATATAATTCCTATGATTTCTGCTTCCCGTTTGTGTCGACCTCTTCCCGCAGTAAGTTTTGGCCACCCTCATGATGGTAGGTCTGACATTCTTACTGCGTGGCTAAATCTCCGAGGCAGATTGGCGACCGTAGAATCCGTTATCCCATTCCTCATTGTGAGGGTCGTTGCACCATGTTATGCGCCTTACGGCCTGGTGCATCCGTTTTCTGCAAGCATTTGTTTCGGGTTAGCATTCCTAGCGGACACATGCATCCGATTTCAGCCAAACCTCCTTAGTATACCAAACCAATGTGCAACGTATACACGTTCTTGGCAAAGATCAAACATGTCACAAGGAGTGATTAAAATTGGTCGTAAAGAACGAACGCAAGAAGAAGAAGAAGTCGCCTCTTACGACATGCGTGGCAGGTAACAGTGGCTCTATTCTTTACACCCAAATTTGGGCCCCGGTAACCACTCGGGAGGTTCCTAAAATAAGAGAACATAATCATTTTGATGGAAATATAGAGGAGCTGCTTGTCAATCATGTAATACAAAAGAAGGAAAAGCAACAAAGATAATTTCTGTTTTCTTTCACAATGGAAGTAGATATGATTTTCATTTTATAATAGAAGAATTAATGAAATATGAAGATGATTATCACAGTGTTTCACCATTAGCAAAAAATTCTGAAGAATATATTTATATTGAATATGGAAGCACTTATAGAAAATTAAGATTTCTCGATAGCTACAGATTCATGTCAGATTCACTTGATAAGATTTCCAAAGGAGTGTTAGATGATGATTTTAAATTTTTAAATAACAATTTTTATATGGATAAGTTTGAAGCATTAAAACACATCACTTTTAATAAAGAGGAGAACAAAGATGAAAGAACATTTAAAGGAGTTTATCCTTATGAATATATTGATTCTATCGATAGATTAAAAGAAACAGAATTACCTCCTATTGAAAAATTCTATTCAACATTAAAACACGAAGGAATTACAAAAGAAGAATATGAACATGCTCAAAATATTTGGAAACATTCGAATGTAAAACGCGTCAAGATTATCATATTTATTTTAAAACAGATGTTTTGATATTAGCAGACGCATATGAGAAGTTTAGAGAATTCAATTTAAAACACCATGAAATTGATCCATGTTATTCTTTTTCTCTTCCTGGTTTAATATGGGAATGTGGATTAAAATATACAAATGTTGAATTAGAATTGTTATCTGATCCTGATATGATACTTATGTTTGAAAATGGGATAAGAGGAGGGTTTTCAGGAGTATTAGGAAAAAGAATGGTTAATGCATTTAACAATTAAACACCAAAATGTGACAATGGAAATAAAATTATTGAAGATTTTGAATGCAAAGAAATTTTAAATCTATTAAAGAAACAAACAGCAAGTGGAACCAAATTAGATATTAGTAAATTTATTAAAACAAATTATATTTCATACTTAGATGCTAATAACTTATATGGATGGTCAATGTCTCAACCACATACAGTTGGGGATTTTAAATGGGAAAAAGATCCCAAGTATTATAAAAGTATATGGAGATTCTCCGCCAAAAGGAAGAGGATGTATAGTTGAATGTGATTTAGAATATACAGAAGAATGTAAAAGAAAAACATGTAAATATCCATTAGCTCCAGATAGAGTAGTTATAGAGAAAGAAGAATTAAGTCAATATCAATTAAATTTATTGGGTAAAGATAAATTAGGAAAAGCTCCCAAGCTGCAATTAAATTTAAAAGATAGATATGTTCTTCATTATAAAGTATTAAAATTCTATTTATCTCTTGGAATGAAAGTTACAACTGTTCACAGAATTATTTCTTTTAAAGAAGAAGATTGGTTAAAACCATACATGGATTTTAATACAAGACAAAGAACAGAAGCAAAATCTGATTTTGACATAGATTTGTTTAAAAAAAGAATTGTTCATTCTTTGGAAAGACAATGGAAAATATAAGAGAACGAGTTAATTTAAAATTAGTTACTGATAAACATGCAGCAATTAAATTATATTCCAAACCATCTTTTAAAGATGTAATATTCTTTAATAAAAAATTTATTGGAATACAAAATATTAAACCATCAATTAAGTTTAAGAAACCAATCTATTTGGGTATGTGTATTCTTGATCATAGTAAATTATTAATGTATCAGTTTTACTATAATAAATTCAATAAACAATTTCCGGATAATGAAATTTTATATACTGATACAGATAGTTTGGTTTTAAATATATATACTAATGATTTATACATAGAATTAGAAAATATGAAAGATGAATTAGATACTAGTGATTATCCAAAAGATCATCCTCTATATTATTTAACATATAAAAAGGTAGTAGTAAAATTTAAAGATGAATTAAAAGGGCAAATAATGACTGAATTTATAGCTTTACGAAGTAGAGCCTATGCATTTAAAACATTAGATGGTGTGAAGAAAAAATTAAAAGGAATGTCAAAAAACAACAATAAAGAAAGATATAAAATTTAAAGATTAGAAAAAGTGTTTGTTAAATTCTACTGTACAACATAATAAAATGCGTACATTGAATTCCATTTTGCATAAAATGTTTATGAATGAAATAAATAAAAAATCATTATCACCTTTTGATGATAAAAGATATATATGTGGTGATGGAATAACAACTTTTCCATTTGTTTAATTTGTTAGTATACTTGAAAATGTTTGTGTTTAATTTTTTTATGTTCGCCTTTCTTACTTAACTCTTTTAAAAATTTTAAACATAAATGACCACAAATTACTGTATTAAATGTTGTACTTGATCAGTAGAATATTGTATATCCCCTGGTTTTTCTCTAAGATAAGTGATTAATTCTAAAGGTGGTTGAATTCTATAGCTGTCAAAATAGATTTTATCTTGGCTATTTTTGTACCAAGCAACCCAATGAGTTCCTTTTGTTTCATCTGTAAGATCTCCATCCAAATTCATTATTCCGCATTCTTTCTTTCTATGTTTTTTAGGAAGTTCAGTTCTAATAAATACTCCTCTAAAATTTGGTATTTTTAATTTTTGTAACAGCATCTTCAAGTTGAAAATTTGAAAGAGGTTATATTGGTAATTTTATTGACTTTGTCCCGTTTTCTATTTCTATAAACTGGTCAAAACTTTGTTCTGTCATGTTTAATCTAAATAAAATGGAGTTATATTGTGTGAAATGTAAAAAGAAAACAGATACTTCAGATTTGGAATATGCAAAAAGCAAAAATAATAGAAATATGTTGCAGGGTATGTGTGCTATCTGTGGAACTATAAAAACTAAATTCATTAAAGCTTCAGAAGTAGTGTATGAAGGAGGCAACCTAAATAGTATAATTAATAAATTACCATTTGAATTGCATTTACCAGGACATAATTTTACTGGTCCAGGAACTAATTTAAGGAAAAGATTAAATCCTGATCTTACGCCTAAAGAATGGAGCAAACCAATTAATAGAGTTGATGAAGCTGCAATGAATCATGATATTTGTTATTTACAAAACGAAGATAGAAAAACAAGAAATGAAATTTGTGATAAAAAGATGTTACAAGATTTAAATATTTTCAATCCTAGTATGAGAGAAAGAATCGATAAAGGAATTGTTGGTAATATTATTAAAGCCAAGGTTGCATTAGGAATGGGTGTTTCTACAAGTTAAAAAAAACTTCAGAATGCAAAATCTTAACATTATCTGTGCTTTGATCCGCTTTTCATGTATGTGAAACAGTCGTACCTGTGACGTAGGGCTACTGCCAAGAGCTTGGTTATTATCTGACGTCACTTAGAAAACGAGAGCTCATGTTATGAGCCTTGGGGGAATATATTTTTAGCATAGCCAAATTTTTTAGGTGTATTAGAGAGGGGAATATTTTTTCAACAGCTAAAAACACGCTATTTTTGTTTTGGTTTTAGGTTGCTCCAACACACACAATATGCAATTCATTATTTTTTATATTTGTCTTTTAAAAAATCTGCTATGAATTCTATTTTAAAATATTATCAATACCTTTCAAAAAAATGCAGGTGTGTTCATCCCGTAATTAGTGTCAAATTTCACAAGTTAGCTATTTTTTGGATGTGAAAGTACCTTAAAAAAATGGAGGTGTGCTCATCCCTTAATTAGTGTCAAATTTCACAAGTTAGCTATTTTTTGGATGTGAAAGTACCTTAAAAAAATGGAGGTGTGCTCATCCCTTAATTAGTGTCAAATTTCACACAAGTTAACTATTTTTGGATGTGAAAGTACCTTTAAAAAAAATAAATAAATAAAGGAAGGTGTTCTCATCCCCTAATTAGTGTCAGATTTCACAAGTTAACTATTTTTTGAATGTGAAAGTACCTTTAAAAAAAAAAATTTTTAATGGAGGTGTTCTCATCCCCTAATTAATACACGTAGTGACATCTTTTTTTGAGGTTGTTCTCTAGACAGCTGCAGTCCCATGCTGACGAGATCTGTCTTCCCGGGTTTGTCTGGAGTCGTCCTACTCTAGATGACTTCAGCCTTCTGTGCTGGGCTCACCAACCCAGGCTTTTATGCAGGGTGTGCTCCTTGGACACTGTAGTTTAATCCCTTATGCTTAAGGGAAAGTGTCATGAAGTAGAAGATAAGACAAGAAAAAGGATGTCCTCCTCAAGAGAGAGAGGGGACAAGTGCTATTTGTCCCATAGCTGGGGGATGTGTTGGTTGCAGCCAGAACATTTACCACTCGCCGGTGGGTTCTGCGCTGTCACCATATGAGGCCCCATCCTGCTCCCGCCTTTTGGTCTGGCCTTTCACCTTCAGTCTGTTCGGCTTGGTTAGCCCTGCCAGGAGTTAGACTCCCGCCGACATAGTCTGAAGGATCCTAAAGGCACACAAACCCTCCAACCACGATAAGGTAGGCTAATATGGAGGAGACGTGCATACGAAATCGATCTAAAGAAGAAGAAGATATCTCTTTTACTCTTTGATTGTTGGTTCTCTTCTTTTGTGTGTTTACTTTGTTTGCAATATATTTCAGCAACAATTTTATTTTATTTTTCAGGATTTCAAAACCTTTATAGAGGAGGAGAGAGACGATCACGCTACAACACAATGGTATCAAGGGTCGATTCCTTCCAAAGTTCAACTCACATGACAAAAGTGTAACTATATTATCATAAATAAAGGAACTGCAACTTGAAGGAGAGGAGGCTGTCTATGTTTTCTGTTTTGATAAGTCTGTGGGAAAGTTGTATTATTCTTCTTTTGTCGTCACACTGCTACCAGGTTATTGCCCAGTGTCGTGGTTTTATGTTTTTGTCTTGCGCTGTTCTGGTGGCTTGTGTGATTGTTATTTTTACTCTTTGACAGGATTCTGCTATGCCATCTAACCATCTTTTTCGTGGTCTTCCTCTCGCCTTCTTTTCTGATGTTCTGTTGTAGAAGACTCTGTACAATGTGGAGTTTGGTTGCACTCTTATTAAGTGGTCAAACCACTTCATTATTTGTTTCTAAATGTAATTCAAGCAAGGTTCTGTGCCAAGTTTCTTTCTTATGCTGATGTTGGTGACTCTGTCTTTCTGGTGTTGTTGGTAACTTTTCGCAGGCAGCGCATTTCACATGTAGTTATTTTTAGCGACTGCGCTTTGCTCATTGTCCATGTTTGGCTCTGGTAATACAAAGTAGGTATGAAAATGCTGTTGATCATCTGTTGTATTAAATTTGGGAATGCCCAAGTGAACTTTTGAATCACATTTATTGACTCGTCTCGCATGCTTTGATATGGTAGGCAATAATTCAAGTAGTAGCATATCTCTTGCGGAAAGTAACTTTCATCACAGCTCGTCTGAAAAACTATCATCTGTCTCTAGTAAGTTCTTCCGCTTTCTCTAGCGTCATGTTAAAGGTTTCTTTGATGTCCTGCTGCCACCTTCATCTTGGTCGTTCCCTGCCTTGATCCAGGAACCATTCTTTCCATTACAGTTTTCTCCAAACAACTGTGACGTTTAAAGTGGCTAAAATACTCGTATTTCATCTTCCGAGACATGATGTTATTTATGAACAAATGCGCCTTGCTATGCAGGTCGTGTAGGATGTCTTTGTTTTTTTCTCTTCACTGTCCATGATGTTCTAAAAATTTCTGTAATACCTTGTTTCAAAAGCTTCTATTTTGTTCTTTATTGTTTGTGTTATGGTCCCCGATTCACATCCATATGTTGCTACAGGGAAAATATATGTTCTTAGAAGTCTTACTTTTGTTTTTTGTGTCGTGCCATAGTTTCTTCATGCTGACCACCCTCTGGAAAGCTATGTCTAGTGTTCTATTTCGTACAATCTCCATTGTTGTCAATTATACAGCCAATGTGTTCAAAATATGTGACGTTCTCAATGTTTTTCTTCTTCTTCTTTGCGTTCGTTCTTTACGACCAATTTTAATCACTCTATTTGATCTTTGCCAAGAACGTGTATACGTTGCACATTGGTTTGGTAGACCAATACGTTCTACACGTTTAGGACATGTGCATCCGATTTCAGCCAAACCTCCTTAGTCGCCTCTTACGACATGCGTGGCAGGTAACAGTGGTTCTATTCTTTACGCCCCAAATTTGGGCACCGGTAACCACTCGGGCGTCAATGTTTTTCATTATTGATGGTAATCTTGGATGGTAATTTTGCTTTGTTTGGGACATAATTTTAGTTTTCTTTATATTCAGAAAAAGTTCTGAACTTCGCTGTGTTTTTTTGACAGGCATTAATTGTGCAACCAGAAAGTAGATTTTCACAAACGAACATTCTTCTTCACGTTTCAACTTCTAACGGAGCACAGGTCTTCAACAAACTTCTTCCAGCTCTTTTTTTCTCCTGCCATCCCTTCCAATTCTTTCCATGTTTCACCTATCCTTTTCATATCAGTCTCCAGCTCTCTTCTCCAGGTATGTCTAGGTCTTCACCTACTCCTCTTTCCCTGTGGGTTCCAAAACATTGCCTGTTTTGCAATGCTTCCAGTCGGTCTTCTCAACGTTTGTCCTATTCATCGCCAGCATTTCTTCCTTAACTCTTTCTTCACTAACAAATGAATATTATCGCTAGTAATTATATGTATATGGTAACAAAAAGTTGTAGTTTGTTCTAGCTAGCTACTTATGTCTTCAAAAGTCATGGAAAACTTGGGGTTTTCCCTGCTCTCTCGCTCTCGTGTGCCTTTCTATCCCTGATTGGGGCACAAACTCTCAACCAATTCACGTCAAGTATTCATATTCCTTTACTTAACTTGTTCATGGTTCGTTGAATTTTGTGGCAAACATTTTCTCCCCGATATGGTAGTCAGCCTCTAGCCGAAACCTACCTTATTCAACATGACTTGTAGGCCGCAGTTTTACTATTATTTGCTCCCTTTGCGAGCTTTTTCAAAGTGGAAAACTTATATTTTCCCCTATTACTGCCTAATTACATATACAGTGAAACATTGTAGGAATCATATTCATTGGCTCCAATGCTTATCTTGGGGGTTCTTAAAACTCCTTATTCTCTTGCTACAATAAACTTAAAGCTGTGTGCATGTATGATGTGTGCAAGTATGTCATATGTGTATACTTATGTGTATGTATGCTGTTGTATTGTCTCAAATATACAAGCACAAATAGTTTATCGCATGTGTTTGTGTAAACACTGTTCGATTGAATCTGACCTGACTATTCTGTGTTCTATAGACGACGCTGTTTATAACAGACATGACTCAGCGAAACTTTCTTTTAGAGAGCTAGCCGGATGTATTCTTAAAAACTCTCATCTGAAGGACTAGGCAATGAGTCCTCAAACAAATAAAAGTTTGTGGTCAAATCTGTTTATGACGTCCCCCTTTAAAATTCCCCTCGGGTTCCACTCAAGCGCTTATCTGGTAACACTCGACTATGTCTTCCGCAGCGTATGCCCGACCCATCACCATCTTATCCTTTTAATCTGGGTTCCTGTCTTACGTTTATCTCCAGATCTGTGTTTGCAACTCTGGCATACCATCATACTGTACATCATATACGTATAATTGATTTGTGCCAGGTGTGCGCTGCACGCCAAAGCGAAGCTGCCAAAGTCTATTTGTAATAATATATCATGAGAATATTTTTATTATTTAAAAATTGAATTGTGCCATAATTTTTCTAACATTAAAAAAAAAAAAAAACTGTTAGTAATATTCAAGAGATAAGAGAAGGTGGCGATGGATAGAACACACACTGAGGAAACCCTCTAACAGCATCACAAGACAGGCTCTCCGATGGAACCCCAGGGCAATAGAGGTAGGGAAGGACCCAGGAACACTTGGAAATGGAAGTTGGAGACAGAATGCAAGAAAATGGGGAGAGAGTGGAGAGATCTGGAAATTATTGCATTGGATAGACGAGCTTGGAAGGCCTTGGTTGCGGACCTATGCTTACCTAGGGGCGAAGTGTAAAGAAGTTGGTAATATTGTTTAAATAATGTTTTATTGCTGATAAATGCGAGAAATTGAGCACATGGCGTAATCATGGGCGTCCACCGACGTTTTTCTAGGGAGGTGCAAAATCTGAAAGAAAATAAATGTTAGTTGGTAGTTTACCTCGCAAAAATGGAGAAGACTAGATTCTCATAAATTGTTTATTCAAAAATTAATTTTCCAGGGCGTTCCCCTCCGCCTTGCTCCCATCCACCTCCTTGCCTTAACGTATGTACCCCACGAAAACGGGAATAATTAGAAACAGTAAGTTGTAGATATTTAATAAAATCCGATAGAAATATGACAAGAAGGCTCTGTCTGGGAACCCGGAGAAGAAGCCAGAGAGAATGTATGACAAGAAGGGCCCTGTTCGGCAACCCGGAGAAGAAGCGAGAGAGAATGTATGACAAGAAGGGCCCTGTTCGAGAACCCGGAGAAGAAGCGAGAGAGAATGTATGACAAGAAGGGCCCTGTTCGAGAACCCGGAGAAGAAGCGAGAGAGAATGTATGACAAGAAGGGCTCTGTTCGGCAACCCAGAGAAGAAGCGAGAGAGAATGTATGACAAGAAGGGCCCTGTTCGGGAACCCGGAGAAGAAGCGAGAGATAATGTATGACAAGAAGGGCTCTGTTCGGCAACCCGGAGAAGAAGCGAGAGATAATGTATGACAAGAAGGGCTCTGTTCGGGAACCCGGAGAAGAAGCCAGAGAGAATGTATGACAAGAAGGCTCTGTCTGGCAACCCGGAGAAGAAGCCAGAGAGAATGTATGACAAGAAGGGCCCTGTTCGGCAACCCGGAGAAGAAGCGAGAGAGAATGTATGACAAGAAGGGCCCTGTTCGGCAACCCGGAGAAGAAGCGAGAGAGAATGTATGACAAGAAGGGCTCTGTTCGGCAACCGGAGAAGAAGAGAGAGAATGTATGACAAGAAGGGCTCTGTCGGCAACCCGGAGAAGAAGCGAGAGAGAATGTATGACAAGAAGGGCCCTGTTCGGCAACCCGGAGAAGAAGCGAGAGAGAATGTATGACAAGAAGGGCCCTGTTCGGCAACCCGGAGAAGAAGCGAGAGAGAATGTATGACAAGAAGGCTCTGTTCGCAACCCGGAGAAGAAGCGAGAGAATGTATGACAAGAAGGGCTCTGTTCGGCAACCCGGAGAAGAAGCGAGAGAGAATGTATGACAAGAAGGGCCCTGTTCGGCAACCCGGAGAAGAAGGAGAGAGAATGATGACAAGAAGGGCTCTGTTCGCAACCGAGAAGAAGCAAGAGAGAGGCAGCCTAGAAGTACAGTGAGACGATATTTGGAGGCAGAGATTAATAATAAACAGACGAGCTGGAAGCATAGTTAAAGATAGGAAGACTTGACATGAATTGGTTGAGGGCATATGCCTCAATCGGGCTTAAAAAGTTATATATATATATCACGTATTTATATTACGTATATACTCGTATATACTATTAAAGCTGTTTCATTTATTGTTCATTCATATTATAAACTAAATCTCGCCCACATTGTAAATATTCTTCTTCTTCGTGTGCTCCATATCGACCACTTGTTAACCAATCTGTGTGATTTATATGTGATCTGAGCCTGAGAGCGATTGTACGTTGTGCCAGCACATACGATCTCTGCGATGCTTTTTATTTACTAGGGTAGCTTCTCTAGGTCCTACATCAGTCGCCTCCTACGGCCTGCTTTGTAGGTCGCAGTGGTACTTTTGCTTGGGCACCGGCACCGCACGGGCGACATTGCAAATATAAGAGAAATGATTGAATATGTCCAACAAATAGCCATTCTCTCTTCGTTCCTATAAATTATGTTTGGTTTCTATCAAGACTGTATTATTTGATAAAGTTTCAACGTAATTTTAAAACAATTAATCAATGTGTATGTACGAAATAAGAAAAAAAGTAAAGGAACTCTTTCATACCTCGTGGTATATAGGTCAATACAGTGTTAGGCCTGTATTTTCATTGACCGTCGGTACACGATGGGTGATGTGGTCAGCATCACGCCGGCCGCCTTTACTTTCACAGAGCATGTCTGGTACCCAATTAAGGCTGAGTCGACCTCAGAGCCGTCGCGGTTAAATTGGTTACAATCTAACTATATATTCGTCGCAAGCCTTCGCGAAAAAATCAATCTGTAGCACCATATTAGACGTCATCACTACACCTGATTTTATAAGGTGAACGAAAAACACATCTTCAGACTATGATCATTATCTAGATATTAGTCATTAATTAGATATTAGTCATTAATTAGATATTAGTCATTAATTAGATATTAGTCATTAATTAGATATTAGTCATTAATTAGATATTAGTCATTAATTAGATATTAGTCATTAATTAGATATTAGTCATTAATTAGATATTAGTCATTAATTAGATATTAGTCATTAATTAGATATTAGTCATTAATTAGATATTAGTCATTAATTAGATATTAGTCATGAACTAGATATTAGTCATGAACTAGATATTAATCATGAACTAGATATTAATCATGAACTAGATATTAGTCATGAACTGGATATTAGTCATGAACTAGATATTAGTCATGAACTAGATATTAGTCATGAACTAGATATTAATCATGAACTAGATATTAATCATGAACTAGATATTAATCATGAACTAGATATTAATCATGAACTAGATATTAGTCATTAATTAGATATTAGTCATGAACTAGATATTAATAATGAACTATATATTAATCATAAACTATATATTAATCATGAACTAGATATTAATCATGAACTAGATATTAGTCATGAACTGGATATTAGTCATGAACTAGATATTAGTCATGAACTAGATATTAGTCATGAACTAGATATTAATCATGAACTAGATATTAATCATGAACTAGATATTAGCCATGAACTAGATATTAGTCATGAACTAGATATTAGTCATGGACTAGATATTAGTCATTAATTAGATATTAATCATGAACTAGATATTAGTCACGAACTAGATATTAATCATGAACTAGATATTAGTCATGAACTAGATATTAGTCATGAACTAGATATTAGTCATGGACTAGATATTAGTCATGGACTAGATATTAGTCATGAACTAGATATTAATCATGAACTAGATATTAATCATGAACTAGATATTAGCCATGAACTAGATATTAGTCATGAACTAGATATTAGTCATGGACTAGATATTAGTCATTAATTAGATATTAATCATGAACTAGATATTAGTCACGAACTAGATATTAATCATGAACTAGATATTAATCATGAACGAGATATTAGCCATGAACTAGATATTAGTCATGAACTAGATATTAGTCATGGACTAGATATTAGTCATGAACTAGATATTAGTCATGAACTAGATATTAGTCATGAACTAGATATTAGTCATGAACTAGATATTAGTCATGAACTAGATATTGGTCATGAATTAGATACCTCTGAAGTCGGAGAAGGCACGCCTGTATGTCGAGAGACACTGATAAAAATGAAAGTAACCCTCACGCAAAAATCTATCAGAAGCGCCATACCAGGCTCCAGGTTATACCTGAATTCATAGCAGGCGAACGCAAGAAGAAGAAGAAGAACTAACTAGACATTTGCCCTAAACTAGACAGTAGTCATTACTAGAAATGTGTCATAAAGTAGATATTAATTATTAATTAGATATTGAGCATTTCTTGGACATTGATTATTAACTAGATCATATGTTCCCAAAGTGGGCCTGTCCCTCCACTCCCAGTGGGCGCTGAAGGTATCTAGGGGGCGATAGTGTTTTCAAAGGCATTGGGGGAGGAGGAGTTCAGGCGATTAGGGTCGGTGGCTCCTTAAAGAAGAAATTAATAAATTCTATTTATCTATTTTGAAATAAACTATTTTTGTGATTTTGCGATTGAATAATCATTTAAAATTTGAATTCTGCATTTTAATTCATCTTATGCCCATCTTACACGATCCATTTTTCATCAATTTTCTATTTCATTCATATAATCATTTGAAAATTGATCATGTATGACAGATATATATATATGCTGGGACCTATAGAAAAGTTCTTCATTGAGGCCTTGCAGACAGCTTTATATCTAGGTGTCCTACTCTGGTGCGTCTTCCTCTCCGAAAGTTCACAGAACAACATTTATTTTGGTAAAGTTTAAATTCATCATATGCCAAAACATATATATATATATATAGAGAGAGAGAGAGGACGACACATAAGTATAAACATTTTATAAACATTTATAGTAACAATTCAAGCAATATAGAGAAAAGGTGTATATAAACAAATATCTCAAACAATTCGTGTTGTTTTACTGATCGCAAGATTATCATAAATATAAGATATATATATATCTATGTTGTAGAGTTGTTTCGTTAGTTTTTGCTTTCACAATTTTCAGAGCTGTGATCACCAATGTTGTATTTACTATGTGTTTCTAATTATTGGATGAGAATTAATAAATTGAATGTCGGAAAGAAAGATGCGAGTTTGTTATTTTACGAAATTAACCAATTTCCTTCTGTTCTCGAGCGTGAACGTTTGACTGATGAATAATAATATTTGATGGTGGTTGGATTTAATCTGATGGAATGATGTTCTGAATATGAGAATATATTGGTCAGGAACTTTGCACTTATGAATAAGTTTTCTGCTTCACGTTCTCACTGGATTGGGATTTCGGATTCTCTAATAAAGGCAGCTGCCTGCCTCAATTTATAAGCCTTTCTTGGACGCTGGCGCAAGTGGACCACCTCTTTCTTCTCAAGTCTGCATACTGGGGCAGTTCTGTAGGATATAATTTCTATGATTTCTGCTTCCCGTTTGTGCCGACCTCTTCCCGCAGTTAAGTTTTGACCATCCTCGTGATGGTAGGCCTGACATTCTTACTGCGTGACTAAATCTCCGAGGCAGAATCCGCTATCCCATTCCTCATTGTGATAACATGGGGTCGTTGCACCATGTTATGCGCCTTACGGCCTGGTGCATCCGTTTTCTGCAAGCATTTGTTTCTGGTTAGCATTCCTATTATGAATAAATGTAAGCAGTTATTCATTCTTTGTGTTCTCTCTCTCTTCTTTCTTTGCTTTCGTTCTTCACGACCAATTTAAATCACTCTTTGTGATATGTTTGATCTTTGCAAAGAACGTGTATACGTTGCACATTGGTTTGGTAGGTCACTAAACGCATAGACTTCTACACGACTGGACACATGCATCTGATTTCATCCAAACCTCCTAGTCGCCTCTTCGACATGCGTGGCAGGTAACAGTGGTTCTATTCTTTACACCCCAAATATGGGCCCTGGTAAACACACGGTGACAGTGTGGTCTGGTTCTGCGTCAAGCAAAGTTGAGATCAGATAGTCTCTATTGTGAGAAGTGCATAGCTTCTCGGCCTCTTGGTTAAGATTAAGGTCTAGCGCTCTCTTGATCGCGGCCAAAGTGTGGGAGCCTTCAGTAACACCGTACCTTCTTCTGCCTTCTCACTAGATTGGGATTTTGGATTCTCTAATAAAGGCAGCCGTCTGCCTCAGATTATCAGCCACGCCATACAGTTTGCCTTCTGCGTTCTCACTAGATTGGGATTTCAGATTCTCTAATAAAGGCAGCCATCTGCCTCAGATTATCAGCCACGCCATACAGTTTGTCTTGGACGCTGGTGTAAGTAGATCACCTCTTTTTTCTCAAGTCTGCACACTGGGGCAGTTCTGTAGGATATAATTTCTATGATTTCTGCTTCCCGTTTGTGCCGACCTCTTCCGCGGTAAGTTTTGGCCACCCTCATGATGGTAGGTCTGACATTCTTACTGCGAGGCTAAATCTCCGAGGCAGATTGGCGACCGTAGAATCCGTTAACCTTTTCCTGATTGTGAGGGGTCGTTGCACCATGTTATGAGCCTTACAGCCTGGTGCATCCGTTTTCTGCAAGCATTTGTTTCGGTTAGCATTCCCTAAAAAACACCATATGGAACAATAAAACCTTAAACAAAACTTCCAACCTCTCATTCGAAAGTTTGATGTAGCTCGTGGTACGGACTCGCAGGATCTAGTAAGAGACATATCGTAAGAGGTGACTGATGTAGGGAAGCTACCCTAGTAAATAAAAATCGTAGCAGAAATGTGATGTGTTGGTCTACTTGTAGGCGCATTACTGGCACAACGTACAATCGTTCATATGCTCAGATCACATACAAATCACAAAGAGTGGTTAACAAGTGGTCGATATGGAGCGTTCGAAAAGACTGCTTCAGAATGTTGCCAGAGCCCGCAATGGAAGCAAAAAATATTAACACTGCAACCTACAAGTCATGTTGTAAGAGGCGACTGAGGTAGGGACCATGAGATGCTACCCTAGTAAATAAAAAGCGTAGCAGAAATCTTCTTCTTCTTCAGCGATCTCTGGTCATGCGCTTAATTTACTGTGGACCACAACTGGGCAGACAGCTTCAGGTCTGTCAGGTTTCCCAAAGCTTAGTTTTCAGGTCGACTGGGTGTGCCACATGTTGCTTCTCAGCTCACACGAAGAGGACAGTCTTGCAGGATATGCTCTGGTGTCTGTTCTGCCTGCTGACACTGGCAGAGAGCTGTTTGACTTATTCCTAGTCTGTATAAGTGTTTGTTGAGTCTGCAGTGTCCGTGCGTAGTCGAAATATAATGACCTGGTCTGTTCTGCTTAGGTCTTTGATGGAGTCTTTCCATAATCATATCCAGTGTTTGTCTTCCAGTCTACTGCAGATTTTTCTGTATGAGGGTTTTGACCTCTTGAAAGACAAGGGTTGGTAAATTTGCTCTTTGGCACTGCCCTCCTTAGCTAAGACATCAGCACTCTCATTGCCTGCAATGCCACAGTGAGATGGAATCCACTGCAAGTGAATTTCTGCCTTTCTGAAAGCTGAGCAAGTTCTCTTTGTAGTTTTTGTACTGTGCTGTCAGTGGATTTAGCCTCCAGGGCTTGTATAGCTGACAATGAGTCTGTAAGAAATACCATCTTGCTTGCAGCTGCTTGCAGCTTATTCATGTGCTGTGCTGCCATCAGAAGGGCTATGAGTTCTGCTTTGTAGTTGGAACATATTCTTCCAGTAGGAGCCGCTAGAGACACAGTGGTAGCATCTGGGTGCCTAATGTACACTCCTGCTCCACCATTCATGGTTGTCCATTGCCGATCCATCTGTGTAAATTCTTATCCAGCTGTCTTCTGGAAACATGTAATGGAGATGTTCCATTGTAATTGCTTTTTCACTAGATTAGGTTCGGCATCTTTGCTTAATAATTTAGGGATGGAGGTTGAGAAGTTTAGTGGTACTGAGTCTGGTTCCCAGTGATCAAAAAGCAATTCTTCAGGTATGGAATTATGATTTAGTAGTTCCAAGTATGACTTTCCTATTTCTTTTGCTTTGTGGTTTAGACTTGTGCGCTTTAGTCTGTTCTTTGTTCTAGCCGCCATTTTTTCATGCAGTGGATGGTGAGGCATTCTTTTGATCCTTTCAGTCTGTAGAATCACTTTCTCCTTCTTCTGTCTTCCAAGGCTGGATGTTGGCTGCCTTTTCCATTTCTACAATTGGTGTAGATTTCATGGCTCCCAAAATAGTACGCAGACACCTGTTTTGTGTTTTTCCAGTATCGATTTGTTTGAATGGGCTGCTGATATCCATGTCGATGATGCATATTCGAGGGTCGGTCTAACTGCACCAGTGTACACCTGACTCAGGATTCGAATATCAGCTCCCCATGTAGTTCCAGCCAGCTTCCGCATCACACTTTGTTTCCTCATAGCCTTTCTGTTTGTTACCATTATGTGATGTTTCCATGTCAGACGACTGTCAAGCTTAACTCCCAAAAGGTTGGAGTATGGGAACGGGGAACGATATCATCGTTAAATTTCAGTCTGAAGTGTTCTTCCTTTGTTGACAATGAGAAAAGCGTTGCTATAGTTTTGCTCGGGTTTATTTCTAGACCCCATTTACTTGCCCACATTATGACGCTGTTCAGGCTGGCCTGGAGTTTAAAGATGGCAGGACCCAGAAACTCGGAGGTGTACCACACAGCTAGATCATCAGCATGGAGAGAGTGTGATACATGTCTGGGCAGAGTTTGTGGCAGATCATTAATATATACCAGGAAAAGCAATGGGGACAGTACGCTGCCCTGTGGGACTCCTGCTCTTAATTTGAATCTGGTACTGTGCACTCCATCCAATTTACAGATGCTTGTCTATGGGTAAGAAAGTCTTTTATCCAATAGTACATTCTACCCCGTATTCCACTGCGTAAGAGCTTGAGTAGCAAACCATCTTTCCAGACTTTGTCGAAGGCCTTAGACATGTCGAAGAATACTGTGAGGGTTTTCTTCTTTTCTTGGAAGCCATTTTCTATGTCCTGTGCGAGGTATGCCACTTGGTCATCAGTGCTTCTATGCTGCCTGTAGCCTGTCTGGGCTGGATCCAGTTTATGGTTGGATTCTAAAACCACTGGAGTCTAGTGGTTATCACTCTCTCCAGCAGTTTTGCAGTGCAACTTAGCAAACTTATAGGTCTGTAGCTCTCGGATCCTTTTGTCTTTTCCACTTTTGAAAATTGGGTGGATTGTGGCATTTTTCCAGATGTCTGGGACTCTCCTGTCTCCAACTATTGTTAAAAATCTGGAGTAGAAGACTGTGCAATTGGGCCTATTTGTTTGAGCATGTCGTTTGATACTCCAGCAGAAATCTGATGTGCTGGTCTACTTGTAGGCGCATTACTGGCACAACGTATCGCTCTTAGATCACATAAAATCACACTGAGTGGCTAAAAAGTCGCGGTATGGAGCGCTCAAGAAGCTGGTCTTCATAAAAACTACTAATATTCTTCCTCTTCTTGTTCGCTGTTCAATATCTACACAATGTGTCCGGTTAGTTGTTAGTTCATCAACGCTTACAAACAGCATTGAATGGATGTGTGTCTCTATTAGCCAGTCTTTTCCGACTTCATTCATCAGGTGACTATCTTGCCTGAAATGTATGCGAAAGAAGCAGCTTTGTACCACCTGAAGACTGTTTTCGATGCCTTTCCATCAAAGGCACAAAACATAATTATTTTCACAGATTCAATGTCTGCCCTTCAAGCTCTAGAAGATAGTGGACATTGTAAATCTGAACTATCCCATATAGCCCTAGATATTGACAGACTTATTACATCACATGACATCAAAATAACCATGTAGTGGATCCCTGGACATTCAAACACACCTGGAAATGACAAAGCAGATAGGCTAGCCAATAAAGGGTCAAGACAGGAACAACCAATCACAGCAACAACTCTCCATACAGCAAAGCAAATCCTAATGACAACAAATAAAGAAATTTGGCTGAACAGATGGGCCATGGGAAACACAGGAAGAGAGGTGTACACCATATGGCCAACCCTAACATTAATGACAACATCAACCACCTTACAAGAAGAGATCAGAGTACCATTTTTAGACTCCGAACCCAACACATAACACTTAATAATCACTTGAACAGAATTCATCCACAACACACTCCAGAGTGCCAACTGTGTGCACATCATCATGAAACCGTTCACCACCACTCTTCAAGTGCCAAGCACTAGATGACATCAGAAAGACCCTCCTTCCTTGAAGGCCAGATAAATGGAACACATTATACAGAACAAAAGAACAACTTACAAACACATGCAGATACCACTACATAGCATTGGGCCAAAGGACAAGAGCTCAAGTGCCGCTGGATCATTGAAGAAGAAGAAGACAATCTTGCAGGATGTGTTCGGTTGTCTGTCCACATGTGGGTGATGGAACCAGTCTTAATCTTCTTCTTCTTGAACGCTTCCATATCAACCACTCTGTCATGATTTGTATGTGATCTGAGCCTAAGAGTTATCATACGCTGTGCCAGTTATGCCCTACAAGAGGCCAGCACATCCAATTTCTGCGCTGCTTTTATTTACTAGGGTAGCATCCCTATGGCCTACATCAGTCGCCTCTTACGACATGCATTGTAGGTCGCAGTGGTACTATTCTTTGCTTCCTTGTGGCCCCAGCACCACGCAGGCGGTCAAAACTAGTAATCACTAACTGTCCTTAACGCCAAGTGGTTACCAGGGCCCAAATTTGGGGTGTAAAGAATAGAACCACTGTTACCTGCCACGCATGGCGAAGAGGCAACTAGGAGGCTGAAATCGGATGCACATGTCCTAAACTGTAGAAGTCTATGCGTTTAGGGGCCTACCAAACCAATGTGCAACGTATACACGCTCTTGGCAATGATCAAACATATCACAAAGAGTGATTAAAATTGGTCGAAAGAACGAATGCAAAGAAGGAGACTGTCCTTTAACTGCTTCAGAAACTATAGTATCTTGAATAAAACAACAACAAAAATAGTGTTTTTTTCTTCACAATATTTCATGGCAAAAGGGTTATTATACACACACAACAACGAAATACATCAGACCAGATATGTATAGAATAATGATATAGATAATGAATGAAAACAATGATGATACAAATGGTATCGATTGTTATCAATCATTGAAATTAGTGAACTGAATTATGTTTGTTACAATCAATAAATTAAATAGCTAAACAGGGTGTGAGGCAGAGTGTGAGGCAGGAAGATGAAGAATGTTAAACCACAGCAGTTATATTTCTATTCTCAATAACATGTCAATACAGAAATAGAGACTTGTCAATATATCAATACAGAAATAGAGACTTGTCATTATATCAATACAGAAATAGAGACTTGTCAATATATCAATCCAGAAACAACAGACTTGTCAATATATCAATACAGAAACAAAAAACTTGTCAATATATCAATACAGAAACAAAAAACTTGTCAATATATCAATACAGAAACAACAAACTTGTCAATTTATCAATACAGAAACAAAAAACTTGTCAATATATCAAGACAGAAACAACAAACTTGTCAATATATCAAGACAGAAACAAAAACTTGTAAATATATCAAGACAGAAACAACAGACTTGTCAATATCAACACAGAAACAACAGACTTGTCAATATATCAAGACAGAAACAAAAACTTGTCAATATATCAAGACAGAAACAACAGACTTGTCAATATCAAGACAGAAACAACAGACTTGTCAATATATCAAGACAGAAACAAAAACTTGTCAATATCAACAAAGAAACAACAGACTTGTCAATATCAAGACAGAAACAACAGACTTGTCAATGTCAATACAGAAAACAAAGACATGTCAATATTAAGCATTAATAACAACAACATTTTTGAACACAAGATAAACAACTCAAATTTGTTGACTATTCTTGAAATCTGTCAGTGTTTGTCTTATACAATTGTTATACTGTCGCAACTTTATGATTATTTTATTATCTATAGAGGTCTGGTCACATCTTCTAACTAGATATTTTGTCCAATTTAACCCTTTCGCTGCTACATACTTTCCAAAGGCTAAGCTAAAAATAGCTACTCTTTGTTTCTAGGTCACAAACGTGTATATACGCCTATAGCAGTGACAGTAGCAATGTATAATGTGTTAACATGTCTTTAGCCCACAGAGGAGAGATAATAACAGACTTGTTAATGCGTCTTTAGAAGTGAATGGGGAAAACGTATATATACGTCCTTAGCAGCTAAATCGTAATTTCCTATATGAGCATCAGAGCAAACACATTATAATGAGATGTAAACAAGGTCTTGCAGAAGACAAAACAATCACATGTCCAGACCTTGACCAGTTGGTTCTTCTATTTCATTCATCGGAGACAGGTTGTATGTTGTGAAGAAGAAGATTGCAGCAAAACTGTGATATCTGTGTCTTTCAGAATAAAAAATCTTCTTCTTGCATTCACCCATTATGAATTCAGAGCCCGGTATGGCTTGTCTGATTTTCTTTTATCAGTATCCCCACCAGGACACAGGCGTGTCTTCCCAGATGTAATGAAACATTTGTTTACTGTGTGACTATTTTGGACACAAAAATCTTCCCTCTTCAATCACTACTTATTCAACTAGTCTGCAGTTAAGCAGTCTGTTAACAAGTCAAACTGGCTGAAAATCCAAGAATATCTCCGGTATGTGGACACTAGTGAAGACTTTTAACAATTTCGATATTGCTGACCCGTAATGGAGTAAGACAAACAAGTTTATGGTTATGTATATAGGAGTGCGCGTAGCGTAGTTGTTAGTGAACTCGCTCTCAAGGCTGGTGGTCTGGGTTCAACTCCCGCAGTGTGCGTGGAATTTTTCCGACCGCAGTGGTCTCAGGTTGACCCAGCCTCAACTGGATACCAGACATGCTCTGGGAAAGTAAAGGCGTGATGCTGACCACATCACCCATCCTGTGCCGACGGTCAATGAAAAATACAGGCCTAACACTGTATTACCCTATATACCACGAGGTATGAGAGGGTTCCTTTACTTTTTTTTTTTACTTATATACCTCTAAAGGTCTTAAAAAGCGGTACCACAGGCAGTAACGACAGTTAATTGTATCAACAATCTCCTTTCCATACATAAACTTCAATAGATGACAAATGTGTTACTGTATTGTCCATTCCATTCTCAAAATTTTGAGAGTACCAGTAAGCACAGATGTTAGAGTATTCGTTTCCTAGACGAGTAATCTTGACTCGATCTCCAGTTGGAGTGAAACTTTTTTTAAAACTTTTTCTGCACAAAATATCTCTCAGGTCAACCTGACTAAGCTTCCTCCTCACTCAAACTGTACGATGTTCTAGTCTATTCCTATTTTGAGAGCCATCTTGTTTGACTGATTTGATTTTTGTCTTCTAATGGTATGTAACTGGTACATTTAGTTGCTTATCTGCAGAATCTTTCTTAATTAGTGTGTGTTTTCTTCTGCTTCCTCTTGCATTTGCCCGTAATGAATACAGGCATAGTCAGGGCACCTGGTATGGTGCTGCCTTGTGGATTTTTGCATGAAGGCCTGCTTTTTTTCCTTTATACCAGTGTTCCCTCCATAGAGGCCTGCCTTCTCCGACTACAGATGTGTCTATTCTCTTGATAACTGGCATTCTACAGTGAGACAGTATCCATTGCATGGTAAACTTGCGCTGGTTGTACAGTGCAAAAAGTAATCTGTGGATCTGGCCATTTTCTAGACTAATTTCTTAGAGTGCTTATCTTATCTTTCAATTCAGAATGGCACTGTTGGACTAAATTACCACCTAAACAGAATAAACCCCACTCACCACATTGTGGAAAGTACAGTCATTTGTGTAGATGGTACAGCTGCCTGTGTTCTCTGCCTGTGTCTGCCCTCCCACGGGAGCAAGAATAGTAACACTGTGACCTAAAGGCATGTCATAAGAGGTGACTGATGCAGGGCCTAGGAAGGTTCTTTAAATAAAAGCATTGCAGAAATCGATGTGCTGGCCAATTGTAGGCACGAACAACATACAATGCTTCGCCAGTGGTTACCGGGCCCAAATTTGGGGTATAAAGAATAGAACCACTGTTACCTGCCACGCATGCGTAAGAGCCTACGGAGGTTTGACTGAAATCGGATGCATGTGTCCTAAATGTGTAGAAGTCTATGCGTTTAGGCTACAAACCAACGCAATCGTATACACGTTCTGGCAAAGATCAAACATATCACAAAGAGTGATTCTTCTTCTCTTTGCTGCAGTGCTTTAGTGACCAATTTAATCACTTGTGATGTTTGATCTTGCCAAGAACGTGATATGCTGCACATTGTTTGGTAGGCCCTAAAGCATAGACTGACTGTTTGGACATGGCATCGATTCAGCCAAACCTCCTTAGTCGCCTTACGACATGCGTGGTAGTAACAGTGGTTCATTCTTTACCCAAATTTGGCAACACTGCGACAAAGAGTGATTAAAATTGATCGTAAAGAACGAACGCAAAGAAGAAGAAGAAGACAATCACTTTTAGGCTGAGATCACATACAAATCACAAAGAGCGGTTTAACAACTAGTCAATATGGAGCATACGAAGAAGACGACGACGGTACAGCCTATTTTGTTTGGATAGTCTGGACTACATAAAGCTAGACAAGAACTCCTTTCACCATACCCATCTGTTAATAATACCCTTTATGGTAGCCTCCCACAACTGCAGAACTCATTTCAGGGCTGTGAATCCCACTCGCTGACCAGATTGAGAGAGATGGGTGTCAATATTGGTGCAGCCGAAAAGAACGACATACTAAATATGCAAAGAGATTGATTAATCAACATCGAACTGGCGTGTTGGGCCGCTGGATGCTGCTGGATTTGCTGAGGCGGAGATCGAAGCACCTATGGACATGTCCGAAGTGCTATGATGATAGTCCTCATATAACTGATAACTGTAGAACACATGCAGATTCTAAAATTTGACATTGGCTATTTAAGAGTGATTGAGCAAAATTTGTTGATTTTCTTACATCGCACTATTTAAGAGTGCTAACTTGCAGCTCTGGTAAGAAGAAGAAGAATGCTAATATTGCAGGCAAGACAGTCACTAGCTCCTTCATCTGTAGATGGTAAAAGACAAGAAGTAGTAGAAGAAGATGTCTAAATTACTTGACACTGTAGGATAGTGTGATTTTGTGACAGAATAAATGTATCATGATAGCATACCAGACTCATTGTGTAGACGTTTGAACATCAGCGAACAAGAAGATGATAGCATAAAAAGTGATTTTCAGTTGAAACCTGCATTTCCAAGCAAATAGGTTTATACATTAAATCCTCTCTCATACTAGTTTGTCTAGAACTTAAAAAAGGGAAAAAGTAAAGGAGCCCTTTTTATACCATGAGGTATATAGGGTAATAGGGCCGTATTTTCATTGACCGTCGGGACACGATGGTCAACATCACGCCGGCCGCCTTTACTTCCCGTGCTTTCCTGGTACCTAATTGAGGCTGGGTCAACCTGAGAGCCGTTATGGTCGGAAAATATTCCACGGCCACTGTGGAATTGAACCCGAACCACTAGCCTAAGAAGTGAGTTCACCAACAACTATGCTACTGCGGCTCTCATGTCTAGAACTTGCACATGTCTCAGACCTGCTTGCCAGATGCAACATGAACCATGACTTTAATGTCTTACTTTGTATATGCAAATAGCAGAACTCTTAGCACTTCTAATGACAGCACAGCACATGAATAGATTTGGAAGCATCTGCAGGCAAGATGGTATTTCTTACAGAATCACTGTCAGCTATACAAGCCCTGGAGGTTAAATCCGCTGACAGCATAGTACAGAAACTAAAAAGATAACTTACTCGGTTTTAAGAAAAGGCAGAAATTCACTGGCAGTGGATTCCATCTCACTGTGGCATTGCAGGCAATGATAGTGCTGATGTCTTAGCTAAGGAGGGCAGTGCCAAAGAGAAAATTTACCAACCCGTCTTTTCAGGAGGTCAAAATCCTCATATAAAGAAAATCTGCAGTAGACTGGAAGACAAACACTGGATATGATTATGGAAAAACTCCATCAAAGACCTAAGCATAACAGACCAGGTCATATTTCGACTACACATCGGACACTGCAGACTCAACAAACACTTATATAGGCTAGGAATAAGTCAAAAGCTCTCGCCAGTGTTAGCAGGCTGAAGACACTGAAGCATGTCCTGCAATACTGTCCTCTCCTTGGTGAGCTGAGAAGCAACATGTGGCCACACCCAGTCAACCTAAAAACTAAGCTGTGCGGAAACCTGACAGACCTGAAGCTGACTGTTTGTGGTTCACAGTAAATTAAGCTCATGACCAGAGATCGCTGAAGAAGAAGAAGGGTATACACAAATATTTGAGACTATATGCACAGTGACGCAATATCAGACAATACTGGTGTGCAAACTCCCCATGTAAAAATTTACAAAAACACTGAAAAATAGTGCTGTTATTTTGGTTCATCAGGCTGTATATACATTTTAAGAAATGAACAAACAAAAAAAAAACACATGAACTGAGACATCTATGTACAGTGGTATCTAAATATAATATAAAATGTGTTTACAGTTAGAATACAACACTGTGCTAACTACAACACAATCTAGACAAGCATACCTACAGAAAACTTGCATATACTACCTACATTAATTTCATGACATTTTGGCACCTAACAAAGAAAAGCATTCAGCCATTCTTAACATATATCCATGCACAATTTACATGTTCATTAACCCTTTTGCCCTTTTGAGATGATATAATGGCTCCCAGTAGTTTTAAAGATGACACAGAGTCAGTATACTGGTGAATTCAGCACACATTGCAATATAAATATGTCTGAAAGGTTTTTTTATAATTACGGAGGGAACGGGTTAAGTTACAAAAAAAGAAATTTACAAGAAGGAACAATACATGCACCCCCTACTTTTCAGTGGACCCTTCTTTTGAACCTATCCAATTATAACCAGAAACCCCACATTCAACGTGTAGTCCACTTTTCTTTGCTATGTGACCACGACCATCCATACGCTTTTAAAGCACTTTTGTATATATTTAACCCTTTTGCTGCTACATGCTTTCCGAAGGCTGAGCTAAAAATAGCTACTCTTTGTTTCTAGGTCACAAACATAAATGTACGCCTATTGCAGTGACAGTAGCAATGTATAACGTGTTACCACGTCTTTAGCCCACAGAGGAGAGATAATAACAGATGTGTTAACGCGTCTTTAGAAGTGAATGGGAAGTGAATGGGAAAAATATATATATACGTCCTTAGCAGCTAAAGGTTAAAGGATTTCCTTTGCCCATTTTAATATATTTTGGTCTCCATATATACGACTGTGTGGTGAAGGGATCCGCAAGGGAAGTAAATATTAGTACCACTGCAACCTACAGAGTATGTCATAAGAGGCGACTGAGGTAGGGGCCTAGGAAGCCTTCAGCAAAAATCAGTCAAGAGTATCCATATGCCTGAATTCATAACAGGCGACTGAAAGAAAAAAAAATAAGACCTCTTAGATGTCAGTTTAGACAGCAACTAGAAAATATCCTTTAAAAGCAAACAAAAGAAAAAAGAGATGAAAATAGCAACAATCATCACTTGGACACTGCAAGGAGTATGAAGACAAAGAAGAGCTTGGAGACATAAATTTGAAACCACAAATGCGTGGAGTATCTCTAACATGGAACAATGCGCTGTCGTAAAAGACAGGGAGGATGAGAATTCTTATAGAAGTCTTCAAGTGCCCAAGGCATGATAGACATTCAGAAATAATGTTATTTAGCTTGTGTACTTTCTTTGCAGTCGTAGGTTGAAACTGGGGACCGCACTATTCTGTTCACAAATGCATTTTTTTCAGAGACCACTAGGGTTGTTGCCGGACCTACAGAGTTCATGCTTTGTGCAATACTCTCGGAAGGTGCCATGTCATTTCTGCGGAGAGTGGCCAGAACAACGCAGAAATTAAATGTTCTGGCTACTTGTATGCGCATAACTGGACAACGTAAATCGCTCTTAGGTCAGATCAATACAAATCACACAGAGTGGTTGACAAGTGGTCGATATGGAGCGTTCAAGAAGAAGTTCAATATACTTCTGGTCCCTAACCTATTGAATAAGCTGGGAGGAGAGGCCTGTATGAAGCATGTACCATCTTCATTAGTTCATTTGTCACAAAACAAACAAGAATATAAATATATTAAAATGTTATAACTACAAAAATAATACCTAACAAATAATATACATTGTGTTATTCATATATATATATATATATATAAATAAATATATACATATATAATATATATATAAATAATATATATATTATATATATATATAATATATATATATATATATATAGTCTCATTGAACAGCCGACATGCATCAACAAACAATATATATATATATATAGTCTCATGAACACACATGCAGTCATACACATATATGTAATATTTGCACCCTCCTGGTATCTTGTAATGTGTTGAACACATCCCAGAGTACTGTGGGTTCATTGTATATGAATGAAACACACAAGAACACAGCCACAAACACAGCCACCATTACAGGAAGTAGTCTGGGGTTCTTCTGGTCACATGAGGTTCCCCGCTTGGAGCAGGGTCAAACTGTAAGCTAGAAGATGGAGAAAAAAAAACAATGCAATATTTATATGAAATTTGTGTTGAAAGATAGATGCGGAGTTCCGGATTCAAGATGGCGGCGGATAGCTGTGTTTAGTTTCGCTAGGCGGTGATATTTGATTATTTCACCCTTTTCCAGTGTTTGTGCCGTGCAATGTTCGCAAATTCTACACTCGGGATATTCATTGTGGGAATTTTGTTTTCAATGGATGGCCGACCTCTAGTCTGATGTTTCGCCGCTGACATGCAGCGACCGTGTTAGCTTAAATACGGAATAAATAGGGACGAGCCCTCTCTCCCTCTGTAAAGGTGCTGAAGTTGGCAATACTAGGCCAAAGGCACAAAAACCATAGTATCATGCATCTCACGCTATATAAGATGATTATACTGTCCGATAAAAATTTTGATGTAGATCGACACACCGAGCCGTGCGTAGTTGTTGTAGTGTTGGGCACGAAAACCCAGTCCCGACCTACCCCTTCCCATAAACATCGAAAGACACCCCGCCGTATCAGGCGACAATATATTGAACATGAATCAGAAAGCGAGGACGCAAAGTGCACTTGTCATTATGCACTGGAACGCAGAAGGAGTAAACAGCAAGCAGGCTGGATATAACAAAAAACGGAATTGGAAAGTGTCTTGCAGGAGAAGCAGGTCAGTGTTTGCTAATAGAAAAACGGAAAAGCTGGAGAGACAAAACAGCAACTCTAAACTTAGAAAAAGATGGTGGAAAACTCTGGCAACTAGTTAAGTCCCTAAATGAAGAACCCACATCATCAAGACAGACCACTGGAGGAAAGTGGAAAATTATAAGAAAACAAGCGGTAGATCTTTGCTACTACATATAGTATAAGTAACCTCAATATAAACAAAGACCATCAAAAGAAATTAGAACAGAACTACAAGTGAATGAAGTTGCCTACACCCCTCTGCTTCAATGAGAGAACCTATCACTCTCGGAGAACTATAAAACTCAATTTCTAAACTTAAAAATAAAAAATCACCTGGCCCAGACAAAATCAGCAACGAAATGCTCATTAACCTGAGCTTTAGCTAGGTTAAAGTTCTGAAATTATAAATTGTGGTTAACAAGTGGTCAATATGGAGCGTTTGAAGAAGACAATGAATACTTAAAATAAAAATACTTGAGAGCATCATCAACTCCATGATGGCACCGTTACCTACTGATAACAGTGGTAGGAGCACTAAATATAGTCACAACATTTGGTCATGGCCAGTTATAGCCCTGTAGAACAGATCAGGTGGATGTATTCATGAAATGCAAAGAGAAAAAGAGTGTATCACAATAATAATAAATGGAAAACAACTGCTTCTTCTCGTTCGCCTGCTGTGAATTTAGGCATGCGATGGCGCCTTGTGTAGCTTCTGACTGATTTGCTTGAAAGCCTGCTTTACCGTTTTTAAAGGTTTCTCGCCATACAGAGGACATTCTCTGACTTCAGAGGTCGGAAAACAACTACTTTATTGTTTATTAATGTTCATCGAAACCTGCATGTACGTGAGTAATGTGGTGATTTATGTTTCAGTTATCTTTGTTGCTCTCCGGATATGTCCATGGGTGCTTCGATCTCCTTGACTATATCTCCAACAGCGTCCAGCGACGGACCGTACCAGTTCAATTTTGATTGATGAACCTACTTATGTTGTGCTGTTCTTTTCTGGTCACTCCAATCTTCAATCTCAGCTTCTGCAATCTAGCAGTTAGCGTGGATTGCTTTAAGTGAAAATCACCTTTTCTGCCACACTCTATGAGGGCGTTCAGAATGTCAGCTCTATCCATTGGTGATTTGTGTGTGTATGTGAGTATAACAGTGAAAAATATGACTTCTTGATGTACTATATTGATAAATGATCTTGGTTCTCAATTCTCTGTCCCTAATGCTGACCATCGTTGCCAATCAACTTGGTCAACATCCTGTCTCTTTTCCAGCAATTTTGTTTGTCACAATGCTAATCCTTCTTATTCTTTAAACGCTCCATATCAACCGCTTGTTAAACCCCTCTTTATGATTTGTATGTGATCTGTGCCTAAGAACGATTTTATATTGTGCCAGTTATCGTCTGAGTAGGCCAGCTCTATGAACTGAGAAACAATATGTGACCACACCAAGTTGACTTAGAAACTAAGCTTTTTGGTAATTCTGACTGCCCAGATTGTAGTCTACAGAGGATTAAAAGCTTGACCAGAGATTGTCGAAGAAATATAACAATACCTCTGGAAGCCTATTTTATTTTGGAATGGCACAAAAGGACAAACTTTGAGTTCCTCTAGAATTGTAAACAAATGAGGAACTTATGGAGAGAACAAGACGCAAGATTCCAGTGAAGCAAGAGGTTTAAAAAAATGCTGGCGCAGGATAGGACACAGTTTGAGAAAACCAGAGTGAAATATAACAAGAAGGGTCCTTTCCTGGAACCCACAGGGACAGCATAAGAAAGGGAGGCCTAGAAATACATGAAGATGAGATTTGGAGGCAGAGATTAACAATATAAAGAAGAGCTGGAGGAAGCTGCAGGAGATAGCGAGAGATAAGACTTGGCATGAGTTGTTTGAAGGCATATGCCCCAATCCCGGTTAAAAGGCACGAGCGAGAGAAAGAGAAATTGTAAACAGACAACAAACATATTATCCTATTTACTACAGTTTAAGACCTTTTGTACTTCTTCTTCTTCTTTGCGTGCGTTCTTTACGACCAATTTTAATCACTCTTTGTGCTATGTTTGATCTTTGCCAAGAACGTGTATACGTTGCACATTGGTTTGGTAGGCCCTAAACGCATAGACTTCTACACGTTTAGGACACATGCATCCGATTTCAGCCAAACCTCCTTAGTCGCCTCTTCGACATGCATGGCAGGTAACAGTGGTTCTATTCTTTACATCCCAAATTTGGGCCCGGTAACCACTCGGCGTAATTTTTGTACAATTGTGGGTTTTGCTGTGCAGACTTAATTCTGTAGAAAATCTAACTATACAATAATACACTAAGAAATGTATATGCAACATATAAAGTCTATAAAACGCATTCAAGATTCAACAACATATATAAAATATGCAATAACGTGAATACAGAGCAACTAAAACATTAACAAACAATGTATTTACCTCCATGACAAGCTGATGAGCCCTTGATACCAAAGTAAGACCATTGCTGTGATTGAAGGTCTCTGAGATGTCCTGTCCAAAGGTGTACCCTGCACCACGAGGAGAAATTCCCCAGCCACCTCTGTCGTCAGGATCAGACCATAACAGATCACACATTGGTCCCTATGGTTGCATCAACATATGTCAAAGTTAATATTTTACGTAGGCAGGATTAAATTATTAAATGTTTCCTATGTGTTTCTATCCTCCCACAGAATAATCTTCTTCTTCTTCAATGATCCAGCGGCACTTGAGCTTTTGCCCTTCGGCCCAATGCTATGTAGTGGTATCTGCATGTGTTTGTAAGTTGTTCTTTTGTTCCGTATAATGTGTTCCATTTATCTGGCCTTGGAGGGTCTTTCTGATGTCTTCTAGTGCTTGACACTTGAAGAGGTTGACATTGATGAAGCGGTTTCATGATGATGTGCACACAGTTGGCACTCTGGAGTGTGTTGTGGATGAATTCTGTTCAAGTAATTATTAAGTGTTATGTGTTGGGTTCGAGTCTAAAAATGGTGCTCTGATCTCTTCTTGTAAGGTGGTTGATGTTGTCATTAAGGTTAGGGCTGGCCATATGGGTGTACACATCTCTTCCTGTGTTTCCCATGGCCCATCTGTTCAGCCAAATTGCCTTATTTGTTGTCATTAGGATTTGCTTTGCTGTATGGAGAGTTGTTGCTGTGATTGGTTGTTCATGTGTTGACCCTTTCTTGGCTAGCCTATCTGCTTTATCATTTCCAGGTGTGTTTGAATGTCCAGGGATCCACTGCATGGTTATTTTGATGTCATGTGATGTAATAAGTCTGTCAATATCTAGGGCTATATGGGATAGTTCAGATTTACAATGTCCACCATCCTCTAGGGCTTGAAGGGCAGACATTGAATCTGTGAAGATAATTATGTTTTGTGCCTTTGATGGAAAGGCATCGAAACAGTCTTCAGGTGGTACAACGCTGCTTCTATCGCATGAATTTCAGCCTCATAATTGGAGCATATCTCCATGCACCAAACAGCTCTTCGGATGATCTGTCTGGGTATTGTATATATGCTCCGTAACCTGCTTTGATGGTGGCTTTAAATGCAGATCCCATCAGTATAGACATGTATCCATTCTTGGGGATAGGCATCAATGGTTCTTTGAGATGCTATCAAAAGGCTGACTGGGTCGGAGCGTTTAGTTGCTTCATCTATCAATTTTGTTCTAATTTCAGGTGTATTCAAGAGTGTATGTGGTGGTAAGTTTGCTGTTACTCTCTGCAGCTGCTGTCTTGTTTCTGGAAGGTGGTATCTGTCTTTGATTTCACTGACGTGGTGGAGGATTGACTTTGTTTAATTCTGTTTCTCTGTTTCACTTCTCAACAAGTAGTTTATTGGGGTGATCTTGATTCATTCTTTTGCTCCTTTCATAGGCTTCAACAGCAGCTTTGTCCCTACGCAACCCAAGAGGTTCCACATTTGTGTGTATTTCACATGCGGCGGTTGGTGGTTGACCTCATTGCTCCAGCTGATTAGACGTAAGGCATTGTTCTGTACTCTGTCCAGGGAATCAAGGTTTGTCTTGGAGCAAGTTGTTAGAAGAGCACTGTTGTACTCTATTGCAGAGCGGATGTAACCAAGATATAAGCCTCTCAGAGTATCTTTGTCTGATCCCCATGTTGTGCCAGCAAGCTTCTTCAATAGCTGTAATCTTCTTAATGCTTTGTTCTTTACATTCACAACATGCTTCTTCAGGTTAAGCTGGCGGTCAAGTGTTACTCCAAGATATGTGGGGTGTAGTTCTCTTAGCAGTTGGTGATTGTCTAGATTTAATGTGATATTCTGTTTGGCAACTTTGTGGCTAATAGTGAAGATGGTATACACTGTTTTGGCACAGTTTATCTTTAGTTTCCATGTCTGGCAGTAGTCATGGAGTTTTCTTAGGTCTCCGTTAAGTTTACGTGCTCCACTTTCTACATCCTCATGACTTTGCCAAATAGCCAGGTCGTCTGCGTATAGCGCTTTTCAGCCGTAATCTGACATGCAAGGTCATTGATGTATATGAGGAAGAGGGTGCAACTCAGGGATGAGCCCTGTGGTAAACCCTCTTCTAAGACCTCCTTAGATGAAATTGCATCATTGATTTTTGTCTGGATCGTACGGTCAATTAAGAAATACTTAATCCAGTTGTACAATTTCCCATGTATTCCAATGTCCATCATCTTCATAAGGAGGCCTTTTCTCCATACTCGATCGTAAGCCTGCTGCAGGTCAAAGAAGATGGCTACTGTGTGTTTGTTGTTCTGGAAGCTGTCGTGTATTCTTTGAGTAAGCCTAAAGAGTTGGTCCTCTGTGCAGTTGCCAGATCTAAATCCCGCCTGTTCGTGGCATAGAGTGTTGGTACTTTCAAGAAACCAGTAGAGACGACAATTTACAATTTTTCAGCTAATTTCCCTAGACATGATGTTAGGGAGATTGGTCGGTAGCTTCTGGGTTCACCTGGGGTTTGGTGTTTTCAGGATAGGGATAATATGGGCACTCCTCCAGGCTTTGGGGAGCATTCCATTTCTCCATGTCATATTAATTAGATGGAGAACTGCTACCTTCCCTATTGGACCCAAGTTTAGAAGCATCTCGTTGTGGATCTTATCTGGTCCAGGAGACTTTCTAAGTTTCAATTTCTTTAATGCCTGTTCTAATTCCTGTCTACTAATTTCTTTCTCAAAAATGGAAGCATTTACTGTCTGAGCTTTTTCTTGTTGCTTCAAGTGGTTCAGACGCTTTCTGTCTATCTCTGTGAGTTCCCCGCTCTGTTCACTGATGCAAAGTAGCAGTTGAAGTGCTCTGCTTTTTCTGGTCTTCAATGATTGTTTTCCTTCCATCTATCACTTGTTTGGGATTTGTCTTCCTACTATCCCCAGACAGATTGTTGACCAACGCCCAGGCTTTATTTCCATTACGTCTTAAGTCTAGTTTTGAGCATGTGTCTATCCATTTTTCATTTTTAGCCTTCCTAACTGCAAGTTTTACTTTTGCACAAGCTTTATTGTACTGCACTTTTATGTCCAGTGATGGTGTGGACTCTAGTGTTTTCCTTAATGTGCTTCTTTCATAGATGGTGTCTTGTATGTCTTGGTTCCAAAATGGTTTGTGTGATTTCCGGCTGCCCCTTGGGATACATAATGATGAGGCTTTCAGAATTGCTTTTGTTATTTCTTCGTTGAAAGTCTCAACACTGCTGGCATCAACTTGTATAAGCAGAGAGTCAGTTGTTTCTTGAAAAGTCTCCAGTTAGCTTTTTTGAAGTTCCACCGTGTTTTTGCTTTCGACAGGCTCTACTTACAGTTGTTATAGTAGTAAGGAGTGGTTTGTGATCACTTCCGATATCATCAAGTATTTGAGAATGGCAGGATTCTGGATTCTGTCAAGTCGGATGAGCAGATGGTCAGGTCAGGTCGAGTAAGTGAGAGGTGAGCTCTGTGCAACAGAGTTGGTGGAGATTCTGCATTCTGTAATACTGATAGATTTGTTGTATCACATAGCTCTTCTATTAATTTTCCTGTCCTGTTGTTGTCTGGGTAGCCCAACGTGGAGAGTGTCCATTTAAGTCACCGGCTAAAATAGTTTTGCGATACTGTGTGTTGTGCAGTTCTGGCAGTTTGAGTGTTTTCTGGGGGTTATAGATGTTGTATATGGTATATTTTCCTCCAGAGTGCCAGATAGTAATTTGTTGCACATCTGTGGGATGGGCTGTTGTAAGCTGTGATGCATCTCCTTGAATGTCGTTACGTATGTATGTGACTATGCCTCGGCAGTCAGTACACCTACAGGGATAACTAGTGTATCCAGTCAAGTGCAGGTCACTGTCTTTGTGTAGGGTTTCTTGCAAAAGGGCCACATGTACCTTGTGGTCATGTAATAATTTTGAGAGTTCAATCTTTTTGTTTCTTAGGCCACAGATGTTTAATTGTAGGATATTAAGTGAATGTTTGCTCTTTTGGTCATCTGACATCTGTAGGTCCTTCTTCCTCCAAGGGTTTTGTGTATTTCTATGTTTGCATTTGTTTGTTTTGTTTTTCCAGTAGTCAATTTTTCGCACAGAACAGCCCGGTTACCCTCTGTCTGGCGCGGACCTTGATATTCGAGTCGACGTCCGATCTCGCTTGAATTTCTATTATTGTTGTACATAGCATTGAAAAGCTGGGAAGTCTGTGGATTTCCTACCCACCCCGGACAGGAGCCAGAATAATACTGCCATAGCACTAGTGGATGAGGGGGCTTTCTGTGTCGCTTAATGATACTGCAGCCAAGGTAGGGTTCGCTGTTCTCATTCCCAGCCACCAGATTGCCTGCTGGTCACGCCGAGCTCAGTTATACTCTAGGCTTGTGTCCAAATGTTCAAGGCAAGAGGATCATCACGTCCTGAGTCACTGCGCCTGTACGATGGATGTCAGCCGTCAGAAAGCAGCACACATTGGTTCTCTATCCTCAGATCTAGTTAGTACCCTTCTGACTTCTTTCCAACCACAGAGGGTGCATGTACATTGTCAAATATTATACAAATGTTTACCACATCTGCTCAGTTATGCTGTAGTGCTGTGCCAGATCTGAATGGTCATATGATAGGCCATTATAGCTCTCACTGTGGTTAAGAGTATTGGAGGGGGAAAAAGGGACGTGGGTAAGGGAAAGAAAGGAGGGAAGTGGGAGGGTTAAGCAGGATTACTCCCGCCCACTCATGTTGTTTAGCCAGTCAGCGGAGACTGTTGCCCGGGGTGTGGCACGTGGAGCCAAACATGAGCTAGGTGAGAAGTGGGGACCAAATAGGATCATGACTATCCATGGACATACCCAGGATACGGCTGTCATTTTCCGTGAGGTACTAACTCCTACCTTCTCACCCAACACCCCCACAGAATAATAAAATACATGTTCTGCGTTCTTTTATTGAGCTTCTATTTCTATATTATACATTATTATGCTCAAAGATGTCTGCAAGGCCTCAATGAAAAACTTTTCTGTCGGTTCCAGCACATGGGAAAAAACTAGCTGATAACAAATTTGTGTGGAAAGTGATCTTGCGCACGGGTGCAGTCTTTTGAGAAGAGACTAATGTATGAGCTGAAAGACAAGACAGAAAAGCGAAAACTCAGAAGTTATCACAGTAAAACACTTGCCAACTGACCGTCTGTAAAGATGAAAAAGGCCATATATATATATATATAGAGTTGTACTCCCCACCTAAGTAAGACTCCAGTCTATACCCAATGAACCTACTATTTGTACTTTCAAAGGTACTGTAGTCTACCTTAAGATGTTCTTTGCATTCAAAGGGGTGTATTCTGCCCTAATTTTGTTCAAGACTTACCTCATGTGGAACTTCCTGAATCCTATCTAATGCCCTAATATGGTCTAGTGTATCTATAGATGGCGATAATCCTCCATGCAAACAGAATATCTGTAAAAGAAAAATCAATAAATAAGTTAAGATCATAAATATTTATGTTCTTCTTCTTTTTCTTGTGTTTACCCACTATGAATTCAGATGTGGTCAAGGTGCCTGGTATGGCGCTTCTGGCTGATTTGTGCATGAAGGCCTGCTTTCCTTATTATCAGCGTCCTTCACCATACAGGTGTGCCTTCTTAGACTTCAGAGGTAAATATATGTTATGATCATAGCTAATACACCTATATTCTTAAACAATAAGTAATATCAATCAATCAATACCCTCCATATTAGCCTACCTTATCATGGTTGGAGGGTTTGTGTGCCTTTAGGATCCTTCAGGCTATGTCGGCGGAGTCTAACTCCTGGCAGGTCTAACCAAGCCGAACAGACTGAAGGTGAAAGGCCAGACCAAAGGCGGGGAGCAGGATGGGGCCTCATAAGGTGACAGCGCAGAACCCACCGGCGAGTGGTAAATGCTCTGGCTGCAACCAACCCATCCCCCAGCTATGGGACAAATAGCACTTGTCCTCTCTCTCTCTTGAGGAGGACATCCTTTTCTTGTCTTGTCTTCTACGACACTTTCCCTTAAGCATATGGGATTAAACTACAGTGTCCAGGTAGCACACCCTGCATAAAAGCCTGGGTTGGTGAGCCCGGCAACAGAAGGCTGAAGTCATCTAGAGTAGGACGACTCCAGACAAACCCGGAAGACAGATCTCGTCAGCAGGGGACTGCAACTGTCTAGAGAACAACCTCAAAAAAAGATGTCCTCAGAAACGGAATGTGTCAGCCATTATTGGCTGGGAGGAATCGACACATACGAACAACTCAATGGCCATGGCCAATCAATCAATATACAGTTTGTGTGTAGTCTCCCGAAAGGCGTCTGGCCCCTATGCATGGTCTTCTTCTTCGAACGCTCCATACCACTTATTAAACCACTATTTGTGATTTGTATGTGATCTGAGCTTAAGAGCGATTGTATGTTGTGCCAGTTATGCGCCTACAAGTAGGCCAGCACATTCAATTTCTGCAGCATTTTTTATTTACTGCGGTAGCTACCCTAGGCCCCTACCTCAGTCGCCTATTATGGCATGCCGTGTAGGCTGCAGTGCTACTATTCTTTAATTCCCTTGTAAGTCCCGGCAACACACGGTGATTCATAATCTAAAGCGAACCATACAGCTCATCGAAGCTATTGGTGATGTGAAGACGGACGTAAGAACACTTTACTTCTTTTTGGAATTGTTTTTGCCTGGCCTATTCTATTCTTTATTCTGTTCACAATAGAGAGATATAAAATAAAATGCTTAGCACATCTCATGACAATGGAGTCCAATTAGTTGCCTGAACCAATCCTGCAAAGGTAGAACAAATGGTTTTAGAGCACACAGATGACCAATACACATATTTTGGACTTGTCACCAAAACCACGTTGAAAGTACTTTTATAATAACAGCAACGTTGAAAGTCTTCTCTTCGAGAGCTCCATATCGACCACTTGTTAACTCTTAGTGGACCAGGGCAAACGTTTTGGACTTGTCACCAAAACCACGTTGAAAGTACTTTTATAATAACAGCAACGTTGAAAGTCTTCTCTTCGAGAGCTCCATATCGACCACTTGTTAACTCTTAGTGGACCAGGGCAAACGTCATTATAAAGTAAAAACGCCACTTAGTGTGGCTCCTGGTCCACAAGGAGTTAAACCACTCTTTGTAATTTGTATGTGATCTGAGCCTAAGAGCGATGGTACGCTGTGCCAGTTATACCCCTACAAGTAGGCCAGCACATCCAATTTCTGTGACGGTTTTTATTTACTAGGGTATTTTCCTTGCCTCAGTCGCCTTGTTGGTCACAGTGTTACTATTCTTTGCTCCCTTTGTGAGTACCGGCAACACACACACACTCACCTGTCCATCTACTAGTGCTGTCAGAGGGAGGTAATCAAATAAATCTGTGAAGTATTTCCACACACTGGCATTGCCATATTTGCGTAGACACTCATCGTAGAAGCCATAGACTTGAGTAATCTGACGACTTTCATGATTGCCTCGCAGAATAGTGATTCTGTCCTTGAAGCGAACCTATTTTTAATAAATAAGACATATTTGGTTAGATAACAGACCAAATGGAAATGATAATAGTGAATGTTATACATACAGCTTCTGTAACTCAAGCGGTAGTGAGCTCGATCACAAACCCAAGCGTACCTGGTTCAAATCCCACAGTGGGCAAGCTTGGAAGCAAATTCATTTCCGTGGGAATTTTACAAAAGGTAAAAATAGACTTCACCGTTCAGAAAGCAATGGCAAACTACTGAATGTATAAGTGGTGCCTAGAAAATCAAATACTTGTATACTGTGGTTGATGGCTATGTCCTGTAAAGGATATGCCATGATTTTCATTTCATTTCATACATAGCGCTAATAGTGCCTAAAGACTTCACAAGACTAAAAATTATGTGTGCTGTTTTTCCTACACTGTTAGTGTGTCGGGTCTTAATGTTTTTCCTACACTGTTAGTGTGTCGGGTCTTAATTAAGTTGCATATCCTTAACTTAAAAAATTTCTTTCAGCCAAATATTGATTCATAGCTAAAAAATATCGATGTCAAGTAATTTGCACTGTCACAAAATGTATTTATAACTTAAGTCAATTAAGTCCTTTGCCTTGCAAGTCGGAGGTTGTGGGTTCGAATCCAGACTGTGCTGTTCTATTAACGAGTGCAGTTTTTTTCCAGAGACCCCTAGGATTGTTGTTGAGCTACGCGAAGTTCGTGCAATACTTTCAGCAGGTGGCGTGCCATTTCTGCGGAGAGGGACCGAGCCATATGGGGTAAAACCTGGTGTAATGAAGTCACTCGACTTTAACACCCTTTAAAGCATTTATAACTAAACAGCAAATGAAGAAGATATACAAAAGAACAAAAAAATATTAACTCACTTTCAGGGTGACCAGCAATGTAACAGTTTCCACTGAATAGTAGCCTCTATCCACATAATCTCCCATAAACAAGTAGTTTGTGTCCGGGATTTGCCACTATACGAAAGAGTTCCATTAGATCATGGAACTGACCATGCACATCGCCACACACTGTCACAGGACATTTCACCTCTTGGACATTTGATTCCTTTGAAAGAATCTCCTTGGCCTAAGATAAATAAGAAACAAATCATTAAAATCAACTCGCATATAAAATACACACATACAATAAACAAATAACTGTGGGATAGAGCGGGACAACGGCAGGTGGAACAAGAGATAAGGAACAGAAGGTGGCGATGGATAGGACAAACACTGAGGAAACCCCCTGACAGCATCACAAGACACGGACTCTGCAATGGAATCCCCAGGGCAATAGAGGTAAGGGAAGACCCAGGAACACCTAAAGACGGGAGTTGGAGATGGAATGCAAAAAAATGGGAAAAGAGTAGGGAGATCTGATTAGTATGTGATCCAAGCCTAAGAGCGATTGCTCGCTGTACCAGTTATGTGCCTACAATTAGGACTGCACATCCGATTTCTGCTACACTTTTTATTTACTAGGGTAGCTTCCTAGGCCCCTACCTCAGTCGCCTCCTACGACATGCCTTGTAGGTTGCAGTGTTCTTATTCTTTGCTACCCTTGAGAGGCCCGGCAACACATGGGCACAGACAGGAGCAAGAGCTCAAGTGCCACTGGATCATTCAAGAAGAAGAGTTCTATGGACCACATGAAACAAATCATAGTCGCCCGAGTGATTACCAGGGCCCAAATTTGGGGTGTAAAGAATAGAATCACTGTTACCTGCCATGCATGTCGTAAAGGCGACTAAGGAGGTTTGACTGAAATCGGATGCACATGTCCTAAACGTGTAGAATTCTATGCGTTTAGGGGCCTACCAAACCAATGTGCAGCGTATACACGTTCTTGGCAAAGATCAAACTTATCACAAAGAGTGATTAAAATTGGTCGTAAAGAATGAACGCAAAGAAGAAATCATACGTTTCATTGAAGCTACATGTGCTATAATCTAATCACTGACAGAGAAACAACAGAAGAGAAGAAAGAGATTTAAGTCTTCTACAGAAGATGAGAAACTTGTTTAACTCACCTTTTCACACAAAGTTTTCACTTGATTTTCCGACAACTGTTTACAGTCATTAAGCTGTTCAATCCACTGATCCAGCTCTTTGGCTGCTGACCTATCTTCTACAAAACTCATCCTGTTAATTAGAATAAAGAGTTCATACAGTGCTACCAAATTTTAATATATGGAATAGAATGTGAAAGTTCATAAAAACAATACAAGAAAATATTCTCTTATATACTTAAATTTTCAGATACTTCTTTGGTGGTTACTGATCTGACACCAACTAAAGTTAACTTTGTTCGTTTAGTTTCAGATCTTAGCCATGTAGGACCTTGGATGCATTGAAAACTGTTATACATGTCATTTTGGAACTTTCAAAGCATAAATTGAGAGTTGGACATAATGAATGCCATAGTAAATGACATTGCAGAGAGCCATTGGAGATTCACAGTAATTGTCTCAACCTCCATTCTCCCACTGGATGCAATTTTCCCAGTAAGCTCCACTGGACACCAGAGGAAAAAAGGAGAAAGGAAGACCACAAAGAACTTGCAGACGAATGGAAGATGAAATGCATGGATGGTTTGTTGGAGGACATTGCACCTGTTAGAAATACAACCTACTGGCACATTAAGCCGTTTATTAATTTTGTAGCAATGCCTAGGGTTTACACTTCAGCTGAATAGTTTAAGTGGGTCTCAACAGCAAAGTGATTAAGACCTTTGCCTATCGTTCTGAAGGTTGTGGGTTCAAATCTGGACCGAGCCCCATATGCAATTTTTTTAATTAAATCCATAGGATTGTTGCAGGAGCTATAAAGTTCGTGCTTTGAGAAACACTCTCAGTAAATGGAGTGCCATTTCTGCCTACAGGAAGGAGCTCAGACCACATGCTACTTTTAGTCAGGAGAAATGAACGTGCAAACATTGCTGGCACAAATCCAATTGCAAGCAGTAGAGATATGTCTATGGCTGATATCCTGAAAGTCTTTAGGGAAAATGGGCCAGAGGATTATGGTGGTGGCTTGGATTCTATGTCCATGCTCCAACTGTATAAACTTAGGAGTCACACATAAATGTTTTATTAATCAACACCTGCATGTGAGCAGACACATTCTGCAAGATTGTCACCTGATGAATTAACTGCGGAAAGAACACTGGCCAATAGAGACAAAACATCCATGCAAAACTTCCTTTCGTTGGCTTGAAATATTGTCTATATATTGAACATTGTCTCTTGTATAAACTTCACTGTCTTTTATAGCTCACACAGAGGTCAGTGTAGTTATATGTCAAGTGTTGTTTCGTTACATGCAAAGCTGTTTGAAAGCCTTGATGAACAAACAAATACAACAACATACATCCAGAGAACTGGATTCATTGTGTAGACAGTGAACAACAGCGAACGAGAAGATTAATCAACACAGGACTAGAACTGTCACTCACTGCATGCTAATGAATAAACAGATGAGATCTGAGAACTTATTCCTTGTGCAATTAGAATGATCTAATGGCTAACTAACATGCTGCTGTCTTTCTTTGGGCAGCATTACTTGTTACTGAGCCAAACGTAAGTCACTAACAGTAAATGGTCCGAGACCGTGGGACATATCTACATATCTTGGCAGTATACCTTTCTAAAATGTCACCAGTGAGATGAAATAAACACCTGCATCGCCAAGTCCAGCAGTACAAATAGAATACTATACACCAACAACTATCACAAAAGCAGCATTTGATTAGTTTACTACACTACTTCCAGTCCTGTGTGTTATGTGAAACATGGACTATGCTACATATAAGCACCATGTCAAGAAACTTCACCACTTCTACACAATCTGCCTAAGAAAAGTGATGAACATCACATGGCAAGATACAATTCAAGATATCATTGTGATTGTCCTTGACAGCACAGGTCTCTCTAGACCTAGTATCTACACACGATTTTGATGCAGTCACCGTCAACAGAACAGCTGGGAAATGATACCCATTGGGCGCGTGGTCAATGCAATAATATTTCCAAGGCACACTCAAAACCTCACTAAACAATTTTGAAACTACTACAGTGTGCAGCGTACAGTAGTCCGAACAGTTAGTAAGTAGTTAGTTGAACAAGTCAGTCACTACAAACTAGTCTGAAGTCAAGTGACAATGAATAATTTCAATCAATCCAGTTGAGTTCAGATTCCATGTATTGTAATGTATCGGTCAAGTGACTTATGACAAAACACTATATTTGACAAAGTAACTTAGTTAAGTTAATAAGAGACTAAGAGTTACAACAAGTTCCAGCCTTAGATGAACAATATAAGTTATGGTATCACTCAAATAATGATATAATAATTCATAAGTCACTCGAGACGAGCCACTAACTCGCGCACGACTCTGTTACTGTAACTATTCACACCACTTCACTCGCTGGGCAGTAAAATAAAAATGTATAAGAAAGTAACAAAAACACCAAGTAATGCCACTGTTACAACAAACCATACCTCTAATACAATGCCTTATATTTACACTTCTGAGTGTGTGACAAATGTGATGATCCCTTGTTTAACCACTCTTGGTTCCGTATGACTATCTAAAATTCAGTAAAATGTTCGAGGAAAGCAAAACAAAATGGCTGCTGGACTGAACTCCTCTACTCATTTAAGCCGATGTTCATGATAAATCAAATGCTTATTCGCAACGATACTGCACATTAAACACGTACACTGATTACTCTTTATCGGAAGATTTGCTAAGAATCTTAATCATTCACATTTTGTTAGCAACATTGCACATTATCTAAAAACATATTCTCACTTTTGGTGCCGACAACTTTACATATACAATAGAGCGACATCTAGCGATTGAGAAATGACGTGATCTGGCTAGCCGGGAGTGTGAGGCAATGTATTATTTTCGATTTTTCTCTCATCGATCGTTCAATAAACTTAATCGTGCAAATAACATGCAGAAAATGTTAAAATACATTACATAATACAAGCGGGTATGAAATTTTACAATGCAAATAATATTCCCATTGTTCATTCATTATTTTATCTAGTCGGTATATATTCAGTTCATCATCATCATCAGGTGCCGTCTCCACATCGAAGGTTGGCTGCAATGAATCTCCAGCATCCTGTCTTTCGCCTTGGCGTTGCACACTGCCAGACTGTAACCTGTCCATTTCTTAAAGTTTCCCTCCCACTTATCTCTCGGTCTTCCTCTTGCTCTTCCCCTCAACTTTCCCCTCTAGTAAATGTTTTATCATGGTGTCATGTCTTTTTATGTGCCCAAAATACTTGTCTGAATTTTATTTCTCTTAATAATTGTTTCTTCATGCCTAGTTTTCCTAAAACTTGTTTATTTGTCTGTTTTTCTGTCCATGAAACTCTGCCTATTCTTCTATATATCCACATCTCAAATGCATCAATTATGTCTTCTAACTGCTTGTTCATTGTCCATGTTTCCGAGCCATACATTAATATAGGATATATATAGCATTTGATCATTCTCATTTTTAGCCTGTTTGTGATTTGTTTGGATGTTAGTAACTTTCTCATACTATTGAAATTATCTTTGGCCATTCCTATTCTCTTTTTAATTTCTTTTATACATCTGACATCATCTGTTATCATCTGACCAAGATATAAGAAACTTTTTACTTGATGTAGTAATTCTCCATGCATTTTTATATTCATTTTAGGTTTTTCCATTTCCTTGTTGATTACCATAGTTTTTGTTCAGTTGGAGTATAATAATTTCGTACATACAACAGTTCTCAACTATTTCATAAACTATCTGAACTATACAACTGATAGTCTGTGTGCCACATAAAATTTTGAGAACGCCAAACTGTGGAATCTTAAACTTCGAACATCTTCAGTTTGGAATATCTTCATAGCACTCCTGTCATGTCCGTAGGTGCTCCGATCTCCTTCGCAAGATCTACAACAGCGTCCAGCGAGTGATCGTACCAGTTTGATTTTTATTGATGAGCCTACTCATATACCCGTTAATTAACCTGCTGCCTTGCATGTCGGCTGGGGATAGTCAAAGGCTCTGACGGAGAGCGAACCCAGTAAACGCTGGTTGAATTCGGACACATCGTCGAAGGACAAGCACCGGAGCCCCAAAGGGTACTGAAGATGTGACGTACAAAACAAGTTTTTGGCAAAGGCTGTTTATATCACAATAAGAATGATCAACATGGCCGAAAAAGAACGATCGCAAGAGAGAGATATATACCTGTTGTGCTGTTTTTTTTTGTGTGGCCACTCCAATGTTCAGTCCAAGCTTTGTAATCTAGCAGTTCACGAGTACTGTTTTAGTAGAAAATCCTTTCCGTGGTCACACTCTATAAGGGAGGAGTTCAGAATAGCTCTATCCATTGGCTAACCCACCGCTATGGTGACAAGAGTCAACCATCCAACCTGTCTGCTCTCTCATTGTCATCAACACCCATGACCTTTCTGCCATATGAGTTTGCAGACTCTTCGTAGCGAACTACCGATCCATCCGTGTAAATCACAACGTCACCGTCATTACCATTTTCATTAATGATGACCTTGACGTTTGCATCCAGCATCACGTAATTCCTCTCTCTGCATCCTTTGTCGAATTTAGTGAGGGTCGTAAAGGTGTTCCCGTATATTGAAGACACCGTACTCATAATTATTTTTAGATACGCCTGTGCTCTAGATATCTTGACATTTTATTCCATGGACCCCGAGATGGCCTTGAAATTAAATTACACGCTGTAATATTGCAACGTGACTAGGGATCGAAAAGTAAGCTTCTCTGGGCAAATGACGGTCATCAGCCCGGGAAGGCTGGTCGTCTAAGGGTCGCTGCCCTGAAAGAAAATAGCAGCCTGCTGCCTTGTGGGTTTTGGCTGGGGACAGCAAAAGGCTAACGGAGAGCGAACCCAGTAAACGCTGGTTGAAATCGAACACGCCGCCGAAGGATAAGCACCTGAGCTCCAATAGGTACTGCGCCCGAGTGATAACCGGGGCCCAAATTTGGGGTGTGAAGAATAGAATCACTGTTACCTGCCACGCATGTCGTAAGAGGTGACTAAGGAGGTTTGTTTGAAATCGGATGCACATGTCCTAAACGTGTAGAATTCTATGTGTTTAGGGGCCTACCAAACCAATGTGCAAATATATCACGTTCTTGGCAAAGATCAAACTTATCACAAAGAGTGATTACAATTGGTCGTAAAGAACGAACGCAAAGAAGAAGAAGAAATAGGTACTGAAGGCCGTACACGAACATCCGTTCTTGATGTTTGGCTGCTTATATATCCCAATTGAATGATAAAAGCGGCCTAAGAACGATCGCGAGAGAGAAAGGGAAGTTTCCCATGAGAGAAAGTAGCTGTGTATAAGCATTTAAGTTGAGCATTGAATAAGATTGTTTCGAAGACACGATAAACAACATCTCAAAGCGACTGAATCTAAGAGTATTTTCCCCATGACCGGCGTCCCGAAATCGCGTGTCAGAACCGTTACAATTTCTATAACAGCTAACATACGTTAACCAGGAAATAGGTAGTCGTTATGAAGCATTTCTATAACAGCTAACATACGTTAACCAGGAAATAGGTAGTCGTTATGAAGCATTTCTATAACAGCTAACATACATTAACCAGGAAATAGGTAGTCGTTATGAAGCATTTCTATAACAGCTAACATACGTTAACCAGGAAATAGGTAGTCGTTATGAAGCATTTCTATAACAGCTAACATACGTTAACCAGGAAATAGGTAGTCGTTATGAAGCATTTCTATAACAGCTAACATACGTTAACCAGGAAATAGGTAGTCGTTATGAAGCATTTCTATAACAGCTAACATACGTTAACCAGGAAATAGGTAGTCGTTATGAAGCATTTCTATAACAGCTAACGTACGTTAACCAGGAAATAGATAGTCGTTATGAAGCATTTCTATAACAGCTAACATACGTTAACCAGGAAATAGGTAGTCGTTATGAAGCATTTCTATAACAGCTAACATACGTTAACCAGGAAATAGGTAGTCGTTATGAAGCATTTCTATAACAGCTAACGTACGTTAACCACGAAATAGGTAGTCGTTATGAAGCATTTCTATAACAACTAACGTACGTTAACCAGGAAATAGGTAGTCGTTATGAAGCATTTCTATAACAACTAACGTACGTTAACCAGGAAATAGGTAGTCGTTATGAAGCATTTCTATAACAGCTAACATACGTTAACCAGGAAATAGGTAGTCGTTATGAAGCATTTCTATAACAGCTAACATACGTTAACCAGGAAATAGGTAGTCGTTATGAAGCATTTCTATAACAGCTAACATACGTTAACCAGGAAATAGGTAGTCGTTATGAAGCATTTCTATAACAACTAACATACGTTAACCAGGAAATAGGTAGTCGTTATGAAGCGTTTGAAGAAAAAGTAAATCGCTCTATAGCCATTTTTTTCGAAAACTCCACATCGACCACTTGTTAAACCAGTCTGTGTGATTTGTATGTGATCTGAGCCTAAGAGCGATTGTACGTTGTGCCAACTATACGCCTACAAGTAAGCCAGCACATTTGATTTCTGCTACGATTTTTAGGGTAGTTTCCATAGGCCCCTACCGTATTGCTTCTTACGGCATGTCTTGTACGTCGCAGTGTTAGTATTCTTTACTTACCGGCAACACACAGGTGTGTTCTGAAGCGATATTGGATGAAGCTCTTTGGACTAAAACCACTTACCGAATGTAACAAATTTGACCAACAAGTGGTATGTCTAGAGCGCCTACTGCGCTAGAACCGAAGGGGTAATGCCGCGATCATCAATCACGAAATATTCCACAGGTTATGTGTAGACTATCAAAGGCTTTTTAAAATCGATGAAATTTAGTATAAGTGGTTGCTGCTTCTAAATATGTGTTCTTCCAAGATTAATCTTAGTGTAATTATTTGATCTAAGCAGATTCTCCAAGGTCTAAAACCAGCTTGTTCTTCTATCAGGGTTGTATCCACTACTTCTTTGATTCTATTAAGAATGATTTTGCAAATGAAGTCTTGGTCATTACTGATAATATGGGGATCTCTCTCTAGTTGTTGAAATATTTGAGATCACCTTTTTGGGGGATCTTAACAATTATTCTCTTTTTCCATTCTTCTTTGAACGCTCTATATCGACCACCTGTCAACCACTATGTGTGATTTGTATGTGATCTGAACCTAAGAGTGATTGTACGTTGTGACAGTTATGTGCCTACAAGTAGGCCAGTATATATATATGGAACTGCAGTAAAACTATTTGATTGGCAAAACACGTAATTACAAAGTACTGTAGTTTTACAAATTACAAAAACAATGACAAAATACAGCAACGTTTCGACCAACAAGGCCTTTATCAAGCAAACGAACAAACAGGAGTGACAAATTAAAATGAAACACAAATGGACGACCAAATACAAACGTATCTAAGGAAAATCTGGAATAAAAACGAATAACGAAATAAATGTATTAAAACAATAGTGACAGGAAATTACATACACCACACATATAACTACGTTTTTTATTTACTAGGCTAGCATTCCTAGTTCCTACATTAGTCGCCTCTTACGACATGCATTGTAGGTCGCCAGTGGTACTATTCTTTGCTTCCCTTGCGGGCCCAGGCACCATATAGGCGCCTTTTTCCATTGATCTGGGACATTTTCTCTTCCCATACTTTATTAAATAGTTCTTTCATCTGGCTAATAGCTGTATCATCTGCCTCTTTGAATATTTCTGCATTAATGTTGTCATCATCCGCTGCCTTATTGTTTATCAAGGAACGGATTGCCCCCTTGACCTCAACTACATTTATCATTTCATCTTTAATTGGTAGAGAGTTGTTTCTTGCCTCTTCGTCAAACTTGAGTAGTATTGGTGGATCGGGTCTATTTAGGATTTCTTCAAAATATTCTGCCCATCTTTTCTTCTGCTCGGTATGCTAATACTTTACCATCTTTACTCTTGATTGGGCCACCCTTTGAAACACAAGTTCCAGTTAGTTGTTTTAGTGTAGTGTATAGCAGCCTGGAGAATTTATAATATTAGCCTGGTTTATTGCTCACCCGCGTTGTACAGCAGCCATACCTGCAAGCATATCGGCGCGTTCATTCCCCTTACACCTGCATGCCCTGGCACAAAAATAAAACTAATTTCTGTCAGATTAGACCTCCACAGCGACTCCATCAAATGTTTCATAGGCCATCCTCTCTCAATCTTCCTGAGCATACTCATAGAGTGTCTGAGAAAATATACATGGATAAAAGTATGTGATTCCAGCCATACCATCGCTTTAGTTACCGCCGTGATTTCCATAGTCAGACTGCTTGTAGTCATGGAAAAACCACCACTGTCTTTCTTCACAACATCCTCTCCGACCTAAGCAGTTAAAACCCATGCGCTTCGCACATGTCGAATCACCGAACCATCCGTTTAAATGATTACATCATTCTCAGAAGAGTTCACAGAAATTAATGCCTGAACTTCTGCCCCCACGACCAGTGAGTTGTCTTGTCTGCCTTCATTATCAAGTTCGATATATACCGAAAATGATGTATTGATTCCTGTTGGCACAGGTATCCATTTTTCGCTGGGTTCAATGTCTTCAAGTGTACACACCTGTTGAATACAGTCCTCGGCCTGACCCATTCAAGATTTGTCTCTTTTTAACCGTTTTCATTTTTGTCTCTTTATTTCCACGTGCAAAGGATGTTGTGTGTCAGCATTGACTCGATGGTATGTATTCCCGTGCACGGCTCATCAATGTTCTATATTCCATGGTAGGATAGTTAAGAAGATAGCGCATCGCCCTGCACAACGTGTCTTTTGCCCAAGTATTATGCGCATCGCCTCGTTCCGTATTCTTTCCAGTCGTTATATCTGACTATGAGTGAGAAATTCTTCGAACTTCTTGCGATATTTGATAGCAATTCATAAAAGAACAGCAGATTAAATGGTTTGGACACCTGACAAGAATGCCCTGGTACCAGCGCCAGATTAGCCTAGTAGCAGAAGTAGCAAATGCTACGGGCCCGCGCTTCTGGGGGCCCCGCGCCTATGTGAAAGAGATGAAAAGGAAAAAATAACCACGATGCTATATCAAAAACACGCAAGCTGTCTGAATTTTTTAGTGTTGTGTGTGATGGTGCTGAATCCAAAGAAATGAAGCAGAAAATACAGAAGTCGCATATCACTGTCTAGTAGATGAAGGCAGATGAACTCCAAATATTGTCAGCTCTTATCAAGAGGATTTGGAAGAAAGCATAGGCGACGAACTTGTGCAGTTCGTTGAGGTGCAATTGTATAAACTTATCATGGAAAATTCATTAGAGTCGTGTTTCTCAAATGTAGAAATAGTTTTACGAATTTACTTGTCTTTAATGATTACCAACTGCAGCGGAGAACGTTCTTTTCAACATTAGAGCGTATAAAAAGTGAGTTAAGGAACATGATGGGACAAGATCGTCTAAATAATCTCACCTTAATGAACATTGAATGTAATTTACTTAGAGACATTGATTTGTCTAGTATTATCTCTAAATTTGCTCACTTTAAATCGAACAAGTTTGTTTGTAAAAGTTGTGTTTTATTACTTATTATCATACAAAACCTAGGGCCCTGCGCTAAAATTTGCTACAGGCCCCGCGCTGACCTAATCCGGCACTGCCTGGTACGTATCGACTACCACTGAAAAAGTATATGATTACAGAGCAAAAGATGAACTACGTCATCAAGAACATCCTTAAGAAAGTGAAACAGCTTACAAAGTGCCTAAGAACAAATACACACAAGTCATTTCACCACCAAACACTTCTATAATAAGTTAATGGTGGAAGTAAATGAAATATTTGAAATAAAGTTTGTTTCGTTTTTACACGTAAATTTTTTTACTCTGGTAGAGCGTGGATTGTCAATCAATATCCTTTTCCGGTTTTGAAGCCGTGCAATGGAGCGGCTTTAGGTTGAGTCCTAGTATAATCTAACTTTATCGTTACGAATATCGCATCTTTGAGAATGTCGCAAGAACAGATGACACTGAGAGGTACCCTCCAAGGGCACGGAGGATGGGTTACGCAAATTGCAACAAATCCACAATATCCAGATACGATATTGTCTGCCTCTAGGGGTAAGTAAAATTTTATGCAACTTATCATTATGAAAGTGTATATACGTTACAAAACTGAGCAAAAACAAATATGTCTAAGTTAATACAATTAAGAGTTGTACATACAAAAACACTACATTGCGCTAAGTTATTTTCCCAGTTTTATTATCTAGTAAACAACATCAACAGTCCCAGAAGTTGGTCAGCCTATTAGAAATGTTATTTACTCATCTACCAGAAAAGGCAGATTGCATCGATTTCATGAAATTTTAGTGTGCACCAGTGCAGTGCTGTATTCTAATTTGTTTTATAGCACAAACACGCAGCTTTTTGGTCCATAATACAAGAAAGAATTAGAATGAACTCCTAATCATAATGCTGAGAGCCTAGTTAAAAAACTTTCGAAGTGTGCTGTACTGCAAGTATTAAAAAGGTATTGGGCTGGTTAAGTAAAGTTAATTGAGCACTCAGAACCATCGTATTTTACGTCATGCAGACCAAGTTCTGTTAGTAAGTATTGTAGACAGTGCGTATATATTCTGGCGTATTATTGTTTGTTTATATTTAATTTGGTATTAAAGTTTTGTCTTTTTATTTTGGAAATGAGTGCTGCAGTGATTGTGCTTTTGGCTTTTGTGACTTCAGCTGATCGAGATAAGAAACAAGAATATACTTGTAGAAGTAGTAGTAGAAATGGCGAAATAGGTGGATTTGACAGTTCAAAGATAGATAAGCTTACATTTGATTTGTCCCCGGATATCTGTGACTTAGCGGTAGTGAGCTCGGTCACAACCCAAGAGTACCTTGTGCAAACGTTCTGGCGGGCAGTTTGGAACAAATTCCGCCCGTGGATTTTTACGAACTAAAAATACTCACCGTTCAGAAAGCAATGACAAACTACTGAATGTATAAGTGATGCCTAGAAAATCAACTCGTTTACTGTTGATATTGAGGTCCTGTAAGGATATGCCACAATTTTCATTTCATCTGCGCATTAGCTATTGGAACCACCAAAGTGCAAAATGAGCACCTCTTTATCTTAAATGTATTTGTGGTTCAACATTCTGAAGATGTATGATCTTACAGGAGAATGTTGCCATACCACAACCAATCTTCAATTGCTATATCACTCTGTGGTTCCAGCTATAGTACAGAAAAGGATTCTTTTCTCTAGTTCTGTTTTGCCTCAGCACCAAGATAGGTCTATAGAACAGGCTCATGTGTGCTTTGTGACTGCTGTATATATTACATTTTACAAGTACATATATGATCAACTAACTAGATGTTTAGGGACAGAAATGAGATTGTAAGTCTAAAGTCATATTATGCATATGCTATTAAAGAATGAAATAAGTAACATTGAATACTTTCATGATAATGAATGAAAATTAGTGAAATGGTGAACTTTCCACCTTCTATACTTGTTTGTGAAAGATTTTACAGGTTTCTGGTCAAAACTATCTGTAAACAGTGTCGGCAAGAGAATATGAACACAATCTTTCAAAAGAGAAGGTGAATCTGACATGGAAACTCATGACTTCAATGCTGTAGGTACCCGAGGGTAAATAAAAGTATGGAAAACCCAAAATGACCCGTAGAACAGAAACTGAAAGAAATCGCAATATTGAGGACTGCTAAGAACAGAAGAAAGGTGTGCATTTGTTACTGTAAGCCCAAAGGCATCACATTCTATAGAGGGGAAATAGTGCTCATAGTAGGTGCATCACTATATACAGGGTGTTCAAGATAAAAGCAGCCCGATTGGCACATTTTGATTTGTCAACCGGGCTACTTTTATCTTGAACACCCTGTATAATAGTGATTAAAGTGACCAGAATATGTGTATTATGCAACATATGATTGCTCTTCACTATGTAATTTCCAAATCATTTCAGACAAGAGCCTCATCTTGTGGAAGCTTACAAGAGATGATACCAATTATGGTGTGCCGTACAAGTCTCTTCATGGTCATGGACACTTTGTCAGTGATGTTGTACTGTCTTCAGATGGTCAGTTTGCTCTTTCCTCTTCATGGGACAAGACCCTTCGTTTGTGGGATCTTGTGGAGTGAGTTTTAATTTCCATGTCAAGATGTGCATGAGGTTGTTTGAAAAAACCTCAAACTTGTATGTGAAATAAAAAAAACCCACAGATTTGAAATTTTGTGGGTCGCCAGTTAAACCAATTGTTTTGAATTTTCGAGGGTGATTGTAAAGATGTCTGTCTTGCATTCTAAACTGTCTAAAGGTCGTGGTTTGTATCTGAAGCGTCTTGGTCGGTTCACACAGGCATTTTATAATGGAGATCCTTAGGACCTATTAGGACTGGAGTTGTTTTGTGCATTATACTTGGTGTGCCATTAATTTTTTTAAAGAATGTTTTCGCGAAATCCTATCATGTTCACCTACGTATCTAGGCTTGTACTATCATAAGAGTTTAAAGTGTTTGCTCATTCTTTTATCTCAGGTTGACCTCTTCAAGTAACGAGCATAAATTACGGAATATCTAATCTTTCTCGTAATGAAAGCATTAAGCTTATGGAACACCTTACGTGTGTGCAAATACACCTTTCACAGTTATACTGTTATGTCCATAAACCCTGCCTAATGATTACACAAGTGACATATTTCTGATGATGATAATGTTCTGCAATTATGAAGGCAAGTTTTCATAACTTATACAGGGATGTATGTATATGCCAACCTATATAGTTCAGGCTTAGGTTGCATACGGAAAATGTATTTTTACGTATGTTATACTTGTTGCTTGGGACAATGTTTTTTATATATTGAAATACCTCTGAAGTTGGAGAAGGACTCGCCTGAATGGCGAGGGATTCTGATAATGAAAGCAAGGTGTCGTGCATAAATGTCAAAAGCAATATACTAGAAGACTGGATTCGTAGTGGGTGAATGTGAAGATATTGAAAGCTTCATTTAACTCGTATCAAATCTACATTTAACTCGATCAATCTACATTAATCTATCAAATCTATTGTGAACCATACTTGATTGTGTTACAGCAAATTTCCAGGGACTGAACATCAATTTAGAGTTTTAAACTCCTAGTCATAAGTAAGAAAACCTCAGTAGACACAATCCATCTTTCTACCTTGCAACCACCATTAGAAGTTGGAAAGGTTATAAGAGACAACCATTTGTTTGTGTCAGCTAAAGGGTTGAAAGGCAAACAAACTTAAATTGCGCCATGTTTTCTCATAAGACTGTGGTCCCTGTCTGCAGAAATGGGACACCACCTGCAAAAATTTTGTAGCTCTGGCAACAATTTTAGGGATCTCTGGAAAATAAATTCACCCAGAATGAGACGGTTCAGATTCGAAGCACAATGTACAGGCATAACCACTTAGTCACAGAGACCTCCAATCACTTATAACTGATACTAGGCAGTTGTTTGACTATATCTAAAGATAATTGCATACCAATGTTCTTATGTGATGTTGCAGTAAGCAACATCAATTATTTTAACCCTTGGATAATTTTAGTTTAATATTGGGTTCTGTTTTAAAGCTTAACCAATTGGTTTTGACATGAAGAAAACAAATTATACATTTGTCTGCCCGAGTGGTTACCATGGCCCAAATTTGGGGCGTAAAGAATAGAACCACTTACCTGCCACGCATTTCGTAAGAGGCGACTAAGGAGGTTTGGCTGAAATCGGATGCACATGTCCTAAACGGTAGAAGTCTATGCGTTTAGGGGCCTACAAACCAATGTGCAACGTATATACGTTCTTGGCAAAGATCAAATATCACAAAGAGTGATTAAAATTGGTCGTAAAGAACAACGCAAAGAAGAAGAAGATACATTTGTCATTGGTTGATTATCTTAAATTCAGATTTTTTTGCAAGTTTGTAACTTGTATCACTTATTTCAATAGGGCAAGACTACTCGCGATTTGTTGGTCATGAAAAGGATGTCCTGAGTGTGGCATTTTCTGCTGACAACCGTCAGATTGTGTCTGCCTCTCGTGATAAGAGCATCAAGCTCTGGAACACCTTGGGTGTGTGTAAATACACAATTCAGGTATGTTTATTCGGCTGGCACAGTTAATATGTCCGTAAAATCTGCCTAATGATTACACAAGTGGCATATTTCCCTTGATGATAATGTTCTGCAATTATGAAGGCAAGATTTAAGTTCTGCATAAGTGTATGTATATACCAACCTTTGTGGCCTGATACGTTTATAACCGGATCAGTGTGTGTTAGTACACTGCTATGCTCAAAGCAAACCTGTTTTATTTTTTTTGTTTGTCTGCTATAAATTCAGGCATTGTCATGACGGCACATATGTTTGTGGGAGGACTTATCACCAGTGTACCTTGCATTCTGACGAGCCGCACTTCAAAGGTCACGGCAAACCTTTCTTTTTCTACTCATCTATGTATCTACTTCTTTCGAATCAATCACACCTGATATCGCCATGCACTTCATTCACTCACTGCTTAGCACTCCTGGTTGTTGCATTGTTTTTTTTGGGATAGAAATTACTATATCGCCGTTACAGTATCCACTTGCTGATTCTCATCTGTCGGGGATTCTTTTATGTGCTCTGCATAGCTCCTACGCTTTGTTGTATGTCCTTGATAAGGACTATGCACGCAACGTTAACTACCCTGAAAAAAAGACCAAAAAATGAATACTCATCGTGGGACACAAAGTTGAGTACTTTTGTAGTATGGGACGCAGCCAGTATCTCTGAACGAAGATTCCCAGCCTTATATATGCATTTCAGAGTTACTTCATTGTTCATATTTAAAAAAAATAAAATAATTCAGGTGGATTCATATGCACGTCACATTTGCACGTCACATTTGCACAAATGCTATCCAATGTTTATATATATATATGGCCTCATCTCACTGACTTACGGTGTGGGTGGCATTTGCAATAATAATAGTAATAAAGTAATAATAATAACTTCAATAGAAAATAGAGGGAAGTGTACTTCTAAGTTTTGTGCATACAAAAAGAAACATACAGAAATACTTAAAAAAAATTTAAATTCTGATAAGCGCTAATTGAGCAAAGTAAATAGGTTGCTAGAAATGTATAACACGAATGTCACGTTGGACAGAACAGATTGCCATTATCTTCATAAACTCTGCCTGATGATTACACAAGTGACATATTTTTGTGATGATAATGTTCTGCAATTATGAAGGCAAGTTTAAAGTTTTATGTGGTTCGGTGTATATACATATCTTAATTCTGCTTACTAATCTTTTGAAATTTTATTTCTGCCACACCTCCTATTAAGTTTTTTTAAGCTTGTGTAAGGAAAATGTACCTATTCATTAGTTTATAAGTGGGCGACTGTAGCTTAAGTGGTGGTGTGCTCAATTACAACCAAAGTGTGTACATGGTTCAAACTCTGCGGCAATCAGTTCGGAAACAAATTTGTCCTTGTCTGTTTTTACGAATGGTAAAAATAGACCGTACTGTTCGGAAAGCAATGGAAACTACTGAACATATAAGTGGTGCCTAGAAAATCAACTCATTTACTGTGGTTGATGACATCCTGTAAAGGATATGCAAAGATTTTCATTTTCATATTAGTTTATACCTTCTTGTTAGGAAAAATTTGTTCCAGGCATTTATACCTCTTGTTGGAGATATTGAAAGTTAAATTAAAAGAATAGGAAAAACAAACAATAAAGAGGTTATTGAGATTCAGATGTGCTTGACAGATAGGCACAGGGTATCACATTTAAAAAAAACCACTGTATACGATATAAAAAAATATTTGCACAATAATGATGGGAGTGAATACAGGGAGTGAATAAAAAAGAAAAACTGGTAATGTTAGGCAGTGAAAAAACCCCCAGTAAGTTATTCTAAAGCAGATGTAGGAAATAGTAAAAGTTCTAAAAGTTAATGTAATTAAGGGATGTGCTGTAATGTCTTTTATATGTGTAGTGAAGTAAACTTTTATATATCTGCAGGAGGATACACACAAGGACTGGGTATCTTGTGTCCGTTTCTCTCCTAATGCATCCAACCCAATCATTGTGTCTTGTGGCTGGGACAAAACTGTCAAGGTAGGACTTTAATAATTATTGTTTTTTTTAAGAATGCTAATTTTTTCAAAAGATAACTAGTTTTATAATCCATTGCAATAGAATTATATTCATAGTGTCTGTAATTACCCTTGCTACATATGGAACTGATTAAACTGCCTAATGATTACACATTTGACTGAAGTCATTCATGATGATATGGTGTTCTGCAATTATGAAGGCAAGCCAATGTTAAGGATTTAACTTTATACTTCTGTGATCAGTTTTATGCTTTAGATATCAGAGAGGACCCACCCATAAATATTGTCATCAGCAAGTTCTAGTCATTGAGATTATTATTGAGAAATGGAGAGTAATGTATGCTTGATATTGCCTCTCTAGGCACTGTAACCATGATTTGGCTATGATAATGTACTCCAATGCAGACAGACCCCAGGAAAAGAATAGCACACACACCCGCCACCTTCAAAGAGAAACTACTGGAGATCTGTAATCACGAAACAATCCATAATCCCAGTTTAAAATGATTAATCATAAGAAATAACTGCTTTTGAGTTAACTATCGACTTTGTTTATTTTTGTTGCTGCAGGTGTGGAATCTGACAAACTGCAAGCTAAAGACCAACCACTTTGGTCACACCCAGTTTTTGAACTGTGTCACAGTATCTCCTGATGGTTCTCTGTGTGCTTCTGGTGGCAAGGTAAGAGTGCATTGTATTCAAAATTACCTAGTATGTCTAAAGGCCATACTTTTCTTTCTTCTGTTTCATCGTTGTCATTTGTACTTATATACCTGATCTTGTTTTCTTCCAAAACATTATAGCTACAACTTTTATGCCAGTCTTTAAATGTAATTTGCTTTGTGCATATCGTGTTCATGTATGTTAACTTTCCATTAACGTTTCCTTTGCCCTGGTCATGATTAATTTTATTTGATGCTTATAGCAATATCAATATTCGTAGTGTTTGTAATTCTGATTACCTTTTCTACATATGGGACTGATTAAACTGCCTAATGATTACACATTTGACTGAAGTCATTTATGATGATATGGTGTTCTGCAATTATGAAGGCAATGCTAACTAGTTAACATAACTTTATACTTCTGTGATCAGTTTTATGCCTAGATATTAGAGAAATGACACACTCATAAATCCAGACAAAAGCAAGACATGTTTGCTTATGCCCCACAATTTTGCCAGCAGTCTTTTGCTGTATGTCCATTCTGATATGGGTCACTAAACAGCATCATGTCTTCACCTATCGACACCAAGTTTGTTTTGAAGGCTTGATCGTGTTGTGGGACTCCTCAATCTTCAGGGCTCCGGGCATGTCATCATCCTTACCTGGCTGCACCCCATAAAAACAACATAATGCAGTGGTATTTATTGCAGAGCTCCTGTTGTGTATAGATGTGTGTTTTCTATTCCCTTGCCATTTGGGCATACATTTTCCAACATTTACTGTTGAGGTTTTATTTCAAGATGCCTCCTTCTCAGATGTGTGGGTTTTGCATCCCATGAAGTTGTCAGTGTTTTCAATCCCGGAAATATATAATAATCATATCATACATATCTGCACAAAGGAACTGAAAGTAGATGGGTTTTTTAATAACACATCACGTCAATTGTATTGTCACGATATTTAACCTTTTTTTTTTTGATCAATGGATCAATAGCAATACCCAATATAATCCCTTGACTTACACATGAACTTAATGTTATGCATTATCAACTCTAATACAGGATGGCCAGGCAATGTTGTGGGACTTGAATGAAGGCAAGCACTTGTACACATTAGATGGTGGTGACTGCATCAATGCCATGTGCTTCTCTCCCAACCGTTACTGGCTGTGTGCAGCAACTGGACCAAGCATCAAGATCTGGGTAATTATTTCAATATTGTGAAATCCGTATATGTATTTTTGCCATCTGGTAAATAAGGATAGCTAACTTTAATGTTTGCGAGTTTGAAACTAATTAAATGTATATACAAATGTCAGAGTTATGCAGAAATCACATACCCAAGATATTTATAGATCTTTGAGTTGTGCACTTTTCTGCAGTGCCCTCCATCATGTGAGGATCACTTTCACAAAAGTGCTAAAGAAAAGTTGGTATGGAGATTTATATGTGTGATTTTGTATAATCACACACCAAGTACCACACATACTGTATATGTTTTGTGAGGCCTTTCTCTTCCAGTCTGTTGGGTCTCCCCTCTGTTCTACACCAAGTTGAACATGTGGAGCTGATTTACCATCTCTTCTCCACACTCCATCAGTACTTCCACTGGGATTTTATCTTCTGCTGCTGCAGTGTCATTTTCCTGGTTATTCAGTGCATTGTGGATTTCCTGTTTTGTGATCTTTCCTACATTTATGTCAAGCAGATCTCCTGGCACCATTTCTGGTGGGGAAGGCCTATTTAGCACTTCTTGGAAATACTCTTTCCATTGACCCAGTTGGTCCTCAATTTTAAATTTTAGTCAAATATTTCCAGTCTTGTCTCTCACTGGCATGTTCTGGTTATTTTTCCACCCACTCAACAACCTGGTTGTCTCAGTGAGTGCCATAAGGCTGGCTGCTACTTTGGCCTGTTCTACAGCATTTATGATATTTTGTTGCCTCTCAGCCATCTTTTCACATCTCAGGCCATACAATTATATCCAATTGCTGTCGCTTGTTTTGCTGTCGCTTTACACACCTGGTTTACTTCCTGTTTCAACTTCTTCCTCTTCTCTACCGTTCATGTTTTGTTGTGATCCAGGACTTTCTATTTGATGATGGTCTCCCAAGTACCACTTCACAGACTCTGCCAGTAGCCTGCTTTGACTGATTGGCTACCGAATTGAAAAACTGATTGTGGCGGAATTCACAATTTATCTTCTGTTTTACCATTGCAGGTGTACTCTCTCGATCATTCTTAAGGCCGTTTTTATCATTCTAATGTGATATATAAACAGCTTAATACCAAGAATGGGTATACGTTCACAACCTTCAGTACAAATTGGAGCTCTGGTGCTTATCCTTCGGTGGTGTGTTCGATTTAAACCAGCATTTACTGGGTTTGCTGTCCCCAGCCAAACATGCAAGGCAGCAGTTTATTTCAGGTGTATGTACTAATTCAGCTAGTTTCCTTAATTATAAACATTTTTATGAGTAATATACCATTTGGTAGGTAAATAAATTTTCTTTAAGATAGAAAACAAATACACAGTGGCACTCCCAGCGGCTTATGTGAACCAATCAAATAAGGCGTTACACATACTCTCTACTGTGTCCTCCTTTCCTGTCGCAAAGTGGTTTTGTAAAGTGATCTGGAAGACTTTCTTTGTGTCCTATGATTGGTTTCCTGACCTCATACTTTGTTTGTGGACTTGTTTCATCTTCAGTTTTACAGCAACCGGATGGTGGTCAGATCCTATGTCTGCTCCTCTCCTCACATCTTGTAGTGATGTCCTACATCGTTAGCAAATTGCCATATGGTCAATCTGGTTTAATGTTGGCGTGGTAGACGCTACTGGGGAAACATGTATATATATGTCAGAGTTGCTCCAGTGTTTTACCGGGGCCCAAATTTGGGGTGTAAAGAATAGAACCAATGTTACCCGCCATGCATGTCGTAAGAGACGACTACGGAGGTTTGGCTGAAATCTGATGCATGTGTCCTAAATGTGTAGAAGTCTATGCGTTTTGGGGCCTACCAAACCAATGTGCAACGTATACACGTTCTTGGCAAAGATCAAACATATCACAAAGTGATTAAAATTGATCGTAAAGAATGAATGCAAAATGGAAATCACATACCTCAAATATTTATGAATCTTTGGTTTGTGCACTTTTCTGCAGTGTCCTCCATCATGTGAGGATCACTTTCACAAAAGTGCTAAAGAAAAGTTGGTATGGAGATTTATGTGTGTGAATTTGTATAATTCACAAACACACCAAGTGCCACATATACATATTGCAGTACGTATTATGTACATCTTGTCATTAGTTTTTTGTTCATTTGTTTTATTGAATATTTTTATAGGACTTGGAAGGCAAAGTGATTGTTGATGAGCTGAAACCTGACGTAATGGCAGCTGGTGCTGGTCGGGAACCTCCACAGTGTCTCTGCTTGGCATGGTCTTCTGATGGACAGACTCTGTTTGCTGGCTACAGTGACAAACTAATACGTGTGTGGCAAGTCTCAATGGCAGCAAGATAAACTCTCTGCCGTTGAAGGACAAGAAAAACCTTTCAGGATATGATTATTTTCAGTGAAATTAAAGTCCATGAACACTGACAATTATAATGCTAGTTTGTTGTCTTGTTTGTTCTGGTTGTTTAGATTTCCGAGTCCATAAATTAGTCCATAAGTATTCCGATCTCTCCCTCAGTATGTCCCTCAGCATGTGGCGACTAACGACACCAGTTCTTTGTTGGTTTACAATTCTTTGTTTGCCAGCATAGCGTCACGCGAGCACACCACACTTAACTTTTGAGTTCTTGCAGTCTGGTTAGAGTTGTAGATTCAACGCTATTACATGAATCATGTACACATCCTCTTTCCCGTAAGGAATTTATATTATCAGCCTGGTCCATTGCTTGCCCGCTTTGTACAGCAGCCATACCTGCAAGCCTATCTGCACATTCATTCCCTCGTACACCTGCAATGCAATGAAATGTGATCTTTGTCAGCTTAGACCTCCCCAGCGACTCCGTCCAATGTCTCCTAGCCCATCCTGTATCAATCTTCCTGAGCATACTCATTGAGTCACTGAGAAAACATGCATGGATAAAAGTCCAGCCAAGCCATCGCTTTAGTAACCGCCATGATCTCCATAGTGAGACAGCTCGTAGTCACGGTAAAACCACCATTGTCTTCCTTCACAACATCTCCTGAGCAGTTAAAGCCCACGAGCTCCGGACATGTAGAATCACCGACCCTTCGGTATAAATGATTACATCATGCTCAATTGCGTTCTCAGAAATTAATGCCGGAACTGCTGACTCCACAAGTGGGTTGTCTTGTCTGCATTCTTTTCCAAGTTTGATGCATACAGAAAAAGATGTATAGATTCCTGTTGGCACTGGTATCCAGTCTTCACCGGGATCAATGTCTTCAAGTGTACACACCTGTTCAATACAGTCCTCGGCCTGACCCATCCAAGATTTTCCTCTTTTAACCTATTTCCTTTTTGTCTATTTATTTCCATGTGCAGAGGATGTTGTGTGTCGGCATTGACTCGAAGGTATGCTCGTGCACGGCTCATCAGTGCTCTATATTCCATAGGATAGTTAAGATTGATTGATTGATTGGACCATCATCAATGACGTTTTTGTGTGAAGGCTTGCTTTCCGTATCAGTGTCACAGTATGGTGCCGGGGCCCGCAAGGGAAGCAAAGAACAGTACCACTGCGGCCTACAATGCATGTTGTGGGAGGGGACTGATGTGGGCAATAGGGATGCTACCATAGTAAATAAAATGCAGCGCATAAATCTGATGTGCATAACTGGCACAACGAAATTGCTCTTGGTCTCGGATCACATACAAATCAGAGTGTTTGACAGGTGGTCCTCGCCATACAGGCGTGCCTTCTCCGACTTCAGAGGTGCAGAACCATTTAATTTGTTTATTTTATGTTCAGTACTCATGTACCGACTTTATTTCCTGATGTCTTGATTAACCGGTCTCTTCTTGACACTTTTCTCTTTCATGAAAACCTAGTAAACAACTTAAAATGGACAGCTGATTACTAAGCAATGGTGGGGAATAATTACTCAATATATGTTCTATATGGAGTGATTTCGTTTCTAACAACACAGTGAGAGATAGAACACACCAACAACCCATATCAAATATTATAAGGAAACGACGGTGGAAATATTTAGGTCATGTTCTTAGATCAGACAAAAGAGACTAAATCGACAAGTCCTTATGTGGTCACCAGTTGGGAAAAGAAAACGTGGAAGACCAAAGACCACTCTTCGAAGAACCATCCAACAAGAAAGTAAACTATTGGGATGTAAAACCATACAAGATCTGCAACTGCTAGCAAAGAACCGTATCACATGGAGATCTAAAACCTCTGCCCTATGTGCCGCTTTGGCACGAAAGGAACAAACTAACTAACTATATGTTCTATGTTTTTCTGCAAGCTCAAAGATAGATAATAGATATCTAATAGATAAGAACATTTTGTATCCTAGTTTCTTCACTTTCCCCATTTTGTAGTTTTATAAAAGACAATGACAATATACAGCAACATTAAACAATATGCAGCTTTGTTATTACGTGTTTTGACATTCTACATAGTTTTACTGCAGTCTCCATCTATATTGTGATCATTTTGTAGTTGTGCGAAGTCAATTTTCCAAGCATTCTTTGCATTCGTTTTTGTATGCCTAGTGTATTTGGGCCATGTTTTGGTAGCATGTCCATGGCTTCCCACATTTCTGGACCAGTTTCTAAGATGTCTGAATGTTGGCTGTGGAATTCTCTGGCCAAATGGTTTGGACTTCTTGCGAGTCCGTTTTTTTTTCTCTTGGAATTTTGCAGAGGGTGTTTTAATCATTTTAGTTTTTCAAACTCGGTGAGTGTTTTATATTTACTGCGGAGTTCTAGAGGCTCAGTGTCTGCAGTATGTTCCATTTCTATGATAGTAGTGCTTTTCATTGCTCGCAGAGTTATTCTTAGGCCCATGTTTTGCACTACATGCACACTGCGGTCTGAACAGGCTTTATTCTGTTCATGTGATGGTTGAGTCTGCAGTGTCAAGTTCTTAGGTGAAAGATTGTTGTGTGCTGTTTTCTGTTTAGTCTGCTGATGGGATCTTGTGGGTTGTCTTCACTCTTTGTATCTTCGCTTGATTTCTGATAGTGACACTGGTGGTTTTTATCAGTTTTGTTTCCTCCATTGCCAGCTTATCTGCTCATTTTTCTAAGCATTCTCGCGATCCCCGCTTAGACTGATGTACCAGATTTTCCCATAAATGCGTATTCATGTGGAAATCTGATTCATGCAGCCTGATGCATGGTTGTTTCTCACATCTTTAGCGCCATCTTGTGCTTATCCTTCGGCGATGTGTCCGGTTTTAGGCAGCGTTTGCTCTCTGTTCACCTTTGGCTGTCCCCAAGGCAGTCCCTAAGTTCTGCAAGGCAGCAAGTTTCTAAGCATTCAACAAATCGAGAAATAAAGAACTATAAATATGTTAATAAAATATATTAGTTAATCACTTTTAATTGAAAAACAAAACGTGATGAAATATATCATTACATCAGACAGCCAAAATAAATTTCACTATAAATAACTGATATTGCGCATTGGAATATATATGAGCACTTAAAATATTAAGAAATATTAATTAAGACATGTTTTTATCAAAAGCACAGATAAAATATAAACAAATTTTCTAAGTATTTTTACACAGTCATAATTAATGAAATCATTATACAATATAAAATACATAATCCCGATACACTTATTTACTTTTATATGGTTTAAATACTGGAAAAATGATAAATATTATTAAATGAACGGTGATAGAATATACCAAGAGGTTAATTCACCTGCTAAGGAGGTCAGAAGTGTCAATCTTAAAATATAAATTAGTGGATAGCTATAGTAGCAGATCAATATTCCAATAGATCATGTCGTACAATTAACCCTTAGAACGGTGATAGAATATACCAAGAGGTTAATTCACCTGCTAAGGAGGTCTGAAGTGTCAATCTTAAAATATAAATTAGTGGATAGCTATAGTAGCAGATCAATATTCCAATAGATCATGTCGTACAATTAACCCTTAGAACGGTGATAGAATATACCAAGAGGTTAATTCACCTGCTAAGGAGGTCTGAAGTGTCAATCTTAAAATATAAATTAGTGGATAGCTATAGTAGATCAATGTTCCAATAGATCATGTCGTAAATTAACCCTAGAACCCGAGCTCGATATTTCGGGATTGAATGGGGTGCATCCCGATATATCGGTCTGAGAATGCTTTTCATTATTTTTCGGTCGTCCAAGTGGTTACCAGGGCCCAAATTTGGGGTGTAAAGAATAGAACCACTGTAACCTGCCATGCATGTCGTAAGAGGCGACTAAGAAGGTTGGACTGAAATTGGATGCAACATGTCCTAAACATGTAGAAGTCTATGCGTACCAAACCAATGTGCAACGTATACATGTTCTTGGCAATGATCAAACATATAACAAAGAGTGATTGAAATTGGTTGTAAAGAACAAACGCAAAGAAGATTATTATTTTACGGTATTTGAAAATAAATTGTGTAAAAATGTGACGTTAAACATAACCCAGGTGCTCTACATGGTTTTTCGAGATGATTGACGCTGTTCGATTTTTTTTTGGGTACTGATAAGGTAATTATGGGTTCTTTTCTTTACACCCCAAATTTTGGCTCCGGTAACCACTCTGGCAATTTTCATGTTGAAAAGATGTAAATTTTTCGAAAATTGTCATTCTAAAAGTATAATAACAGAGCAAGCTGCTGAACTTGTTTTGAATGAATCTGATGATGAATTAGGCTTAGAGGTGATCTTCTGATGATATAGAAGGTGAGATAGATGATCTGTTAGATGACAAAAAAATTGTTTTAATCGATTGATATATCAATTTCATCGATATGTATTCAATCTGGAGAAAAATATACATATATGGGAGTATTCACGGCTGTACCCACATATTAAATCAAATATTTTTTAAGTTAGTATACTACAAATAGATAATAAGCAGAAATAACGGAGTTGATGGGATAAGTCAATAACAAATTATAGAGCACTTGAGTGTGCTGAATTATCGTGTTTTAATATAACTGTGATACATGCTGTTTTTGCTTAGGAGCTCCAGGGAAGGGAGGGTTAATAATAAACCATCATGAACATGTTTTAAAAAAATTGTAAAATTACCCTGTTGAAGCTTGAAAGTAATGTTGAGCCGTTGTTCTTGACAATTTAAAAAAAAATGTTTTTCTTGACAATTTAAAAAAAAATGTTTTTACGGCCTGTATGTAATACCATTTTTTTGGCAGTGTGGACATGAGCCTGTGGAATTTAATGGATAGTGCAGTTGCCCTGAAATTGCTCAGGTTAGGTTATTTTCTTTATGCCCTGACAAAAAAAAGAACTAATTGGCCTTACTGTGGATTGAATCCGGACTACCGCATGGGAGCCGGGCCCTAATCCATTCGACCAGACACTTCCCCTATCCTATTTTAAAATCTATATCAGTGAACTAAATAAAATATTCCGTATCAAGATAACAGTAAGTCAGATAGAGAAAAGTGAGCACAAGAATTAAGATCACATATAGATGAATGAACCTTAAAAACAATGCTGTAATGTGAACTGATGGAAGACAAAATGGCTCTGGTTAGTATACTTAATTTTTAAGTTTAAAGTAAAAGATATAAATAAAAAAATATGGTGGGTATCTAGTTGTTAGCTTAAACACTTTCACTGCCACCCATTTTTCAACCAAGTCTGGCTCACTGCCACGCAATTTTTTGGGCATGATCAGTTTTCAGGGTGACAATTTTTAAAAATCATAAAAAATAAATGAATAAACTTAGGACTTTTAAACTATGGAATAGTGCTCATATATTAATGAGCTACTGACCTGTCTATATGTAGAGTATATTCTTCATAATCCACAAGCTATTGCTGTAACTGATATTGGCGTTGCACCCCATACCTATCCATAGTATGCCATGCCCCCATTTTTGAGGTGGGTGTGCATCACCTACCCCTGTACCCCTGAGAATATCTGCTATCGATCTATAAACATCGTCACATGAATCAATGTTCAAATTTGTATCACAACCGGAATCTGTTTTATCACTATCACTGGCTAAAAAGTCAGTTACGTTAAATTCATCAGCTACGTCGTCCATTTTGAAAATCTTTGTTTACTTACGAAAATTGCCCCAAAAAATCGTATGTAGGATATGTTTACAGCACATATGCTAGATCCGCCATTTTGGAGAGATCGTCGGAATAATACGGAAGTAGTGCGTCACAGGACCCCATTTTGGCTAGCGATACTCCCAGTTTAAAAAGACATAGTCGATAACACATGTCGGACGACAAAAGTCGACAATGGCAGGGAAAGGGACTTGGTATGTCGCCAACTTTTCTCGAAGGTGGCAGTCAAAGTGCTAAAGAAAGTATACTAAACCAACCTTATATCATAGAGCTTAATTATGAAGTTGGATTCAGGCTTGCCTGAATGGCGAAGGTTACTGGCAACCCAGAAAGCAAGTCTTCATGCAAAAATCAGTCAAGAGGCTATCTGAATTTATAGTGGGAGAACACAGTTTTGGTTAACTGCAGAAAGGTATATGCTTGCATGGTGGCTAAGCAGTATGTACCAGAAGCGTCATAAGAAGCCCATAAAAATGCTGGTGACACACAGGTGCCAAAGTGATGGTCAAGTCAAGCACAACAGTTGGCAATAGATCAGGAACATAACTGAAAATTTCTGGAATGGCAATGAATTTCAAATGATCCCTTCCTTTTATTCTCATTCAATTTTGTCTATACATGTTCTTTCTAGTATATAAACTTCACTTTTTAATTTGGAACTCACAAAGAGGTGCTAGCAGTTTTCTTTCCAGTGTTGTTTCACTGGGTCAGTGAGTTTGCATCACTATATTGTATGTGAGGCGGTCATGAAGCATGTGCTCTTTAGTCTGGGATGCATGTAAACATGGCTACTTCTCAATTTTGAATTTTATGAATGTGCTTAGGAGTCAATAGTATTCTGTTCTAAGGTGCATAAAGACAACTTGTTCTAGTCTGTTCGTACTTTTATAGTTGTCCTGTTTTCTGCTAGATTTAATCATCCTTTTCTTTCGGTGGTAGATAAGTGGGACGTTCGATTGCTTCCCCCGTGTAGTACCTATCTTGGCTAAGTGATAACAATGATACGACAACCACAATTTATGACCAGATCTTGCAAATCATGCCCTTCTAAGAGCTTCATAACAGAATGATTCTGTTACCCACAAACAAGAATACTATATGGAATGAAACGCCAGTGTGGTACCGGGTCCGCAAGGAAGCAAATAATGGTACCACTGCGATCGACAAGGCATGTTGTAAGAGGTGACTGATGTAGGACCTAGGAAAGCTACCCTAGTAAATAAAAAGCATCACAGAAATCAGATTACTGGCCTACTTGTAGGAGTATAACTGGCACAACGTACAATCGCTTTTAGGCTCAGATCACATACAAATCACACAGAGTGGTTAACAAGTGCTCGATATGGAGCGTTCAAGAAGAAGAATGAAACAAATCACACAGCTGCCATGAGATATTGGCTACTAAACCGAAATCATTACACTATGTGCAGACTCATATGGGCTCCTCCAATAGATATCGGAAGGTATGTATACTCATGGTTCCTGTGGCTCGCTGGTTAAACACACTCTTCACTATGCCCCTCAGGTATCCAGTTCTACTTCTACAACATGTAACTCCAAACTCCTTAAATCGCTGGATATTCAACATCAATTTTAACCCTTTTAGCTTGAATCACCAAGATTATGAAAATCATAAATATCTCATGCTATGTAATTGCATGTAAACAAGTATCTTTGTGACCTAGCCATTAAATTATAACAAACAATACATAACAATTTATTTAACATATGAATATACGGTCAAAAACAATCCAATATCACTTTCAGAGTTTCAATGTCGCATGAACTTGATGCTCTTAAATTATTATTGATTTTTGTATCCATGAGAGTCATCAATATACAAGCAGCTGACAACTTGAACAACTCATTTTTAGGGAAGAAAGATCACATATGTTGAGCTGCATCTAATTGCTGTATGCTGGTGGCTTCTGAAATGTATGTGGAAAAAAAACAACATAAGTGGTTATTAAGATCTGAGAAGTAAACTGAGATTTATGAAAATTTACTGATTTTTACAAGAACAATTAAAATATGTCTATTGTCTATTCCCAGGTGGAAGATGTAGTTGGCTGTTCACTCTTGCCGTTAGCGTAGGGATGGGAGCTTTAATTTGCGTTCTAGGGCTAGATGAGTCGCCCTTGTTGTGTTGTATCTGTGTTTATGTAGTGTTAAAATATGTAACACCTCCATATCAGAACAGGTACCATCCCCTATCAGAACAAATATCATTTACATATCAGAATAAGCTTCATCTCTCTCTCGCGATCGTTCTTAAGCCGTTTTTATCATTCTATTGGGGGACTGCCTAGAGTAGTTGATAGTAGCTCGGCCTGCTAGCTGTGAAACGTCTCATAGCTCGGGTTCGAACCTACTGTCCGGCATTTGTTCGAGTCCCTGGTCTTACTCAGGACAATAACGTGAGTACCTCTGAGGTCTGAGAAAATCTCCTGTATGACGAGGGAATACTAATTACAAGTACATTGAGCACATGGCTGCCAGTGTAAAGTAATTTACAATGTGCACGCTGCTGACGGATTTTCACGCAAAAATTAGTTTCAGAGATGGAACTTCGTCTGAGTTGAAAGCGGACGAAAGAAAAAAAAAAAATAATTATATTGTGATATATAAACATCAGAACGGGATGTAGAATAAGTTTCATCTGATATCAGAACATATCTTCAATGATCCAGTGTCACTTGAGCTCTTGCCCTTCGGCGCAATGCTATGTAGAGGTATCAGTTTGTAAGTTCTTTTGTTTCGTATGTCTTCCATTTGACTGGCCTTGGAGGAAGAAGGATCTTCTTGACATCATCTAGCGCTTGGTGCCTGAAGAGGTGGTGGTGAACGGTTGCATGATGATGTGCACACAGCAGGCACGTTGAAGTGTGTTGTGGTTGAATTCTGTTCATGTGATTGTTATGTGTTGGATTCGGAGTCTTCTTCTTCCGTGTTCTCGCTAGATTGGAATTTTGGATTCTCTAATAAAGGCAGCCGTATGCCTCAGATTATCAGCCACGCCATACAGTTTGTCTTGGACGCTAGTGTAAGTGGGCCACCTCTTTCTTCTCAAGTCTGCACACTGGGGGATAGTTTTGTAGGATATAATTCCTATGATTTCTGCTTCCCGTTTGTGCCGACCTCTTCCAGCAGTAAGCTTTGGCTATCCTCGTGATGGTGGGTCTGACATTCTTACTGCGTGGCTAAATCTCAGAGGCAGATTGGCGGCCGTAGAATCCGTTATCCCATTCCTCATTGAGAGGGGTCATTGCACCATGTTATGCGCCTTACAGCATGGTGCATCCGTTTTCTGCAATCATTTGTTTTGGGTTAGCATTCCCCAGCGGACACATGCATCCGATTTCAGCCAAACCTCCTTACTCGCCTCTTACGACATGAGTGGCAGGCAACAGTGGTTCTATTCTTTACACCCCAAATTTGGGCCCGGTCACCACTCGGGCGGGTTCGGAGTCTCAAAATGGTGCTCTGATCTTTTCTTGTAAGGTGGTTTCTTGTATTGGGGCTAGGGCTGTAAACCTCTCTTCCTGTGTCTTCCACGACCCGGCTGTTCAGCCAAATATAATTATTTGTTGTTGTTAGGATTTGCTTTGCTGTATGGAGAGTTGTTGCAGTGATTGGTTGTTTCAGTTTGGAATATTTTCATTGCACTGCGGACATGTCCATAGGTGCTCCGATCTCCTTCACAATATCCCCAACAGCGTCCAGCGACTCACCGTACCAGTTCGATTTTGACTGATGAGCCTACTCATACACCTGTTATGCCGTTCTTTCCTTGCCACTCCAATCTTCAAACCCAGCTCCTGCTATGTAGTAGTTGACGTGGATTGGTTTAAATGAAAATATTCTTTGCGGCCACACTTATGAAGGTGTTCAAAATATCAGCTCTATCCATTTGCTGGCCACTGATATGGTGGCAGAGCCAGCCAGCCTGTCTGCTCTCTCATTGCCAACGACACCCATGTGCCCCTGAGCGAAGATAAGTGTATTTCTGCAAATTGTTGACGCTTGTATTGCTGTGCACCGAACCAGCCTTCACCTTTCGGATCATACTCAATGAATCACTCAGAATGCACGCATGAGTGTACTTTTGTGACTCTAGCCAGAGTAATGCATTAGTCAGTGCCAGTACCTCCATTGTCAAGCTTCTCATTGTCATACAAAATGCACCAATGGTTTCCTGGACCATTCTGCCACATGAGCTTGCAGAGAAGGTCCGTGCAGACTTTTCGTGGTGAACTACCGATCCATCTGTGTAAATCACAACGTCACCTTCATTGCTGTTTTCATCAATGATGGCTTTGACATCTACATCCAACGCCACAGGATTCCTCTCTCTGCAACCTTTGTCAAATTTAACGATGGATGAAAAAGTGTTTCAGTATATTGAAGGCATCGGTATCCATTCTTCCCCATGGTTGATATTTGTGAGCCCGCATACCAGCTGAACAGTGTCTGCAGCATGGCCAACCCATGACTTGCCCAACTTTAAATGATTGGTTGTTCTTGTGTTACAACTCTTTCTTAGCTAGCCTATCTACTTTATCTTTTCCCGGTGTATTTGAATGTCCTGGGATCCACTGCATAGTTATTTTGATGTCATGAGATGTAACAAGTTTGTCAATATCTAGGGATAGATGGGAGAGACGCCTCAGTGTTACCGGGGCCCAAATTTGGGGTGTAAAGTGGTAACAGTGGCTCTATTCTTTGCTTCCCTTGCGGACCCCTGTACCACAGGGGCGACACTTATATTCAAACCCACTTATATGTTTTTCCACTGCCACTGTCCATGCTTCACATCCATACATTGAAAAAGTAGTCTTAATATTAGAACAGGTACCAACCATCTCCATATTAGAACAAGTCATCCTCAAATAGCTTGTCCAGAACAGAACTTTGCCACATTGTTATGTTTGTCAGGGGACTGGCAAACTGCCCAGAGCTTGTCCAGAACAGAACTTTGCCACATTGTTATGTTTGTCAGGGGACTGGCAAACTGCCCAGAGCTTGTCCAGAACAGAACTTTGCCACATTGTTATGTTTGTCAGGGGACTGGCAAACTGCCCAGAGCTTGTCCAGAACAGAACTTTGCCACATTGTTATGTTTGTCAGGGGACTGGCAAACTGCCCAGAGAGTGAAAACTCAATAAAAAAAATTCAAGAAACAGAATGTGTCAGCTATTATTCCTGAGAAGGAATCAACTACTTCTTCTGTTGTCATACTGTAACCAGGTTGTTGCCCAGTGTTGTGGTTTTGTGTTTTAGCCTTGCGCTGCTCTAGTGGCTTGGGGAATGGTAATTTTGCTTTTGAAAAGATTCTGCTATACCATCGCAACTTTGACATATTGTGTTTGTTTTGGACACCAGTTTTATCGCATTTTCTTTCTTTAGCTTTCCCCATAATTCCAAACCCTCTATCGGTTTGCTGGATCTGTCGTAGATTCATCCTTGTATGAACATTTGATGTGATAGAAATACACTAATAACACATTATAGAGAATGGATCCTGTTCACTCTGCCAATTTGGTGCGCAAACAATATGGACATAGGTTTTCTTTCCCAATAAAGGGACATAAAACCCATTCAAAGATGAGAAATCAGCAGTAATAAATTAATAAGTAATTGTCATACTTACTGTTGCTTCTGCAGTTTCATAACTTGGGGGAGCCACTGGAGCATTGGGATATGCTGTTGTTGCAGAACCATATGGGGATTGTATAATGTTGGGCACCGTACACTGGTTGGGCACTGTATACTGTGCTAGTAGTATTGGTTGCAACAACTGTTCCGTAACTTGGGTACTCTGAGTTGGCCATGACCACATACCTATACCGAGCTCTTCTACGGCGCCAACATGCCAAGCCACAAGCGAGGATCAGGAAAAATACAACAATCCAGATAAGCCAGAACCCTGTTGGTTAACAAAGAAATAAATCGTCGACAAAGTTAGTTAAAATATGATGGCGAAACACGTAATAACAAAGTACTGTAGTTTTACAAAATACAAAAACAATGACAATACACAGCAACGTTTCGACAAAAGGCCTTTATCAAGCAAACGATACAACAGGAGTGACGAATATGATCAACATTTTCAAAGATGAAAATAATTTTTATGTAAATATTTCTGATTGCTTTCTCTAGTATGACCTCTTGTTTGCATTAGTTCGCATCAACCAAGTTAACCACTCTCTGTGATCTGTGTGGTTTGTGTAGAGAACATGAGTATGTTATGCCCTCATTACGCACTTACTTTATGTAGGACAGGCACATCCCAATTTCAGTAAAGTATGACCTATAAACCAATCTTTGTAATTTGTTTTTGAAAGTCGTGATATCGTAGTGGTTAATGAATTTGCTGCGTAGGCCTGATGTCTCAGGATCGAATCCCACAGTGATAGTGGAATTTTTTTCAAACAGAAAAGACTCTCAAGTTGACCCAGCTTTGAATCCCACAGTGATAGTGGAATTTTTTTCAAACAGAAAAGACTCTCAAGTTGACCCAGCTTTGAATCCCAACAGTGATAGTGGAATTTTTTTCAAACAGAAAAGACTCTCAAGTTGACCCAGCTTTGAATCCCAACAGTGATAGTGGAATTTTTTTCAAACAGAAAAGACTCTCAAGTTGACCCAGCTTTGAATCCCAACAGTGATAGTGGAATTTTTTTCAAACAGAAAAGACTCTCAAGTTGACCCAGCTTCGAATAGATACCAGAAAAACACTGGGAAGTAAAGGGGTCAGGACGGCGCGGTTAGGATTCAAACCTACAAACTTCAGAACGCAAGGCAAAGGTTTAACCACCTAAAACCAGGTCTATTTTTGGAAGCTTTATTTTTGTATTGTATTTCTTCAAGAAACATAACATTTACTAAAAGTAATTTTCTGATACTACACTAAAATACACTTTCCATTCATATTCTAAAGCTTATAAATAAAGATTACTTACACCACAACTCATAAACATATGTCTCCCAGCAGCAGCCGGTTGTTCCATCATCCAGATGACAGCAGTATGCATCAGATCCTATGATAAAATCAATCAAATCTTCTCTGTCAGAAATTTTGCAAAGGAAAAGTTAAGGAAACTAAGAAATAAAAAAAGTTACATTAAAATATATATTTTACAACACAAACACCCAGTGTCACTACCAGAAATCAAGACACATATCAAGCAAAAATACAAAGACTTGTGGAGACAACAAACCCACATCAAACACTCACAAGATCCCATCAGCAGACTAAACAGAAAACAGCACACAACAATCTTTCGCCTAAGAACAGGTCACTGCAGGATCTACCATTACATGCACAGAATAAAACCTGCTCAGATTGCACAGTGTGCATGTCAGACAGAAACGCAGACTCCAGAGCACATCCCGCAGTCATGTCCATCATACATACTCCAACGAAACAAAACATGGCCTCATCATTGACTATTGACATTGTATTTTTCATTGACTATTGACACACGATGGGTGATGCGGTTTACTTCCCAGTGCTTTTTCTTGTACTTAATGTAAGGCTGGGTCGACCTGAGAGCCATTACGGTAGGAAAAAAATTACGTGCCCACTGTGGAGTTGAACCATGACCACTAGCCTAAGAAGCGAGTTCACTAACAACTATGCTTAAACGGCTCTCACTATCTAATATAGTCTTGTCATAAGATAAATGAGTTTACTACCCTCACCACTCCTGAAGACGGTGAAGGCATAGCGAGGGACACCAGTAAAATGGTAAGCAGGCCTCACGCAAAAGTCAGACAGAAGCGCAATACCTGGCGTCATGACTTTCGCCTTCGCCCGAGTGATTACCGGAGCCCAAATTTGGGGTGTAAAGAATAGAACCACTGTTACCTGCAACCATGTCGTAAGAGGCGACTGAGGAGGTTTGGCTGAAATTGGATGCATGTGTCCTAAACGTGTAGAAGTCTTATGCGTTTAGGGGCCTACCAAACCAATGTGCAACGTATACACGTTCTTGGCAAAGATCAAACATATCACAAAGAGTGATTAAAATTGGTTGTAAAGAACAACGCAAAGAAGAAGAAGAAGATGACTTTCACCTGAACTGACAGCGGCGAACAAAAACAAACAAACAACTATACTTACCATAGCATATATGAAAGCCACAGTTGATATATGCGCTCTGTTGAAAATAATAACATAGTAATTAAGTCTGACATTGTATAAACATGTTATGTACAAATTAATGATGATAGATAAAACAAATGAATATATATATATATATGTATAATTTATTTTATCTTACGTAAATTTCAATCAGGGATATGTTTTTCATAACTTGGGATAAAAAAAAACAAGTTTCCATAACGATACTTGGCACAATACGTAAAAATAAAGTATTGTAGTTTTACAAAATACAAAAACAATACACAGCAATGTTTCAAATAAAAGGCCTTTATCAAGTGGCAATACACGTCCACCATTGCTACATAGTTTTACTGCAGTTGTCCTTTATATTGATAACGATACTTGGGGGAGTCTGTTTAATACTCTATGATGATAGTTGAGGGAGTTGACCTTCTTTTTTAGCCTTTCACTCTCTTGATACTTAGGGAAGCAACAAAGCACATTCTTCTCTGTTCTTGGTTGTCTTCTGTATTGTTTTCCGGCTGTGATTCCTTTCAGTTCATATTCTACTGTTCTCCTTCAGGTGGTTTTTGGGTCTTCTGTATTTGCTTTTCCTCTCTGGTGTCCATCTCAGCGCAGTTTTTGTGACAGTGTTAACACATTGACTACTTAATTGAAAAACGGGGACTGCCTAGAGTAGTTGATAGTAGCTCGGCCTGCTAGCTGTGAGACGCCCATAGCTCGGGTCCGGCATTTGTTCGAGTCCCCTAGTCTTACTCAGGACGATAACGTGAGTACTTCTGAAGTCGAAGAAAATCTGCCTTTATGGCGAGGGAATACTAATTACGAGTACATTGAGCACACGGCTGCCAGTGTAAAGTAATTTACAATGTGCACGCTGCTGCCATTGTAAGAAATTGGAAAACGGATTTTCACGCAAAAATCAGTTTCAGAGATGAAACTTCGCCTGAGTTGAAAGCGGACAGAAAAGAAGAAGAAGAAAAAAATTGAAAAAAACACTGAATTATTTTTTAAACATTTTCATTCCATGGATATAAATTTCATGAAATCTACACATTTTACTAAATTCTCGATCGATCCTGATGTAGAAATAGATACCTGTGCTGTAAATTAAAAGTTGGAAATTGGATCACAGTGCATTGATGTAAATTTAGGACTAATTTGAAATGAAACAATGAGGCAGTTTGATTATTATCATAGACAATCTTGGCGTACCTAGCGGAAATTAGCACGGAATGAGTAAAACTCCATGCGTAACACATGTCCGATAAGTAAAAACTCCATGCGTAACACATGTCCTATAAGTAAAAACTCCATGCGTAACACATGTCCGATAAGTAAAAACTCCATGCGTAACACATGTCCGATAAGTGAAAACTCCATGCGTAACACATGTCCTATAAGTAAAAACTCCATGCATAACACATGTCCGATAAGTAAAAACATGTCCTATCTATCTTCAATGTCTCAGATGATGGTATTCATATTTTCTCGGACACCATGTAAGTAGTTCTTGGACAAAACAAGTGTTAAGATTTTTCGCAGACAAGTTGTATGGAAGGTGGAAAGTTTGGACATATCTTGTTCTGTCATTCTCCAGTGTTCTGATCAGTACAGCAAAGTTTACAGCACACCACAGTGGTTTATATTCATCTTGGTTCTGATGCTGTAATAGGCTGATTTCCAGACTGTCTGAAGAGTCATGAATGACACTGCATGCCTTACTCAGTCTGAATATGATGCCAACTCCAGCTCTTTCTTTGTGGTTGATAACGCCTCCAAGATATGTGAAAGCAGATGTATTTGGAGGATTTAGTTTGAATGGTGCTGGTTGAATTATGATCAAAGTCATAATTTCACTAAAGGGCAATCCAATACGTGCTCTGTTTGCTGCAGCTGCCATCTAAAAGTTCACTTTCTCACCGTACCCATGAGAAATTGATTAGTATATCTTCACTCTCTGCCCCGAAGACGACACTGTCTGGCATGTCCAAACTTAACGCCTCATTCTCGTAATCGTTCTAGTGTATAGTCTTCTTCTTTGTGTTCGTTCTTTACAACCAATTTTAATCACTTGTGATATGTTTGATCTTTGCCAAGAACGTATATACGTTGCACATTGGTTTGTAGGCCCCTAAACGCATAGACTTCTACACGTTTAGGACATGTGCATCCGATTTCAGCCAAACCTCCTTAGTCGCCTCTTACGACATGCGTGGCAGGTAACAGTGGTTCTATCCTTTACACCCAAATTTGGGCCCGATAGTGACTATGTGTATTTTTGGTATGGTTTTAATAAGATAAAGAATTGCTATTACATTTCTGTTCCATTTGTATGAATAATTCAATATCAAAATTATGTTACCAAGCTTCTTCTTCAAACGCTCCATATGTTAACCCCTCTTTGTGATTTGCATGTGATCTGAGTCTAAGAACAATTGTACGTTGTGCCAATTATGCACCTACAAGTAGGCCAGCACATCCGATTTCTGAGACGCTTTTATTTACTAGGCTAGCTTCCCTAGGCCCCTACCTCTGTCGCCTCTTATGATATGTCTTGTAGGTCACAGTGTTGTTATTCTTTGCTCCCCTTGCAAGCCCCAGCAACACACAGACAAGTTTATTATAATAAAAACAAATCAACTGTAAATTATATGTAAACACAAAAATGTCCTCTATTTGTTTTACTCCTCTGTTTCTAACACCGATACTTAGAGCTTGTTTATGTAGTAAAATGAAAGAATCTACTGGCCAAATATAAACGTTACTATAAATTATTCTCTGTAGCTAAGTAGTTACTCCCTTGCCTTACGAGTTGAAGGTTTGAATACGGACCATGCTGTTCTGTTCACGAGTGCATTTTTCCCAGAACCCCTAGGATTGTTGCGGGAGCTATGGAGTTCATTCGTGACTTGTGGAATACTCTCGGCAGGTGGCATGCCATTTCTGCGGAGAGGGACCAAGCCATATGGGATAAAACCCAGTGCTGTGAAGTCAACTTTGGCTTTAAAACCTCTTAAATTAGTAATTACATAACATATTTTCAACAATCCTCTGGCAGGACAGAAAAAGCCTATGAGTTAAAGAGACTTCAAATGCAAATAAAAAATATTACAAGAAAAGATCACACGATTCAAGTTCAGTGGTAACCAAAGTTAAAGGAAGCCAAGTAAAATGCATAGGCCTGGGTCACAATAAATCTGATGAGACTGATGATAGTAAGAACTAAGAAGGGATGGCCTTGTAAACCTTGTGACAAACAGGAAACAGCAATGGATAATTATATATCATATAATGATAATGAGTCAGAGAGAATAATTCTGGGACGGAATGACAAGTTCTAGTTGGAAATCAACATGTTTTTTTAGTTACTTACTGTGTCTGGTATTATATTTAATTATCGCCCGAGTGGTTACCGGTGCCCAAATTTGGGGTGTAAAAAATAGAACCACTGTTACCTGCCACGCATGTCGTAAGAGGCGACTAAGGAGGTTTTGCTGAAATCGGATGCATGTGTCCTAAACATGTACGAGTCTCTCTATACGTTTAGGGGCCTACCAAACCAATGGCCAATCCAATGTGCAACGTATACACGTTCTTGGATTAAACATATTATCACAAAGAGTCAGAGTGATTAAAATTGGTTGTAAAGAACGAACGCAAATAAGAACATATTTAATTATTTTTAATTTTAAGTGCATTTTTGATTTTATAAATCACAAATAATAAGTGTACAAAATACACTCAGGTTTATTTAATTAAAAGTTGTCCTTTTAAACCCCCCCTAAACCGTAGACCGTTGATAGAGCCGTAGACTTCTGCTAGAGCAAACCCTTACTTATCATTTATGATTGTCAGATGTGGCCCGTTCGACGGCCTTGGGAATCAGATTGACATATACATATATTATGATATATGATAAGTTATAAGTAGATACATAAAATATATTAGTATAGAACTAGAACTAAGAACATATTCTTTTAAAAGCGTTACAAAAATAAAACAACATAATCTAGGCTGGCCTATCTCACAGAATTAGGTGATCACAAAACATACTTACAACAAATGGTGTGTAAATTAATAAAAGTCCAAAGATTCCAAGTATAAAGTTCTCCATATTTGACAATACGATAGTAATTCTGGAATGACAACTTGACAAATGACGATGTTATACATTATCTATTCATTGCCTACAGACGGTTAGTTCTAAATAACAAAACATACAAAACTTACAATTGACATTATTTCACGATTGGTTTCAAGTATAATAATTTCCTCAAATAGGAGACCATACATTCACGGCGGGGGACACTGATAAAAAGGAAAGCATGCCTTCACGCAAAAATCAGTCAGAAGCGTCACACAAGTTGCAATGGCTAAGCCTGAATTAAGAGCCGGTGAAGGCAAGAAGAAGTATAATAATACATTCTTTTTTTTTGGTATGCTTTATCTGCTGGTGTAGGAGATCACGGACTAGCTAAACTTCACGTGTGTATAGCAATTTGCCAGTCATGTTATTGACTTTCTTTAAGTCGGGATATCAACATGCTTGATAAAGGCCTTTTGGTCGAAACGTTGCTGTTTATCGTCACTGTTTCTGCATTTTGTAAAACTATAGTACTTTGTACGTGTTTCGCTATTTACCAAGTTTTACTGCAGTCTTCCCCTATTTCGATATCAACATGCAACGTTAAGCTTCTCGGTGCCTTTAAAGTTCCCAGATTATAGACAAGCGTTGCATACTAGTGAAAATTAATACAAAACTCGTCAATCCAGATACTTACCTTCATCTTTTTCCCGGGTCACGCTGGGATGAAGGGCAATGAGAGAGCAGACGCACTGGCGGGCAATGCTACGATTGAGAATGGATCGTCTATGGACAGAAGCTACATCATCAACGTTCTCAGAGAAAACATACGCTCTGAAGATTTCAACGACGAAGATAAAGCATATTCTCTATCTCGGTTGCGCATACCGATAGGTGCAGCAAGACGGGAAAGCCACGAGAGAAAACCCATTAGATACATCAATCAACACAGAACGGGAGTTTTTTGCCTAAACACAATGAGATACATGCTTGGGAGGAGATCGGAGCAATTATGGACATGTCCGATGTGCAATGAAGATGATTCTCAAATGAACAATGAAAAGGTCTAAATAAATGCTTGAAAATAGAGAAAGAAAAGACACAGATTATGCGAATAAACGAAACAAACAGCAACCAGACTAGACTAATAGAAGAGATCTTATACTACGTACGTTAGTGTCAGAGAAACAGACGTGACCATGACAACGTCACCCGCAAGTGATTGCAAGTGTAACAAGCTACATCATTGCGATCTAGCTAAGCGAATAGGGATATAAGATGAAATAAAAACGAGGTCCAACAAATAAAGTGCCGAGAACAGATGTTTGATCTCTAAAGGTGATGATATATGATGGTATTATAGTGTCTAGTCACACTTGAGGAGAGAAAGAGAGAACAAGACAGATCCCAGTGAACCAAGAAGTTACGAAAATATGACATAGCTGGATAGGACACACCTTGAGAAAGCGAGTGGAATATAACAAAGGGGGATTTTCATGGAACTCACAAGAACAATGAAAGAAGCAGAGGCATAACAATGCACATAGAAGATAATTGGAGGCAGAGATTAACGATATACCGAAGTCGTGGAAGAAGATGCAAGAAATAGATACAGATAAAAGATGGTAATAGTTGGTTGCCCCCAACCGGGGTTTAAACGACATCCACGATAAAGAGATGGCAGACTCGATGTATACTGGGACACAATGTAACCCACAAGAGTACCAGAAACAATTATGTTATCATTAGCTTTAGTACCTAACTTTGCCAAATATCTATAAAAAACGTGACATTGATTGAAGAAAGAAAATTGATGCAGATGCAAGTGAAATGAAAATGGTGGCATATCTTTTACAGGACGTCGCTATCAACCACAGTAAAAGAATCGTTTAGTTCATAGGCACCACTTATACATTCAGTAGTTTTCCGTTGCTTTATGAACGGTGAGGTCTATTTTTACCGTTTGTAAAAATCTACGGGAACAAATTTGCTTCCAAATTGCCCTTAGCGGAGACTGAACCAGGTACTCTTCTGCTGTGATCGAGCTCACTACCGTTAACCCACAGACGCCAGAGCCGGATTAGGCTAGCGCGGGGCCCGTAGCAAATTTTAGCGCGGGGCCCTAAGTTTTGTATGATAATAAATAATAAAACATAAATTTTACAAACAAACTTGTCTCGATTTAATGTGAGCAAATTTAGAGATAATACTAGACAAATCAATTTCTCTAAGTAAATTACATTCAATGTTCATTAAGGTGAGGTTATTTAGACGATCTTGTCCCATCATGTTTCTTAACTCACTTTTTATACGCTTTAATGTTGAAAAAGAACGTTCTCCGCTGCAGTTAGTAGTCATTAAAGACAAGTAAATTCGTAAGACTATTTCTACATTTGGGAAACACGACTCTAATGAATTTTCCATTATAAGTTTATAAAATTGCAGTTCAAGGGCCTCATTCTTTTCGTTGCTAATAGCAGCAGCTACATTAGTTTTAAGAAGTTCAGCGAACTGCACAAATTCGTCGCCTAGGCTTTCTTCCAAATCCTCTTGGTAAGAGCTGACAATATTTGGAGTTCTTTTTCAAGATCTCTTCTGCTGTAAGAGATTTTAACTGCCGAAATGTTCCAAATACATCAGTCACTCTATGGTACGCTTCCATGCGTTTAGCTAAGGCAGAGTACATTATCAATTATGACAATAAACACCTGACTTTCAAATTTTGTTTGGGTGTTTGATTTTCTACAACTTCATCGAGCGTAGTAGAGCCACTAAAATCGTCGTACTTAGTATTTCGCTTGCGTCGTCGTGAAGTTTGTTGCTGATATTCTTGACAGTGAGTCAGGATTTTGGCTTTGGCCTCAATATCTGAAAATGTAGGCCGCATTGCTTGAACGTACCCGTGTAACGATTCATAAAGAGCATATCCCGTGTTAAGGTCTTGATCAGGTGACTGTAATGAAGCGCTAGACGCTTGCAAGCGTTCTAGAATTCCGTTCCATAAAATGCTAACTATTCCCGTTTCCAACTTACTCATCTCCAAAACTAGCCCATACTCTTGATTACGACACTCTACCTTTTGATCCATGTTATTTGAGATGTCATCCAAAACTTGTTTGATAATGGTAAAACCACATAAAGTGCTTTTGTCGCATCAGCTCGGGAAGACCACCTGGTGTCCGACAGTCTCTTCAAAGTCGGGAGTTTTGAACCTGTATCTTCCAGTGCTTTTGTAAGAATGCCCCATCGATAGGTAGAAGCGGAAAAGAATGTATAGAGACTTTCAACAAAATCGAAAAATTTAACCACTTAACATGACTATAACTCTGATTTAAAACATTTGAATTAATTGAAAACGAAAAATGATAGAAACTATTTAAAAAAAATTAATTTCTCACTGAAACATAAAATTAGCTATGTAAAATAAAATAATAATAAAATAACAAGATGGGAGGATTTAAATACATTCAAAGTTAGCAGAACAAATAAAAATTACTCTCTGTGTCCGTTTGTGTGCTTCTCTGTAAAATTATGCAGCTCTGTGTTGCGGCTTCTTGTTGCGGCTCCTTCAAGTGTGTCCAAGTTTTCTGTTTAATCATTTGGCCCTCCTTCGCATTATTTTCTGGGACATCTAGTCGAGTGCAAAACAGTTTCTCACAAAAACGTGAATGACATGAAATTTATTTAGGAGTGCCCAGATCTGCTCATGTCTTAGAACAATATTTCATACGCCCACTTGCATTTATTTTAAACTACGTTTCGCGCGCAAAAACTACTGAACGAACAGAGACTTGAACTGGGTTATGAGTCAAATTTAATTGTTCTTTTGTTCAAGCTTTCAAGTTTTCGTTTATTAGAAGCGTGTGCACACAGAGACACTCCTATACAAAAAGTAAAAACTGTTACGTTGTTAATGAGCTCAGTGTGACCGCCCAATTAAGTCCGAAATTGAGTAAACATGACCTTGGCCCTAACCTCAATAAAAAAATGAAAGGGGGAATTATTACCCACCTCCCAAACTTGGTTCCTTGTTTATGACTAGTGACAACTTAGCTCCAGAGGCGCCCCCGCGGGGCCTGTAGCATTTGCTACTTCTGCTACTATGCTAATCCGGCTCTGACAGACGCCCATTGTCAACAATTATCAACAAGTACTATTCCTTAACACGCTGCTCTTTAGAGACGATAGCTGTCTACTGGTGACAAGAGCATTTTCAATTTGTCGAATAAAGAAAGTGCGAATAATCAGATTCCTAGGTTCTGTTATATTATTGTTTTGGTGATTAGACGGACAAGGTACATACTATCGATAAATATGTTACCGCTGATATTGCATGCTAATTTCAACGTTTAAGCTCGGAAGCCTCATCAATTCGGACAAGAACCAAAAATAGATAATTACACAAAGAGTGTTTGACCTGATAACGTATTGGTCGTAAATAAGGTCACTTGACACTGCAATCATAATTTATAGTGTGTACCTAGGCTAATGTGGACAGAATTAGTAAAATGTGTATTAAAATTAGAATTACATATACAGTATAGTTGCCATCTATCTACCTCAGAATAACGCAACATTACTATAAACCAGTCGTTACTGCTTGTAGTGCCGCTATTTAGGGCGGTGTGAGGCAGGTGCAACGGGAGCCTGAGGAATTTAATGACTATGGTCTACGAGAGAGAGAGAAATTCCGTAGGACCGTTAAAGTGACAAAGTTCTGCGCAGAACAAGCTATTTGATGATTATGAACGACAGTTAACCTTAAGTAATATCATAACTCTGAAGCCTGTATGACGGGGGACACTGATGATAAGGACAACATACATGCACGCAAAAACTGGCGGTGACTCAGGCACTACTCCGATTTGAGTGACAAAACTACACTCATCATGCATTCGGAGTGAGTCATTGAGCATGATACGGAAGGCGATTGGATTTCCGGTCGCCAACATGTCGGGTGTGAAAATTCCTAACGGATAAACTGTGCGCGATTTCTTGTGATTGCGGTGTGATTTACGCGGTTTCTGGCTACTAAAAGCGGATAAAACGTGTTGATTAGTGTCCGTGTTTGTGTATGTATGGTCAGAGCAAACGCCTGACCGTACATTGTGGCCCTGAGCGTGCCGGCGCCGTATCGAAGAATAGCGTAACCTATTATCGATAGGTAGCGCACCGCGTGGCGATGGGCTAAGTGCGAGTCCAACCTGCTGCCTTGTAGGTTAATAAATTAAGGCTAAAGGTGGGCAGCCTGACAGAAACGCCGCAGAAGACGGGTGCACAAGGTGCAGCGCAATTCGTTTTACGACGACATCGACTAGTACACAAAAAAAGAGTAGTGGTCAACCGGAGTCTCGACAGACGGCAGGAATGATCGATCCACGCCGCCGAGCCAGGGGACAGTTAGCAGGGACAAACACTAGTGAAGCAAATCATAGAACATTCAACATTATGCAGTGGAATGCAGAGGGAGTACTAAAGAAGAAGGTCCCATTAACAAAATATCTACAACAGGAGCAGATAGACATAGCATGCATACAAGAGACGCACCTAAACTCTAGCCACAGATTTTCCATTAGAGGATATCAGACCTTCCGATTAGACAGGGAAGGACGCAAAGGTGGAGTCCTGATCCTCGCCCGAAATGAGATTGCATGTCAAGAAATAACAGTATGTGCTAGTAGACAGTCAGAAATTGTAGGGATAGACGCAACAACCCCAATTGGGAGCACCCGGATCTATAACATCTACTGCCCTCCAAACAAAGACTTAGTACTGGAGAACATGAACATAATACCAACAAACTGCATAGTAGTAGGAGACTTTAATAGTCACTCCAAGTGGTGGGGCTACCAGGATACAAATAACAGAGGTGATGAGGTGGAGGACTGGGAGATAGACAGCAACCTACACTTAATCAACAAAGCTGAGGATAAACCTAGTTACTACTCCAGAACCTGGAAAACCACCTCCACACCAGACCTGGCCTTTAGCACAGGTGACATCCACCACAAAATTGACAGAATGGTGCTGGACCAACTCGCAGGAAGTGATCACAGACCGGTAAAGCTGGCGAAATGTTGCATACTCCCCACAGCAACCAAAGCTGCTACCAAGATGGAACTACAAACGAGCAGACTGGGGAAAATTTGCACTCCTGACAGACCTATACTGTGAACCCCTAAACATACGCAAGAGTATGCTAAAAGCTGGGGTTGCAGACTTCAACAAAGCCCTCCAAAAAGCAGCCACCGAGTCCATCCCTCGAGGTGCGAGACCAAACTACAGCCCATTCTGGACGGACGAATTAGAACAACTAGAAGTAGAACTAACGAAAGCAAGAAACATTGCAGAAATAGAAAGAACAACAGAAGCAAACATTAAACTTAAAGCCACCTCGGCAAGATACAAACGAACACTAAACGAAAATACTAGAAACAGCTGGATAGAAAAAACACAAAGCCTTAACCTAGACAGAGAGGGAAATAAGTTGGGGAAAACCCAGCCAGGCACAAAAACCAAGAAAATAAATACAAGCACACAATCACCATCAAACAGAATGATGAACAGCAAGCGGGAAACAAGCTGCCAATATCCTTAGTGAGCACTTTACACAAGTAAATCATATAGATGTTCCTGAAGAAAGGGAGGAAACCATAAAAGAAGAACTAATGGCTCACGACCTTATTCAAGGTCCCCGGAGGAGCACATGACAACTAAATTCACAATACATGAATTAGAAAAAGCATTACTCTCTCTAAAGAAAAGAAAATCACCAGGCAATGATGGGATAACTAATGAAATGATAATAGAAATGGGACGACAAGCGAAAAAGAAGCTACTAGAAATATTTAACTGTAGCCGGAAAAGTGGCGTTATACCCAAAGAATGGAAGGAAGCTATATTGATACCGATAAAAAGACGGGGAAGGATCCCACAGACCCTAGCAGTTATAGACCAATTAGCCTACTGAGCTGCGTAGGAAAATTGCTAGAGCGCATGATCAACACCAGACTAATGTGGCATTTGGAAGAAAAGGGCTTGCTACTCCCCCAACAAGCAGGCTGAAACACAGATCTACAGAAGATCAAGTGACACACATCGCCCAGGAGATAGAGGATGCTTTTCAAGGGGGAAAACAAACGCTAGCAGTATGGGTAGATCTGGAGAAGGCTTTTGATAAAGTGTGGAAGGCTGGCCTAAAAGTGAAGTTGCGCAGAAACCTAGTAGCAGGACGAATGTACAAATGGATATCACAGTATCTAGAAAAAGAACTGCTAAAGTGCAAGTGCAAGAGTTCACCAGCAGGAAAACAACACTAGAACAAGGAGTTCCTCAGGGGGGAGTACTGTCGCCAACACTTTTCCCTCATATACATCAATGACATAACCCGAGAACATACCCAGAAGGATCCACCACGCCCTGTATGCGGATGACTGGCCCTGTGGACATCAGAGGAGCGCATTACCGCTGCAATAAGCAGAATACAACAGGCCCTCACATCCCTAGACCAATGATCCAATACATGGCTGATCAGCAATGAAAAGAAACGACATATACGATTTTCTCCTATCAACAAAGCCCCAAAGTCCAAAGCTCCTACTAAATAACCATATATTGCTCCCAGAGAAAACCCCCTTGGAATCACCTTCGACCAGCGCATGACATGGCATGCTCAGATTGAAAAAACAAAACCCGAGCAAAATCCAGGATGGCAATCATGAAAAAACTAGCTGGCACAACCTGGGGGCAGATAACAGTGTTTTAAAGAAGCTTTTTTGGGATATGTTCGCCCGACACTGGACTATGGAATTCTGCATGGGCAACGAGCCCAATCCAACTTCAATAAAATCAACCGTGTTCAGAACCAAGCTATGAGAATTATTACAGGGGAATGAGATCTACTCCAATACGGGAAAATGGAAAGACCCCCGGCCTACAACCAATGGAGGATATAAGAGACAGCAGAGCACAAAAACAAGCAGAAAAGTTCAAGAGACTAGAAGATCACCCAATGTACCACAGAATGAAGGGGCTAGAAGGGCAGACTAAAACGAACCAACTTTGCAGCGACAACCAAGATGATGAGCAAACAACCATCATGTGCTGAAGTTACCCCCAAACCACTAAAATACACCAACACAAGACAGATATGGAAAGATACAAAATTCCCAGAGCTGAATGAGAACATCACAGGGATAGTAGGAAAAAACCAACAAACAAGTGAAGAAAGAAAACTCCTGGCCACCGAGTACCTAAAGGAACACTTTCCTAACAGCAGGTGGACCCATGTATACACAGATGGGTCTGCAGCAAATGCAACTGAAAATGGAGGAGGAGGAGCCCTAATAGTGCTCAGTGACATGAAACTCAGGAAGCTAAAATTAGCGACAGGAAGGTTCTCCAGCAATTACAGAGCAGAGGCAGAGGCCCTAAAAGCGGCAGCAGAAGCCATAGTGTCAGAGGAACATGTAAATGAAAACCTGGTATTTCTTACTGATGCCCTGTCAGTAATTACTGCTCTAAAAATGAAGACGATAACAACTTGAAGGAACTGCAAGCATCACTACACCAAGTATGCAACATCTTCTATAGAGTGGTAATACAGTGGATACCATCTCACTGCGGAATACCTGGAAATGAGATTGCAGACATATTGGCAAAAGCAGGAAGCAGGCTACCACAGACAGACACCAGTATGACATATGAGGAAGCAAAAGTACGGATAAAAATGGCCTACAAGAACAAATGGCTAAGAGATCACCCAGGGCATGAAAAGGACGATGCTTACCACCAACTAAGTAGAGAGGAACAGGTTGTCATTTTTCGTCTACGAACAGGGCACATAGACTGAGGTACCATCTGTTTAACAAATATAAAATAGGCCCATCTGACATATGTACATGTGGCACCAGCAAGATGACAGGGACACACATACTGCAAGAATGTCCAACGTACATGGAACAGAGAAAAACACATGGCCAATCCCCATATCAGTCCAAGACAACCCATACGGAGATGTACATGGACCGGTTGACCACTAACTACTTTAAAAGTATACAAATCGATGTCTGAAAACGTTGGAAGAAGAAGAAGAAGAAGAAGATACGGAAGGCGGAGGCTAGTTCGGTGAACAAGAATTAACATGAATCCCTAAGTGTCAACATTTCGCAGGATTACATTCATCTTCGTCCCGTGGCATACGCATGTCGATGACAATGGGAGCAGACAGGCTGGCTGGCTGGCTCTGTTACCATTTCAGGGTCACGCATGGATAGAGTTTGATCAACAAAAAACAGATACAGGTATATCTGTTTATTTGTTGATCATATTCGTTACTTCCGTTGCTTCCACTGGGGTTCTTGTAAGAAAACTCCTTGTGCTCATCAATGGATAGAGTTGAGATTCTGAACATCTTCCCCAGAGTAGGGTCGCCGCATAGAGGACTTTCATCTAAACCAGCGTTTCCCAAAGTGGGCGGTATCACCCCCAAGTGGGCGGTATCGCCCGGGGCGCAAGGTTCATGGGGATGGGGGGGATAGTGAGTTCACAAAAATTGGGGGCGTTCAGGCGATTAGGGTCGGCTGCTCCTTAAAGAAGAAATGATTAATAAATATCTTAAAATAAATTATTTTCGTGATTTTGCGATTGAATAATCATTTACAATTTGAATTCATCTTTTTAATTCATTTTATGCCCGTCTTACACGATCCATTTTTCATCAATTTTCTATTTCCCAAAAACATAATCATTTGAAAATTAACCATGTATGACAGAAATATATATCAATTTTTTTTGTCAAAGAGAAAATAGAGCATGTATATATATGGGAGGGGGCGTTGGCAAACTGTTATAATGTGAAGGGGGGGGGGGCGTTAGAAAATTTATGCTGTGCAAAGTGGGCGGTGGCGAACAAGTTTGGGAATCTATGATCTAAACTAATCCACGTCAACTGCTAGATTGTAAGAGCTTGATTGAAGATTGAAGTAACTAGAAAAGAACAGTACAACAGGTATATGAGTAGGTTCATCAATCAAAATCGAACTGGCAAGGTTAGTCGCTTGACGCTGTTGGAGATATTACGAAGCAGATCGGAGAACCTATGGACATGTCCGGAATCCAGTGAAGATATTCCAAATTGAAACTAAATAAATTCCTTTTCCGAAGAAACAGCTAGACGCGATTTATAAAAGTATAACACGACAATATGTCTGATGTCCATTGACATTATTCTGCAGTGAGATGGTATCCACTGTATTACCACTCTTTGCAAAAATGTTGTACCCTTGGTATAGTGATGATTGCAGTTCCTTTAAGTTGTACGATATGGATTATTAAAAACCCCTTATTACTACTGCCTTGTAGTTAGATTGGGGAGAATCGAAGACTAGCGGGGCAAACCCTACACAAAACTGGACAGTAGGCAAAACCAAGTAGTCCAAAAGACAGGTAACCTGGGCAGAGAACAACCCGGGAGGGAAGGTTGTCTAAGGGTCGCTACCCTAAAAGAAAATAGCAACCTGCCGCCTTACAGATAGGCTGGGGGCAGCCAAAGGCTGACGGAGAGCGAACCCAGTAAACGCTGGCTGAAACCGGACACGTCGCCGATGGATAACCACCAGAGCTCCAAATGGCGCTGAATGATGTAACGTAAAATACGTTCTTGACAAAGGCTGTTTATATATCACAATGCCCGTCTGCCCGGGGTGTTCGTAGCGCGTTGACTACGGGTGACTATTTTCAATTCCCCGGAATGACAGAAAAGCCACAGATTCCCAGATTTACAGTGTTCGTGGCACTGAACCGAAGGGTTTCGATGTCCATGGCACCGAGCCGAAGAGCTGAAAAGCTCAAGTGCTTCTGGGTCGGAAAAAAATATATCACAATAAGAATGATCAAAATAGCCAATAAGAACGATCGAGAGAGAGAGAGAGAGAGAGAGTGATAGGAGAGAGAGAGAAAAGAGAAAGAAAGAGAGAGAAAGAGAGAGAGAGAGAGAGAAAGAGAGAGAGAGAAAAGAGAGAGAGAGAGAGAGAGAGAGAGAGAAAGGAAAAGAAACCCATCATAACCCCGCATCATTAATAGCTATCTTTAGAACGTCAGACTTCTAAAACATTTTCGGTTGTTTCTTAAGGTATCACTGTTAGACTTTGTAGCTACCTCTTTTACCAGGTATCACTGTTAGGACTTTGTAAACACTCTTTGACCAGGTATCACTGTTAGGACTTTGTAGCACCCTTTGACCAGGTTCACTGTTAGACTTTGTAGCACATCTTGACCAGGTATCACTGTTAAGGGCCTGTGCTACCCTTTGGGCCAGGTATCACTGTTAGGACTTTGTGCTTACCCTTGACCAGGTATCACTGTTAGACTTTGTAGCTACCCTTTTACCAGGTATCACTGTTAGGACTTTGTAGCTACCTCTTTTACCAGGTATCCTGTTAGGGCTTTGTAGCTACCCTTTGACCAGGTATCACTGCTAGGACTTTGTAGCTACCTCTTTGACCAGGTATCACTGTTAGGACTTTGTAGCTACCTCTTTGACCAGGTATCACTGTTAGGACTTTGTAGCTACCTCTTTGACCAGGTATCACTGTTAGGACTTTTTAGCTACTTCTTGACCAGGTATCACTGTTAGGACTTTGTAGCTACCCTTTGACCAGGTATCACTTGAAATAGCGATCACCACATAGTACTTTTATCCTTTTTTTACATTCTCAAAGTCACGCTAAAGATTTCTTCTTCTTTTGTTCTCACTAGATTGGGATTTCGGGTTCTCTAATAAAGGCAGCCGTCTGTCTCAGATTATCAGCCACGCCATACAGTTTATCTTCTGCGTTCTCACTAGATTGGGATTTCCGATTCTCTAATAAAGGCAGACGTCTGCCTCAGATTATCACTACGACATACAGTTTGTCTTCTGCGTTCTCACCAGATTGGGATTTCGGATTCTCTAATAAAAGGGAGCCGTCTTTTCTCAGATTATCAGCCACGCCATACAGTTTGTCTTGGACGCAGTGTAAGTGGGTCACCTCTTTCTTTCAAGTTTACATACTGGGGGCAGTTCTGTAGGGTACAATTCCTATGAATTCTGCTTCCCGTTTGTGCCGACCTCTTCCCAGTAAGTTTTGGCCACCCTCGTGATGGTGGGTCTGGGCATTCTTACCTCTGGCTAAATCTCAGAGGGAGATTGGCGACCATAAAAATCCGTTATCCCATTCCGCATTGTGAGGGTCGGTGCACCATGTTATGCACCTTACAGCCTGGTTCATCCGTTTTCTGCAAGCATTTGTTTCGGGTTAGCATTCTAGCGGATACATGCAAACCGATTTCAACCAAACCTCCTTACTCGACTCTTACGACATGCGTGGCAGGTAACAGTGGTTCTATTCTCTTACGTCCCAAATTTGGGCCCCGGTAACCACGGGCGATGCTGAAGATGAAAACGTTTATTTCTTCCTAACCAACAGGAATAGATCTACAGCATGTTTACTATGTAGACATTCCGTCTGTAAAGACGAAAAAGGCCATATATATATATATATATATACGTTTTCTATAGGAAAACTCGTTGAGGCACGGCCTTACACAAGTTCATGGCCAGCCGATGTGTCGGTCAAAGCCCTATTAAATTTAATGATTGAGCTACGCGGTTACTGACTTTATGTACATGCAATATCTCAATAGGTGTCTCCATTTCTGCAACTTCCGTAGCCTAGGTGAGTAGAATCTAACAAATTATGTCTACTGAGGTCAATCTATTCGTCCAGAACTCCCTTTAAGAATCGAACGTATCTGTCCCAATGGCAATTTGTGTATTAGAGGAGCAGTTAGATGACAGAAGCTAAGAAAACTGGAGTATTGTCTGAACGCCGGGGAAGGAGTCTCTGTGGCATAAAGTGCGTTAAACGCTTTAGTCATCTTCGCTGAACTCCTGAAGATGCTCAGTAAGAGTTCGAACCTGGACAAGAGTTGCTTTCTTTTGGTCAAATGACCTGTTTTTATGCATTATTTTTTTCTCGGCAGGTGGCATGCTATTTCAGCGAGAAGAAGCTGAGCCATATATGAGGTACAACCCAATGCAATAAAGTCAATCCTTAGGTTTTAGTTCATTTAGGAAGGGATTAACAAGGATAGTCAAAGAGATATTTTACAACTACCCGTTTGAACATTCCTTTTGACAATTAAAAAAAGAAAAACAACAATTTCTCGGGTTGTGAAAGAAGACAAAATTCATAAATAATAATTCAGCTGTGGCGGAAGTAGCTTATTTATGTTCAAGCTAATTAGTTTCACATTTTTGAGATGTTCTAGTTATGTTTTGTCGGATGTCGGTTGTGAAAAGATCTGGCACACGATAAGGCTTATATCTATCCTACTGCAGACGTGAGTCATTGCCGGAACGGATTGCTAGTTTACTCCCTTTGGGATAACTCAATATTTTTTTTTTATGTAGACAGGAAGTAAAATATGATAAGTACTTTAGTAAAGAAGAACGGAAGGAAAAGCAAGTAATAATTTGGTACTTCCTCTTCTTCTTCTTCTTCCAACGCTCCATATCGACCACTTGTTAAACCACTCTTTCCGATCTGTATGTGATCTGGGGATGGGGGGAGGGTCTATGTGGTTGAGTGGTTAACCTTTGCCTTTTGAGTCGAAGGTCGTGGATTCGAATCCGGACCATGCCGTTCTGTTCACGAGTGCAGTTTTTTTCAGAGACCCATTGGATTGTTGCCGGAGCTACGGAGTTCGTGCTCTGTGCAATACTCTCGGCAGGTGGCGTGTAGTTTTTGCGGAGAGGGACCGAGCCATGTGGGATAAAACCTGGTGCAATGAAGTCAATCCTTCGGCTTGAAAGCCCTTTAAAATGTGATCTGAGCCTAAGAGCTGTTGTGCGTTGTGCTAGTTATGCACCTACAAGTAGTCCAGCACATTCGATTTACGCGACGCTTTTTAATTACTAGGTTAGCTTCCCTAGGCCCCTACCTGAGTCGCCTCTAACGAAATGCCTTGTAGGTCGCAGCGTTACTATTCTCTGCTCCCCTTGCAAGCCCTGACAACACACACTTTTGTAGTTGAGGTAGGAATATATGTAGATAATGCAAAACAGGATGAGAGAGAAGATTAAAAGGAGTAGCGTAATTGATGTATGATTTAAAGAGAAACTTTTCATTAGCATTTGTGGGTCTCTATAATTAAATAGTTAAGACCAGTGGCGGCTCGTCATCATTTTTGTTGGTGGGGCCAGACATTTTTTCCGAATAAATCATGGTTTTTGGTTGCTATATTTTAATTTATAAAATAATAAATACACGTTATATATTATTTTTGGTGGCCCGGCCCCAATGGCCTTAATGACGTTTGCCTTGCGATCTGAAGGTTGCAGATTCGAATCCGGATCGAGTCACATATGCTTTTTCTTCGAACGCTCCATATCGACCACTTGTTAACCACTCTGTGCGATCTGTATGTGATCTGAGCTTAAGAGCGATTGTGCGTTGTGTCAGTTATGCGCCTACAAGTAAGCCAGCACATCCGATTTCTGCGATGCTTTTATATACTAGGTAGCTTCCTAGGCCCCTACACAATTGCTTTTACGACATGCCTTGTAATCCCGACGACACAATGTTATTCTTTGCTCCCCTTGCGAACCTCGGTAACACATGTGCGATACTGTAGATGTGCTATCAGATCTTATTGGTAAGAGTCAGCTCGAACAGTCTCCCTATAGCTAATCAGTCTGTTATTGGGAAACAATTCGTTCTAGGATTGGACTCTACAGTCACCTCCGCACACACCAGAGAGGTTCAGCAGCACACGTCTGAGATTGTTGTCATCATCGCTCGCGATGGACGGCTATATATATTGGGAAACATCTCGGCTGTTTTTCTAGAGCAGTTCTATTTTCCCTCACGGCTGTTTTCTCTCCCCCTATGAACTCTGGTGTCGTCCTGACGGATAATATGACACATTTGACTGATTTTTGCGTGAGAGATTGCTTTCCTTATCACCACTGTCCATCGCTATTCAGGCGAGTCTTACTTGACTTCAGAGTACTTGTATTTTGATCCACAAGTAAATAATCACCACGTGACCCTCACTGTTCTATCAATGCCATCTTGCTAATTTTCCGTTGTACTTGAATTTGTTTATATAATGATATCCCTTAAGACGGAGAAAAATAGAAATGACTGGAAGTCTTTTTCTTCTTCTTTGCGTTCGGTTTCGTATGCTCGTCTAAACCATGAGATGGGTTGCCTCTATGAAGCTACATGTCAGTTACAGAGTTCCTCGAGAGTTTCCATAGCTTGCGACTAAGCTTCGTCCATGAGGCCATGTTTCTAACGGGAAGTAAAATATGAGAAAGAGAAGAAAGAGGCAAGAAAGTGAGAAGAGAAGAGAGAAGTAGGGAGAAATGGTGAGAAGAAGTAAAAGAGAGAAGGATGTCGGTGGGGACAGAGTTGTGTTTTACCAAACTTCATAAAAATGGCGCTGCTAAAACCTTAGCTAGACAGCAGACAGCAGCACAGCGTGACGTGTAACACAATTATTTGCTCACGATGTAACAGCGCATGCTCGAATATATTCACGTAGGCAGAACTATCTATCATCTGCGCTTTCTTTCTGACGCATCATTTCAACTGTAAAAAATTCCTGCGCCGTTGTAGATCAGTTATATAAAGTCATTTTTGACATCATTGGCGATCTAAGCCAGTACTCACAGAGAGAACTCTAGATTTAATATTTACTTACATTTGTGAATTTGTGCGAATAGTGAAACTTTTGTCTACATGAAGTGAATTTATCCACCATTATGAATCTATGCAACATTCTGAACATTCCAGCAATGTGAATCTACGAAGATTGTGTATATATCATCACTATTGTGAATTCCTCACTAAGGTTTGTAAAGAGAATGTTTTGTTCGTGTGAGTTCTCAGTTCGGAATTCGTTAAAAAGACTGTCCTCTCCTGGGTGAGCTGAGAATCAACATGTGGCCACACCCAGTCAACCTGAAAACTAAGCTTTAGGGAAACCTGACAGACCTGAAGCTGACCGCCCAGTTTGTGGTCAACAGTAAATTAAGCGCATGACCAGAGGTCACTGAAGAAGAAGAATTCTTTACTTTATATGTTTAATTATGAAAACCGGGATAGTGCAGTAGTTAGTGCACTTGCTTCCAAGACGGGTGGTTCAAGGGTTAAAATCCCTAGTTGAGATGGTCGAAAGGGTTTATAACCGAAGAATTGACTTCATTGCGCCGGGTTACCTCTGTCTACGGGTGACAAGTCCTCTGTATGTGCGGGTTCAACTCCGCGTACTGGCAGAAAAGCTACAGGTTCTACAGATTTACGGTGTTCGTGGCACCGAACCGAAGGGTTACGATGTCCATGACACTGAGCCGAAGAGCTTTCAGCTCAAGTGCTTCTGGATCGAAAAAAAAAAAAAAAGAAAGCACGCATGTATGGCGGGGGACAATGATAAAGAGCAAAGAAGGTCTTCACGCAAAAATATGTCAGAAGTTCCGTACCAGGTGCACCGACTACGTCTGAATTTCTAGCGGACTAACTCAAGAAGAAGAAGTTGATATCTGAGAAGAAAGTTAAAATATTCTTAACATTTATTGATGAAACCTTCGTCTGTGTGTTTCCGGGGCTCGTAAGGGGAGCAAAGAATAGTAACACTGCGACCTACAAGGCATGTCGTAAGAGGCGACTAACCTGCAGGTTGGCTGGGAACAGTCAAAAGCTGACGGAGAGCGAACCCAGTAAACGCTGGTTGAAATCGGACACGTCGTCGAAGGACAAGCACTAGAGCTCCAAATGGTACTGAAGATTGTGATGTAAAACACCCGTTCTTGGCAAAGGCTGTTTATACATCACAATAAGAATGATAAAAATTGCAAAAAAGAACATCAGAGAGAAGAGAGAGAGAGAGAGAGAGAGAGAGAGTAAGAGGCGACTGAGGTAGCGGCCTAGGAAGCTACCTAATAAATAAAAAGCGTCGAAGAAATTAGATGTGCTAGTCTAATTGCAGGCGCATAACTGCCACAACGTACAATCGCTCTTAGGCTCGAATCACATACAAATCACAAAGAGTGGTTAACAAGTGTTGATATGGAGTATTTAAAGAAGAAGAAGCAGAAGAAGCAGAAGACTACTCCTGAATTCATAACGGACAAACACGAGAAGAAGAAGAAGTTGATATTTAAGAATAAAGAAAGTTAAAATATCCTCAACATTTATTGATGAAACAATATTTACGTAGCTTTAAGATATTATCTTTGCTTATTTCAAACTGAAGTTCTTGATGACTACTTGTTTTTCGCAAACTTCTTCTTCTGGGTTCTCACTAGATTGAGATTTTGGATTCTCTAATAAAGGCAGCCGTCCGCCTCAGATTATCAGCCACACCATACAGTTTGTCTTCTGCATTCTCACTAGATTGAGATTTTGGATTATCTAATAAAGGCAGCCGTCTGCCTCAGATTATCAGCCACGCCATACAGTTTGTCTTGGACGCTAGTGTAAGTGGGCCACCTCTTTCTTCTCAAGTCTGCATACTGGGGGCAGTTCTGTAGTATATAATTCCTATGATTTCTGTTTCCCCGTTTGTGCCGACCTCTTCCAGCAGTAAGTTTTGGCTACCCTCATGATGGTAGGTCTGACATTCTTACTGCATGGCTAATTCTCCGAGGCAGATTGACAACCGTAGAATCCGTTATCCCATTCCTCATTGTGAGGGTCGTTGCACCATGTTATGCGCCTTACGGCCTGGTGCATCCGTTTTCTGCAAGCATTTGTTTCGGGTTAGCATTCCTAGTTTTCCGCAAACTTAATTTTCGTGATTTCTAATATTTCATCAGAAGTGTCAGTATCCATGCATCTTCCGCATCTTTCGTCTTTACATCTTACGCATCTTTACACGCATCTTTACACGCATCCTTGTATATAAATAATTCTGTAAATTAAATGAAACTTGTAAGAAGGTAATTCTTAACGTTGTATCAGATAATGAAAGAACTGACTTTTCCCCCCGAATGTTTTCTTCCCAAGCTACCTTCCTTCCGATTATGGCTTGTTGCACGTGAACGGCGCCCGTGTGGTGCCGGGGCCCGCAAGGGAAGCAAAGAATAGTACAACTGCGACCTACAATGCATGTCGTAAGAAGCGACTGATGTAGGTCCTAAGAAAGTTTCCCTAGTAAATAAAAAGCAGCGCAGAAATCGGATATGCTGGTCTACTTGTAGGCGCATAACTGGCACAACGTATAATCGCTCTTAGGCTCAGATCACATACAAATCACACAGAGTGATTGACAAGTGGTCGATACGGAGCGTTCGAAGAAGAAGAAGAAGCTTGTGGACGTGGAATAAAACAAAAATGTACCGTAGTCTTTCAGACTTTAGTGTCTATCACTTCACATATTTAGTTCCGAGTGTGTTTGAGGTAGGAAGGTCAATTCCTTTCCTCATGAGTTTAACGTCAAGTATGGAGCTGAACCCACATCCCTCTTGTGTTCTATTCGAGAAGCGATGTCAGCAACACACTCCAAGAAAAAAACCCCAAGAAATTGATTGCATGCGGTAAGAACAATAGATCCATGTAAATATACAGGGTGTTCAAGATAATTGAAGCCCCATTGACAATTCGAAACTTGCCAGGTACACATTGAGTTGTGTTTATTTACTATTTAAACCGGTTCTGACTAGCTCGTCCTACGTCACATTTGTTCATCGCCCCTTCCCGCACTACAAGTACACACCGTCACAAAACCTTGACCTATACTACGTCATAACTGAACCTTCTCATTTCCATACATATATGCCAGATTATCTCCATTCACGGGCTGCTTTTAAGTTGAACACCCTGTATAAATAGATGAGATAACCAGCTCTGAAGTACTGCAACATGCAAATTTGCCTTCCATAGTGGGCATGCTCAGCAGTAGACAACTGCTCAGATATAAAGATGTCTGCAATGCCTCAATGAATAACTTTTCTGTTGGTCCCAGCAGATGTGAAAAACTATCTGATGACAGAGTTGTGTGGAAAACAACATTAATAAGCTAAGTTTCTTTTGAAAAGAGATTTAGTGATGTGCTGAAAGACAAGAGAGTCAAGTGAAAACTCAGAAGTTATCACAGTAAAACACTTGCACATTGGACGTCTTTAAAGACGAAAAAGGCAAGACATATATATGTATATTATTTCTGTGGGCGTATGTAGCTTAAGAGTTAGTGAGCTCGATCACAACCCAAGCATTCCTTGTTCAAACCCCACGGTGGGAAAGTTTGGAATCAAATTAGTTCCCTTGGATTTTTACAAACGGTAAAATATACCTCACCTTTCAGAGAACAACTACTGATTAAGTACTGGCAAACTACTGAACGAGTAAGTGGTGTCTAGGAAAATTGACGACTCATTTACTGGGGTTGATGGTGACGTCCTACCAAGGATATGCCAGGATTTAGCCGCCCGAGTGGTTACCGGGGACCAAATTTGGGGTGTAAAGAATATAACCACTGTTACCTGCCATGCATGTAGTAAGAGGCGGCCAAGGAGGTTTGGCTGAAATGGGATGCATGTGTCCTAAACGTGTAGAAGTCTATGCGTTTAGGGGCTACCAAACCAATGTGTAACGTATATACGTTCTTGACAAAGATCAAATCATATCACAAAGAGTGATTAAAATTGGTCGTAAAGAACGAACGCAAAGAAGAAGAAGAATCTACGATTTAGTTATTTCTGTCTTAATGAAGAAAGTACTCCTTACCAAAACCTTTGTTTTAATCTTGCTGTTCTTATTGCATTTTGTGTAACTAAACATAGCAATTAAATACTGATTTTCTTTTCCAGACAGGATAAACAAAGACAATAGAAAGATTCCACCAGACATCGGAATCAAAGTATATTGACATATATAAACATTCACTTAACAACACTAGTATTTATAGACTTAATAATTCTGTCTTCTACACGATTTATCACCTACAGTTACTAATTATAATAACAGCTTACAAAGTGCATTAGAACAAGCACACACAAGATCACTACATTTCCTCCCCAACACTTCTATAAAGAAGTAAATAGTGGAAGAGAAGAAGTCACTAATTATAGTTGTATCGTGTTACAGTTTTTGATAAGATAAGGTACCTGGTCTAAAATTACATTCCGTTGTTTAATTATTGCTAGCCCAGAGACACTATGAATACCGTAACATTAGACGACAGGACCAGTAAACTTGTAGTTGCTTTACAGTCTCAGTGTCTTCGGCGAGGAATTGGAGCACTAAAACAACTTTCCTGTGTATTTCGTCGTATGGATTTAGATTATTCCAAGAAAATATGTTTCGAGGAATTCGTTTTAGGATTGAGGAACTATAATTTGAGTTTTTCAGAAATGGACGTTGAAATACTATTTGCAGCTCTTGATAGAAATTCAGATGGGCAGATAGACTTTAGAGAGTTTTTAGAAGTCTTAATACCTCCAATGAATGAAGTGAGGGTCAATGTTATAAACGAAGCTTTTGATAAGTTGGATATTAATGGAGATGGAACAATTGAATTGGACGAGCTTAGAGGTGAGTATCTTGAGTGATTTCTGCCTGCCTATCTTCCTGGCTTCCTGCCTGCCTTCCTCTCTGACTGCCTGCCTTTCCCATTCCTGCCTGTCTTCCTTGCTGCCTTGCCTGCCATCCTGCTTTCATTCCTGCTTTCCTTCCTATCTTCCTGCCTGCCTCCTGCTGTCTTCTTGTCTGCCTTCTTGCCATTGCTTTCCTTCCTATCTTCCTGCCTGCCTTCCTTGCTGTCTTCTTGTCTGCCTTCTTGCCTGCTTTCATTCCTGCTTTCCTTCCTTCTTCTTCTCCTTCTTTGCGTTCGTTCTTTACGACCAATTTTAATCATTCTTTGTGATATGTTTGATCTTTGCCAAGAACGTGTATACGTTGCACATTGGTTTGGTAGGCCCCTAAACGCATAGACTTCTACACGTTAGGACATGTGCATCCGATTTCAGCCAAACCTCCTTAGTTGCCTCTTACGACATGCGTGGCAGGTAACAGTGGTTCTACTTTACACCCACAATTTTGGCCCCGGTAACCACTTGAGCGTCTTTCCTTCCTATCTTCCTGCCTCCCGTCCACCTTGATAAAAAAATGATAGGTAGTAATTATTTAGCATCTATGAAAAGAATTTGGTCTCATTGTACTCGTATCAAGCATTTGGTCAAACAAAGCATTTTCCCCGGGCAGCAGCTTTGCAGCCCGGTCTTCGGATGTTTTCTTTATGGCTTCCCTGAATAGTTCAATATTCTTCAGTTCTTTAAGAAGACTCCGTCTCCAGACCTGTTTAGAACGTCCTTTTTTCGGCTTTCCTTGTGGGTTTAACTCAAGTGATTGTCTAGTGACACTCGACTATGTCTACCGCAGGATATGCCCAACACATCGCGATCTTCTCTTAACCTGAGTGATAATGGTTTCCTGTTCTGTTGTTATCCACAGTTCTGTGTTTACAGCTCTGTTATACCATCTCAGTATGAGAATACGCGGAAAACATCTGTTGACAAAGGTCTGAATCTTATTTGTATTTAACTTGGTGACTTGATCTTATATAACAATTTTTTTGCTTATTTGCCCGTTATGAATTATTCAGGCGTGCCCCCCCTTGTGGTCCCCCAATGCATGTCGTAAGAGGCGACTGATGTAAACCCTAGGGATGCTACTCTAGTAAATAAAAAGCAGCTTAGAAATAGGATGTGCTGGCCTACTTGTAGGGGCATAACTGGCACAATATCTCTTAGGCTCAGATCACATACAAATCACACAGAGTGGTTGACAAGTGGTCGATATGGAGCGTAAGAAGAAGAAGAATTCAGGCGTGGTCATGGCCGAATATAGCACACATGAGTAATTTTTACGTGAAGGTTTGCTTTCCGATCACTAATGCTCCTCGCCATTCAGGCAAGTGTTACTCCGACTTTATATGTTATGTAATTATTTTACTTCTCTCATTTTCTTATCTTCTTCATCATCTTCATCTTCCTTCATTTCTTCTTTCCTTTATCTTCATCTCTTCATCTTCTTCATTTCTTCTTCATCATCTTATCTTTCCTTCATTCTTCTCATCTTCCTTTATCTTCATCTTCTTCTTCATCTTCTTCTTTTTAAAAATCTTGAACCCTGTTTTGCCTCACAGCGTGAGAATAAGAGGTATATAGAAAGGGTTTTGTGTGTGAGTCTCATACATGGTTTTATGTGTGCGCCTCATACATGGTTTTATGTGTGAGCCTCGTACATGGTTTTGTGTTGTTGTTGAGGTGTACTGTTGGTAATCTTTTTATGAAAATTGACCATTTAATTTGTTCTCTGCGAATTCTTCTGCGATCAACTTCTGCTATACAACTACTCCGGTGTATGATATAAACAGAGCGGTGCGCTTGAGGTCGCCACCTGTCCCCCATAGTTTGTCTTGTAGGGTTGTTTCTGTTGACCAGATTTCCATTCTCACGCTGATCAGGCTGGAACAGTCTTACATGATGTAATTTGGGGACCGTTTGGTGCCCACAGGTGCAGACAGCCGAGTCCATGAGACCCATTCTGTGGAGGTGTGCTCTGAGACCTCAGTGTCCCGTTCTAAGTCTGAAGACAGTGGTCTTCGCTTTTTTTGTTTAATGTATTTATGTTGTTGTACTCTGGGTTGTATCCTACGATTTGTTTTGCCATAATTTTCTTGGATATTTTCATTAGAGACGTTTGTTTGATGTCCATTTGTTTAAAAGTTGTCACTCTGTTGTTCGTTTGCTGATAAAGCCCTTGTTGTCGAAACGTTCTGTATTTGTCATTGTTTTTTAATTTGTAAAACTACGTACTTTGTGATTACGTGTTTGCCAATCAAATAGTTTTACTGCCCGTCTCATCTTAGTTTTGTGCATAAGTTTTCTGGAACTTTTTCAAGGAGCGTTCTTTGCTTCTGTCAAAGCTTTGTGTTAGGGTGGGGTTGTGTTAGGCTCCATCCAGCCCTTGCGAGTTTGTCAGTCTTTTTATTTCCTGAAATGCCACAGTGTGCTGGTATCCACTGCAGAACTAATTCAGATTTTTTGGACAGCAAGCTGATTTCGGGCCTTTGTCATGGATGAGCTTGTCTTGTTTGGGACACAAGGTGGCCTCAAGAACGGATCTTGAGTAGTGTACTCTCTTTTTTCCAGCTGTTTTCATTTATAAATCGGTATTTTGATGATCTGACTTAAATAACAAAATCTCTGGCATTGTTTATGGCATTCTTTCCCGAGCAATCAAGTTGTCCTCGAGTTTGTTTTCAACAACCGTAACCTTTATATGATTAATATTTATCTTCAAGTCAAATATTTTGGCGGTGTCGCTGAGGGGTGGGGGAGTTATGTTTACAGTGGTGTCGGATGTTTTTAGAGCGTCTACCGAGTTAGAAATGAGAGGATACTGCATGCCATGCAGTGGTGACCAATAGACTCTACCTGAGTAGGAGTCTCTGCAACACTAAGCATAGCACTACACGTCTAGAGTTGTTGGAGGTTTCTGGGTCTTCAAGAAAGCCGGGTACTCTTCCCCGCGCACTATAAGGAAAAGGGTGAAAGAGCAGAATTCATGGGGTTCGTCGACAACAACAATAACAACAACAACAACAACAACAACAACAACAAAAACAACAACAATAACAACAACAAAACAATCAACAACAACAACAACAACAATAAACAACAACAACAACAACAACAACAACAACAACAACAACAACAACAACAACAACAACAACAACAGCAACAACAATAACAACAACAATAACAACAACAACAACAAACAACAACAACAACAACAACAACAACAAACAACAACAACAACAGCAACAACAACACACAACAGCAACAACCAACAACAACACAGACAACAACAACAACACAACAGACAACAACAACAAGCAACACAACAACAACAACAACAACACACAACAACATAACACAACAACAACAACAACAACAACAACAGCAACAAGCAACAACAACAACAACAGCAATAACAACAACACAACAACAGACAACAACAGCAGTAACAACAATACAACAACAACAACAACAATAATAACAACAACAACAACAATAATAACAACAACAACAATAACAACAATACAATAACACAACAATAACAAACAACAATAACAACAACAACAACAAAACAACAACAACAACAACAGTGGTGTCGGTGGTAGCATCATCGTGATTTAGTCATGAACTTCTTCTTCTTCAAACATAGCATAACTGGCACAACATACAATCTTTCTTAGGCTCAGATCACATACAGATCACAAAAAGTGGTTTAACAAGTGGTCGATATGGAGCACTGGAAGAAGAAGAAGAACCTAAAACTGGTTTTATAAATAGCCTGATGTAAAATATGGAAGATAGCCCAGATTCTAAGAATCTCAATTCTTAGACCAGTTACCAGGTGCGTTGTGTTACTAACTTAATGGTAACAGCTGACGTGTTTACAGATACACAAGTGCTGGTAAGAAAACATCAACTGTTTTCTTCACCGATTTCAACTGTATCTTTCTTTCTTCTGCGTATTCTATTTGTATTCTCTTCATCATCATCCGGTGCCCTACCGGCTGGCATAGGCGATCATGAATCTCCACAAATCTCTGTCTTTGGTGTTTGCTATCAACTCAGATGTTGACGCTCTACCGTGCCATGAAATCAGGCTAACTAAAATTTTCTCTCTCTGTCTTCCTCTGTCTCGTCTACCCTCGATTTTACCGGTTGTTCTAAACATCCCCTCCGCATCACATACTCGAAAAATGATGACTGTCTCTTTCTTATATTGATGATAAGCTTTCTCTGTGTCTTGATCTCATTCAACACCTCCACACTTGCCATTTTAGCAGTCCATGGGATCCTCATCATTTTTCTGTAAAACCACATCTCTGTGGCCTTCAGAGATTTTTCTATCTGTTTATTTATTGTCCCTGACTCGCATTCATATGTCAGTATTGGTTCTATGTAGTGGCGGCTCGTCATTAAGGGCCAGTGGGGCGAGCCCCACCAAAAATAATGTGTAACGTGCATTTATTAGTTAATAAATTAAAATATAACCTAACCCAAAACCATGATTTTCCCCGAAAATTTGAGTCTAGCCCCACCAACAAAAAGGATCACGAGCCGCCACTGGTTCTATGTATTCTCTTACTTTCATCAATTTAATTTTCTCCTTTTTATTCTGTACTATTTCTGTAGAAATTAAAAAGAGAATAGGAATGGCCAAAGATAATTTCAATAGTATGAGAAAGTTACTGACATCCAAACAAATCACAAACAGGCTAAAAATGAGAATGATCAAATGCTATATATATCCTATATTAATGTATGGCTCGGAAACATGGACAATGAACAAGCAGTTAGAAGACAGAATTTATGCATTTGAGATGTGGATATATAGAAGAATAGGCAGAGTTTCATGGACAGAAAAACAGACAAATAAACAAATTTTAGGAAAACTAGGCATGAACAAACAATTATTAAGAGAAATAAAATTCAGACAAGTAAAGTATTTTGGGCACATAAAAGGCATGACACCATGATAAAACATTTACTAGAGGGGAAGTTGAGGGGAGAAGAGCAAGAGGAAGACCGAGAGATAAGTGGGAGGAAACTTTAAGAAATGGACAGGTTACAGTCTGGCAGTGTGCAACGCCAAGGCGAAAGACAGGATGCTGGAGATTCATTGCAGCCAACCTTCGACGTGGAGACGGCACCTGATGATGATGATTCTGTACTATTTTCTTCATATTTTCTTCATATTTTCTTCATATTTTCTTTCATCTTCTTCATTTTCCCAAATTAGACAACTTGTGAGTCTAGAAATGCAGAACATATTGTCGGATTACTTCTTCAGTATATTTACTACCATTACGAAAGACATGTTCCATCAAAAATACCTTATTCCTTTCAGCAATGAAATCACGAATATAACAACGGCTTGTTATTTACTGCTGCACACAGGATTATGGAACTCAGAATATCATGTGAAAAGTTACCAACAACACCAGAAAAGACAGAATCACCAACATCAGCATAAGAAAGAAAGTTGGCATAGAATCTTGCTTGAATTACGTTGGTGGCCCACGTACACTAGCATGAAAGACAAACTGTATGACGTGGCTGATAATCTGAGGCAGACGGCTGCCTTTGTCATAAATTTGTATAATTCGTGACGTAATTACTAAAATATTTTCAAAATTCACTGCACAGTGACTTTATAAACACTATTTCTTTATATCTTAATATGCAAGAGGGTAGAAGGGCTAATTCCTTTCCTCATATGTGGAACGCTGAGTGTGGGATTGAAACCACAACCCTCTTGTGTCCGAGCGAATAGACGAACGTTTATACATTGTGCTAATCCGTGCATGCAAAGAAGATTACAAAATAAATAAATGTGTAACAAAGTTAATTGAGTCGAAACATGTTTAATTTAATCTCTAGGACGGGGTAAGCTCACGAATTTGGGAAATATAAAACAGATATACCAGTTGTTTAAACATGGCAAGATGTAGGGACTCACTGAGCAGGATTGTGCTTGGAGTTTCCGAAACACGGAGTTTCCGAGTTGGCGAAACACGTAAAAACAAAGTACTGTAGTTTTACAAATACAATAACAATACACAACAACGTTTCGACCACAAGACCGTTATCGAGGTTAAAAAGGGACCAGAATAAAGACCTTTTGGTAGAAACGTTGCTGTGTACTGCTATTGTTTTTTGTATTTTGTAAAACAACAGTACTTTGTTTTTACGCGTGCTCGTGTGTACGCGTTTTTGCTCCGTTATTTTTATCATTTTAGATCTCTACATGATACCAGCCGGCGTCATGTTGACCACACCACTCATCGTGTGCCGACGGTCAATGAAAAATACGGGCCTCGTAGAATCCGTTATCCCATTCCTCATTGTGAGGGTCGTTGCACCATGTTATGCGCCTTACGGCCTGATGCATCCGTTTTTTGCAATCATTTGTTTCGGGTTAGCATTCCCTAGCGGACACGTGCATCCGATTTCAGCCAAACCTCCTTAGCCGCCTCTTACGACATGCATGGCAGGTAACAGTGGTTATATTCTTTACACCCCAAATTTGGGCCCCGGTAACCACTCGGGCGAACCTGTCCTAATTGTCGTACTTGCCTATTCTTCTTCTTCGCCTTACGTTCGCCTTACGTTCGCCTTACGTTCGCCTTCTATGAATTCAGGCGCAGTCAGGGTGCCTTGTGTGGTGATTTTGACTAATTTTTGCGTGAAGATCTGCTTTACTTGTTATTAGTGCCCCCCATACATGCGTGCTTTCTCCTACTTCAGTAGTATTATGTGCCTATGAAATGAGACGCAACGTACTCGCATTTTGAAATCAAACCACACACATTCAAAAGAAGTGTTAACTTGATTGATAACAACAAGCACAAAAGACAAAGAGACTACAAACTATTTTTTGTGCTAGATTAAAAGAAAGAACGTTCTGTGCATTGCGTTATTCTAGATCATAGATTCCCAAACTTTTTTGGCCCACCGCCCACTTTACACAACATAAACTTTGTAGCGCCCCCCTAAACATTAAAACACTTTGCCAACGCCCTCCTTCCTCCTACATATATACATGGTCTATGTTCTCTTTGACATAGAAAATTGATATATATTTCTGTCATACATGGTCTATGTTCTCTTTGACATAGAAAATTGATATATATTTCTGTCATACATGGTCAATTTTCAAATTATTATATTCATGAAATGAAAAATTGATGAAAAAATGGATCGTGTAAGACGGGCATAAGATGAATTTAAATGCAGAATTCAAATTTTAAATAATTATTCAGTCGCAAAATCAGGAAAATAATTTATTTAAAAATATTTATTATTAATTTCTTCTTTAAGGAGTCACCAACCGCTAATGCCCGAATACCCCCCAAAATTCTTCTGAGCCCACAATTCCTCCTAGAACGCTTCAGCGCCCACTGGTGGGAGGTATCGCCCACTTTGGGAAACGCTGTTCTGGATTCTGTTCTGGAACGAAAAGGTATCTTTAAGAATGCCATTACTCTGGGAAATGTCGCTACCAATTAGACACAGAATCGCAGAATGTATACATTGTTGTAATTAATGTAGACACAATGATAGTGTCAGCTTTGTTTGCTTACAGAAACGGTGCACACTTGATATGATGTGGGTTTTTGGATGTTTTAGTTAGAAAGAAGCACATCGGTGGAGAAACAGCTTTCTACATCTTGATCAGAACTAGGTTCGAGAGTAAAGAAAAGGACATTAGTTTAAAGTTGAGGAGGATCTCTCATCTTGCTTTGATAAGGATTCATTATCGTCGTCATCCTCATCATCATCACCACCGTTACCACCATCTTTATCTTCTTTCTTTCTCGAATCCTGTTTGCCTCACAGCGTCAGGCCAAGAAGAGATTTCTAAAACGGGCCCTTGTATGCGCTTCGTAGATAGTCTCTTTCGTCGCCTCTGTTATCTCTGAGGTCCATCTTTTGCGTGGCTGGCCTTTTGCTTTGTACCCATTGTATCGGAGCAGCATTGCTCTTTGAGGTGCACTGTCAGTTGGTAATCTGCTTACGTGGCCGAACCATTTAATTTGTTGTTTCTTGATGAAGTCTAGTACTGATGCTGTACCCACCTTTTTCCTGATGTTTTCATTTCTCAACCGGTCTCTTCTTGTTACACCCAGCAATCTACGTAGACACTTCATCTCTGTTGTGACTAGTTTTCTTCTATCATTTGTTGTCAGTGTCACCATCTTCATCATGAACAGTAATTACGACTCACAAAACAAAATGCAGTTGTCCGTTGAACTAAACTATTCCATGTAACCCTTTTTACTCACTCGTATTCCCTTCTTTCAATCTCAAGACCTTAGTATATGCACAAAAGTTAAATTATTTAGGTCATGTGTGATTCCTGTACTGACCTACGGTTGTGAAAGTTGGAAATCAACAAAGAAAATTGATAAGAAACTGGACAGCTTTGAGAATAAATGTCTACGAAAATTATTAAAAGTAAAATGGAGTGATTTCGTTTCTAACAACACAGTGAGAGATAGAACACACCAACAACCCATATCAAATATTATAAGGAAACGACGGTGGAAATATTTAGGTCATGTTCTTAGATCAGACGAAAAGAGACTAAATCGACAAGTCCTTATGTGGTCACCAGTTGGGAAAAGAAAACGTGGAAGACCAAAGACCACTCTTCGAAGAACCATCCAACAAGAAAGTAAACTATTGGGATGTAAAACCATACAAGATCTCAACTGCTAGCAAAGAACCGTATCACATGGAGATCTAAAACCTCTGCCCTATGTGCCGCCTTTGGCACGAAGGAACAAGCTAACTAACGAACTATTCCTTCTTACAGTTGTGTACGCTGAAACAAACTAACGAACTATTCCCTTCTTACAGTTGTGTACGCTGAAACAAACTAACGAACTATTCCCTTCTTACAGTCGTGTACGCTGAAACAAACTAACTATTCCTTCTTACAGTTGTGTACGCTGAAACTAACTAACTAACTATTCCCTTCTTACAGTTGTGTACGCTGCAAACTAACTAACTATTCCTTTCTTACAGTTGTGTACGCTGCAAACTAACTAACTATTCCCTTCTTACAGTTGTGTACGCTGAAACTAACTAACTAACTATTCCCTTCTTACAGTTGTGTACGCTGAAACAAACTAACTAACTATTCCTTTCTTACAGTTGTGTACGCTGCAAACTAACTAACTATTCCTTTCTTACAGTTGTGTACGCTGCAAACTAACTAACTATTCCTTTCTTACAGTTGTGTACGCTGAAATAAACTAACTAACTATTCCCTTCTTACAGTTGTGTACGCTGAAACAAACTAACTAACTATTCCCTTCTTACAGTTGCGTACGCTGAAACAAACTAACGAACTATTCCCTTCTTACAGTTGTGTACGCTGCAAACTAACTAACTATTCCCTTCTTACAGTTGTGTACGCAGCAAACGCCAGAAAACATCCAAGATATTTGTCAGGAGAATGGACAGAAGAACAAACTTTGCGGTACTTTCTGAACGGTCTTGATACTCCAGGAAATCCTGATGGAGAGGTCACTAGAGAGGTAAGACTAGAAGAATAGCTACTTACATCTTTATTGGGCATGTACTTTGCGGATGGTTGATCTCATAACAACCTTCACCTTAGTCTCTGTGGCATAGAGATTTGGTGTTCGGCTTTTGTTCCAATGATACTTGGTTTACTCCCTAGTGGAGATATTAGGATATTTTTCCAGAGATCCATGATCAAGTTCCTAGTTTTATCGAAGACGGACGATAAACCGGGGGTCCCGTGATCAAGTTGACTTCTCTCTCTCTCTCTCTTTGCCCTTTTAACCCGGATTGGGGCATAGGCCCTCAACCAACTCATGCCAAGTCTTCCTATCTCTATCTATCTCATGCAGCTCCCTCCAGCTCTTCTTTATATTGTTGATCTCCGCCTCGAAATCTCGTCTCCATGTATTTCTAGGCCTCCCCTTCTTTCGCTGTCCCTGTGGGTTCCAGGCAGGGACCCTTCTTCTTATATTCCCCTCCGGTTTTCGCAAAGTGTGTCCTATCCAGCGCAAGCGTCTTTTTTAACCTGTTCGTTCACTGGAATCTGCCTTGTTCTCTTCATTCCAAGTTTCTCATTTATGACCCTATCATACCATCTTAGTCCCTCTATTCTGTGCATACACCAGTTGATGAATGTTTGCAATTTATGCGTTAATATTTTAGTAGTTCTCCATGTTTCTGACCCATACAGTAGAACTGCTTTAACATTAGAGTTAAATATCCGAATTTTTGTTCTAGATTTGATCTCTTTAGACTTCCATATCAAGTTGACTTACTTGACCTATTTTTCTCCGCTCCTCGTGGAGCATAGTGTCTCAACAGTTGTTCGCCACTTTTCTCGGTCTCTGTCTGTTTTCTATATGGTCTCCCAGGATAGTCGAGCATCTTTCAGTTCCCAAATGAAGACTTCTCCTCCAGGTCTGTTTAGGACTTCCCATTTCCGTTTTCCTTGCGGGTTCCACTCCCGTGCTTGTATAGTGACACTCGACTGTGTCTTACGCAGGGTATGCCCGACTCATCGTTATTTTCTTCTCTTAACCTTGGTCATCATGGGTTCCTGTCTAGTTCTTATCCACATGTCTGTGTTTGCAACTCTGTCATACCATCTCAGTCTGAGAATACACATGTCTGTGTTTGCAACTCTGTCATACCATCTCAGTCTGTGAATACGCCGAAGACATCCATTGACAAAGGTCTGAATCTTATTTGTATTTAACTTGGTGGTTTGCCGCGCTTCCGAGCCATGCAACAACACAGATTAAACATTTGAGCTGGATATTTTGAGCTCTGTTTATTGCAATCTAATAATTTTTGTCAGCAGCAATTTGTTTCACACAATTCAATTTTCTTCTTTAATATTTGTGTAATGGTCGAAAAACGCAGACCAGTTTAATCACTCTTTGTGATGCTGGGGCTCACAAGAGGAGCAAAGAATAGTAACACTGTGATCTACAAAGCATGTCGTAAGAGGCGATGGAGGTAGGGGCCTATGGAAGCTACCCTAGTAAATAAAAGCATCAGAAATCGAATGTGCTGGCCTACTTGTAGGCGCATAACTGGCACAACGTAAAATCGCTCTTAGGCTCAGATCACACACATATCACAAAGAGTGGTGGTTAACAAGTGGTTGATATGGAGCGTTTGAACAAGAGGAAAACTCTTTGTAATATGTTTGGTTTCTGCCAAGAACGACTATACATTGTACTTCAGTTCATAGCTTCCTACTCTTGTAGTTTGGTTTCTGCCAAGAACGACTATACATTGTACTTCAGTTCATAGCTTCCTACTCTTGTAGTTTGGTTTCTGCCAAGAACGACTATACATTGTACTTCAGTTCATAGCTTCCTACTCTTGTAGTTTGGTTTCTGCCAAGAACGACTATACATTGTACTTCAGTTCATAGCTTCCTACTCTTGTAGTTTGGTTTCTGCCAAGAACGACTATACATTGTACTTCAGTTCATAGCTTCCTACTCTTGTAGTTTGGTTTCTGCCAAGAACGACTATACATTGTACTTCAGTTCATAGCTTCCTACTTTTGTAGATCATGTGCATCCGAAATTTTCGGCCTAGATGGTTGATTTAAAAGTAATTTTAAGTTGTTGAATTGAGTAGCGTTACCACGCTCTCTAGTGGTCTGGGTTTAATTTCACGGTAGGCCTGGAATTATTTCCGACCGTACCGACTTTCAGGTCGACTAAGCCTCAATTACCCGGGTACCAGATAAACACTGGGAAGTCAAGGCGTCCAGTATGATGTTGACCACATCACCCATCGTGTTCCGACAGTCAATAACAAATACGGACCTAACACCATATTACCCTATATACCACGTGATATAAAAGCGGTTCCTTTACTTTATACTTTTGTTTTACCACGCTCTCTCTCTCTAGCATGTGACGCCCCTGGCGCGTAAAAAAAAAAGTAAAGGAACCCTTTCATACCTCGTGGTATATGGTCAATACAGTGTTAGACCTGTATTTTTCATTGACCGTCGACACACAATGGGTGATATGGTCAGCATCACGCCGGCCGCCTTTACTTTCCCAGAGCATGTCTGGTACCCAGTTGAGGCTGGGTCGACCTGAAGCCGTCGCGGTCGGGAAAATTTCACGCGCATTGCGGAGCTGAACCCAGACCACCAGCCTTGCGGAGCGAGTTCACTAACAACTACGATATAGCGGCTCTTCCCTGGCGCGTAGGTAGCAACAAATGCACGCTATTCTTCTCTTTTCTTGACCATCTTCTATATTGTGTTCCAGCTGTGATTAATTTCTTTCAGTTCTTGTTCTACTGTTCTCCTCCAAGTCGTTATGAGTCTTCCTCGTTTTCGTTTTACCCTCTGTTGTACCTCTCATTGCAGTTTTCGTGACAGAGTTAGCCTCCGTGCGTATCACATGTCTGATCCATCTCCAGTCTCTTTTGGATGATGATGCTCATATTTTCTTGTTGACACTGTTACAAGTAGTTCTTGGCTAGAAATATTATTTAGTCAGAATATAGGTAGGATCTTTTACAGACAAATTGTATGGATGGTGGAAAGTTTTAACATGTCTTGTTCTGTCATTCTCCAGCATAGTTACCCGTATAGTTCTATTTCTTCTTCTTTGTCCGTCCGCTTTGAAATTCAGGCGTTAGCCATGACGCCTGGTTTGGCGCATCTGACTGATATTTGCGTGAAAGCATGCTTTAACATTTGACTGGTGTCCCTTGCCATGCAGGCTGACCTTCGCCAACTTCAGACGTTAGATCCGTATAGTAAAGATGATACTTTCGGAGGGGAAGAGGCACCAAGGCAGACCATTGCTAAGATGTAAGAATGTATACAATGCCTCAATGAAAAACGTTTCTATCGGTCCCTGTACGTGAAAAAAAAAACAAGCTGAAGATAGAGTTGTGTGGAAAGCGACATTGCGCAAGGACACTGAGTCTTTGAAAAGAGACTTGGGGATGAGCTGAAAGACAAGAGAGAGCAGCGAAAACTCACATCAAAACACTTGCCAATTGACCGACTGTAAAGACGAAAAAAACCATACAGAGAAGATAGCACACAGCTGCTGTACACAGTAATCTTAGTTCTGAAACTGTATTTGACAGATTTTAAAAGAACTACCACTGCTAATGAAGATATCTGATAAAAATAAGAGTGAAAATATCAGGAAAAAGTGGCCTTAGGAGGCTTGGAAGGTCTTGGTTGTGAAAAGTGGCGACTTGTGATCATTTGTGTTGGTGGGGCCAGACACGTATTTTCGGAAAAGTGATAGTTTTAATTTATATTATTTTTTAGTATTAGCTATTATTTGTCAATTCTAGGAAGTTATCCCACAATGCGATAGTAATGAGTGAAGTATACTAATTAGGGAGGAAACACGCTGAATGTCATACTGTATATGATGTTTTAGCTTTATATATTTAACTTTCAAAGCTCTAATTAGTATCATGTTAAAAGTAACAAGTATGAAAAAATAATTTATAGAATAATAAGTACACTTTACATATTATTTTTGATGGGGCCCGGCCCCTCTGGCCCTTAATTACAAACCGCTACTGGTTGCAACCTATGTTTCCATAGGAACGAAGGCTGAAGAAGAAGATGAAAACCTTTACATATTTTCTCCATTCAAACATTTCATGAAGCAAAACAAAAACTGAAATGAAATAAAATAAATGGAATAATGAAGTAAATAATACATGTTTATTTTGCGATGGTGTAACATGTCAAAGCAAAGTGATGTAGACATACCAAGTTTCGATCACAATGGTTTTATCAAGCAAAGGATGCAATATAAGTGAAGAAATTTAGACTTTTTGTGGACAGCAGACATAACATATACAATCACACAATAAATTTCTAACTGCCTAACTAAAAAAATATGTGACTAAAAGCGAAATAAATGTGAAAAACTTGAAACGGAAAAAAGGATAAAACAATGATATATATTATACTAATATATCGCCCGTTTAATTCAGACGAATTCAGAAGAAGTGATGAAATCTGGTCAACCACTAGTGACAACTGTTATAAGAAAGAGAAGATGGAGATATGTTGGGCACACCTTGAGGAGAAATGATCAACGAATATCAAAGCAGGCATTGAAGTGGGATGCAAAGGGTTCAAGAAAGAGAGGTCGACCAAAGGAGACCCTGAAGCGAACTTTGCTGGGAGAGGCAGGAAATATCGGTCTCAGTTCCATGGAGGAGATTGAGCGAGTTGCCCAGGATAGAGCAGTATAGAGAAATTACTTGCAGACCCTATGCAACGTATAACGGTACGAGAGGAATTATTATTATTATTTATTATATCGCCCGTGTGTTGCCGGGACCAGCAAGGAAACAAAGATTAGTAACACTGCCACCTACAAGGCATGTCGTAAGAGACGATAATGTTGGACCTAGGGAATCTACCCTAGTAAATAAAAAGAATCGCACGCCCGAGTGGTTACCGGGGCCCAAATTTGGGGTGTAAAGAATAGAAACACTGTTATCTGCCACGCATGTCGTAAGAGGCGACAAAGGAGGTTTGGCTGAAATCGGATGCACGTGTCCTAAACGTGTAGAAGTCTATGCGTTTAAGGGTCTACCAAACCAATGTGCAACGTATACACGTTCTTGGCAAAGATCAAACATATCACAAAGAGGGATTAAAATTGGTCGTAAAGAACGAACGCAAAGAAGGAGAAGAAAGAATCGCAGAAATCGGATGTGCTGGCCTACTTGTAGGCGCAATACTGGCACAGTGCACAATCGCTCTAAGGCTCAGATCACATACGTATCACACAGAGTGGTTAACAAGTGGGTCGATAAGGAGCGTTCGGAGAAGAAGAAGAATAGAAGAGGAAGACACAATAAATCTCTTACGGCCTTGAATTAAAAAAAAAAATGTGACTAAAAACGAAAAACGAAATGAATGTGAAAAACTCGAAACGGAAAAAAATAAGATAAAACAAGGATATATTTATATTATAATAATATAGATTTCTCTTATATTGATACTGTTTAATTTTCAGGAATTTATGAACTACTACGCTGGAGTCAGTGCTACTGTTGATGATGACTGTTTTTTTGATATGATGATCAGAGCTTTGTATGGACTCCCAGCAGTAAGAAACAAGACTAAGCGATGACGTGCTACTGATATTTTACTTCAGTGAACAGTTTCAAGCAGTTTTTATTTTCTAATCGCGAGTGATTCAATGACATTTGAAATCACATTTTGTTGGGTAATCTTCCCATGCACCGAATACATTGAAAGACAACAAATGTAGTGTTGGGGAACATTTTATGATAATGGAATACAACCAACCACCAATTTATTTATATCTTCTTCGTGTCACGATTGACACATAAGGCTTCCACAAGAGACTTCCACTGTTGCCGTTCTGCTGCCTTTTCTACGAACCGTCTCCCACGTCAGGCCGCACTTCTTCAATTCTCTCTCTCCAGAGTTCTTCTCCATGTTTGCTTTGGGCGTCCATGCCTTCTCTTCCCATCTGTTGTCCCTCTGAGAGATGTCCTCACCAATGAGAGCTAACCACAAATAACGGCATACAATAAAAATAGATAAGGTACTAGAGGCAAATGAAGACCAAGAAACAAAATGGATAGACAATATCAATAGTAAAAAAAAAAGTAAAGCAACCCTTTCATACCTCGTGGTATATAGGGTAATACAGTGTTAGGCCTGTATTTTTCATTGACCGTCGGCACACGATGGGTGATGTGGTCAGCATCACGCCGGCCGCCTTTACTTTCCCAGAGCATGTCTGGTACCCAGTTGAGGCTGGGTCGCGGATGGGAAAAATTCCACGCGCACTGCGGGAGTTGAACCCAGACCACCAGTCTTGAGAAGCGAGTTCATTAACAACTACGCTACCGCGGCTCTCAGACAATATCAATACTACACTAAATAAACACGGATATAACACAACAAGGGCGACTCATCTGACCATGAAAAGCAAATTAAAAATCACAGTCCTACGCTTAACGGCAAGAGTTGACAATCAATTCCTTCATCCACCTGGGGAAAGATAATAGACAATCTTCTCATGCTGAAGCTGGATGTTTGTTTCCTGTCTGATCAAACAACATCACCATTTGAGGCATTTAAAAATTCCCGCTTAATGGATGCTCATTTTAAACTAGGTAGTCTCTGTGGCTAAGCGGTTAAGCTTCTGTTAAGCCCGTCTGCCCAGCGTGTTCGTAGCGCGTTGGACTACGGGTGACTATCCCTCTGTGTGTGCGGGTTCAATTCCGCGGATGACAGAAAAAGCCACATATTTTCCAGATTTACGGTGTTCGTGGCACCGAACCGAAGGGTTACGATGTCCATGGCACGAGCCGAAGAGCTGAAAAGCTCAAGTGCTTCTGGATCGGAAGAAAAAAATAAAAAAATAGCGTTACGAAGGTTGTTGGTTCAAATCTAGGCCACACCGTTCAAATCTAGGCCACACCGTTCAAATCTAGGCCACACCGTTCAAATCTAGGCCACACCGTTCAAATCTAGGCCACACCGTTCAAATCTAGGCCACACCGTTCAAATCTAGGCCACGCCGTTCAAATCTAGGCCACGCCGTTCTAATCTAGGCCACGCCGTTCAAATCTAGGCCACGCCGTTCAAATCTAGGCCACGCCGTTCAAATCTAGGCCACACCGTTCAAATCTAGGCCACGCCGTTCAAATCTAGGCCACGCCGTTCAAATCTAGGCCACGCCGTTCAAATCTAGGCCACGCCGTTCAAATCTAGGCCACGCCGTTAAAATCTAGGCCACACCGTTAAAATCTAGGCCACGCCGTTCAAATCTAGGCCACACCGTTCAAATCTAGGCCACGCCGTTCAAATCTAGGCCACGCCGTTAAAATCTAGGCCACACCGTTAAAATCTAGGCCACGCCGTTCAAATCTAGGCCACACCGTTCAAATCTAGGCCACGCCGTTCAAATCTAGGCCACGCCGTTCAAATCTAGGCCACACCGTTCAAATCTAGGCCACGCCGTTCAAATCTAGGCCACACCGTTCAAATCTAGGCCACACCGTTCAAATCTAGGCCACGCCGTTCAAATCTAGGCCACGCCGTTCAAATCTAGGCCACACCGTTCAAATCTAGGCCACGCCGTTCAAATCTAGGCCACGCCGTTCAAATCTAGGCCACGCCGTTCAAATCTAGGCCACGCCGTTCAAATCTAGGCCACGCCGTTCAAATCTAGGCCACGCCGTTCAAATCTAGGCCACACCGTTCAAATCTAGGCCACGCCGTTCAAATCTATGCCACGCCGTTCAAATCTAGGCCACGCCGTTCAAATCTAGGCCACGCCGTTCAAATCTAGGCCACGCCGTTCAAATCTAGGCCACGCCGTTCAAATCTAGGCCACACCGTTCAAATCTAGGCCACGCCGTTCAAATCTAGGCCACACCGTTCAAATCTAGGCCACGCCGTTCAAATCTAGGCCACGCCGTTCAAATCTAGAGCCACACCGTTCAAATCTAGGCCACGCCGTTCAAATCTAGGCCACACCGTTCAAATCTAGGCCACGCCGTTCAAATCTATGCCACGCCGTTCAAATCTAGGCCACGCCGTTCAAATCTAGGCCACGCCGTTCAAATCTAGGCCACGCCGTTCAAATCTAGGCCACGCCGTTCAAATCTAGGCCACGCCGTTCAAATCTAGGCCACGCCGTTCAAATCTAGACCACGCCGTTCAAATCTAGGCCACACGTTCAAATCTAGGCCACGCCGTTCAAATCTTGGCCAGCCGTTCAAATCTAGGCCACGCCGTTCAAATCTAGGCCACACCGTTCAAATCTAGGCCACGCCGTTCAAATCTATGCCACGCCGTTCAAATCTAGGCCACGCCGTTCAAATCTAGGCCACGCCGTTCAAATCTAGGCCACGCCGTTCAAATCTAGGCCACACCGTTCAAATCTAGGCCACGCCGTTCAAATCTAGGCCACACCGTTCAAATCTAGGCCACGCCGTTCAAATCTAGGCCACGCCGTTCAAATCTAGGCCACACCGTTCAAATCTAGGCCACGCCGTTCAAATCTAGGCCACACCGTTCAAATCTAGGCCACGCCGTTCAAATCTATGCCACGCCGTTCAAATCTAGGCCACGCGTTCAAATCTAGCCACGCCGTTCGATCTAGGCCACGCCGTTCAAATCTAGGCCACGCCGTTCAAATCTAGGCCACGCCGTTCAAATCTAGGCCACGCCGTTCAAATCTAGGCCACGCCGTTCAAATCTAGACCACGCCGTTCAAATCTAGGCCACGCCACGCCGTTCAAATCTAGGCCACGCCGTTCTGTTGACAAGTGCATTTCCCCCAGAGATCCCTAGAATTATTGCTGGAGCTTCTGAGTTCATGCTTTGTGGAATACTCTCAGCAGGTGGAGTGTCAATTCTGTGGAGAGGGACCAAACTATTTGGGATAACACCCTGTGCGATCAAGTCAATCCTTTGTCATTAGATCCTTCAGATCAAGGCTGTCCAACGCGGTACTTGCAGGCGCAATGGCGCCCGTGTGATACATACATGGCGCCCTTGCCTTTAACGTTAATCAGAATTAAAAAAACAAATTGTCTGAGCAACAGTTATGTTATGTTATGCGATCGACGTCACGGCACATTGGGCATTCCCATGCATGCTCTGCCTTCGCTGCAGCAGCCATCCTAAAGTCCATTTGTTCACCGTACCCATGAGAAGTTGATTACTATAAACTGAGCAACAGTATGATTCAGTTAATTTTAAGCACAAAGTTAACAAAAAATGAAACTTGTAATCAGGATTTTCATCTGCTTTTTCCTTTAAACAAATTTAATGTTAGTATTAATATTACTTTATTACGCCCGTGCGTTGCCGGAGACAGCAAGATTAGTATCTCTGCGACCTACAAGGCATGTCGTAAGAGACGACTAAGGTAGGGGCCTAGGAAAGCTACACTAGTAAATAAAAAGCGTTGCAGAAATCGAATGTGCTGGCCTACTTGTAGGCGCATGACTGGCATAACGTACAATCTCTCTTAGGCTCAGATAACATACAAACCACAAAGAATGGTATGGGGCGCTCGAGAAAGAAGATGAATTGTTTGAAAGCATGATATGTTTGTAGCTGTTCTATGCATTATAAAACAAGCCACTTATATACAATATTGATGTCTTCATTGAATATTTTGTTTATCAATGATGTTTATTATTATTATGCAAACAATTATATTTGTTCTATTTGATCATCTTCAAATAAAGTATATTTATTAAATATCACTGTGTTCTTGTCATTCATAAAACACACACAATATCATAATAATAATAGCCGTCCATCGCAAGCGATGATGACAACAATCTCAGACGTGTACTGTTGCACCTCTCTGGTGTGTGCGGAGGTGACTGTAGAGTCCAATCCTAGAACAGAATCCCCGACCACAGGTGGGGCATACATGATCAAGGTTAGACATGTGCGTGTTGTGTGCTCTGTCTTTTCGCGCTGCTCGTTTTCTCTGTGACTCAACAATACGATGATTCTCAGCTATTCGGGTTCCTCTTTTGTTGTTACAGCGCCACATTTGGCGATCTTGCGCAAGGGATTCCCAGCACGTATTGTCTATATCGAAGCATTTCAGAGACACTTTAAGAGTGTCTTTAAAGCGTTTTTCTGTCCACCAGCTAAACGTCTGCCCCTTCAAGCTCGCCATACATCAACTGTTTTGGGATGCGTTTATCAGGCATTCGAGCAACGTGACCGACCCATCTCAGTTGGGCCTTCTGCAACAGGGTGTTGACGCTTGGGATCTTTGCTCTTGTGAGGACTTCACTGTCTGGAATTTCGTCCTGCCAGTTTATTTTTAGTATTCTGCGTAGACAGCTTGTGTGGAAATGGTTTAATTTTCTTGCGTGTCTGCTATACACTGTCCATGTCTCGCTTGCGTACAGCAGCGTGGTTAGCACTATGGCCTGGTAAACTTTCAGCTTTGTGACTATGCTTATCCCCTTCCGTTCCCACACAGTGACACGTAACCTTCCGAACGCAGCACTGGCTTTAGATATCCTATTGTGGACCTCAGAATCTATGTTTGCCGATCTGGATCTGGACACAATATCATACACATGTTGGAGACAACAATAAATGTTGAAGAAGAACTTTGCCAAATGTTTCTTGTTAAATACAATAGAAAATGACAATCTTTTAAAACGAACGTACAGTCTTCGTCTTCTTTGCGATCACTATTTTAATGATTATACCGTTAGACGCGTTCTTATGATGAAGTCGACTGTTGTCTGGAGCTCATCTCTGGTGCCATGTAGTTTTGATGATTATACCGTTAGACGCGTTCTTATGATGAAGTCGACTGTTGTCTGGAGCTCATCTCTGGTGCCATGCAGTTTTGAATGTAGTGTTCGGTTGTTCAGTTGTGTGAATGGCCAGCATTCATTTCTATGGAGGACATACTGTCTAAAAATGGTCTTCTTCTTCTTCTGCGTTCGCCATGACGCCTGGTATGGCGCTTCTGACTGATTTTTGGGCGAAGGCCTGATTCTACCATTTGACCGGTGTCCCCCTCCATGCAGGCGACTCTTCGCCGACTTCAGAGGTACGACGGTCTAAAGGCAAAGGATTGACTTCACTGTGTTGGGTTTCCTCAGATGGCTCCGTCCTTCTCGGCAGAATTGTCACGCTACCTACTGAGAGAGCTGCACAAAGCACGAACTCCGTAGTACAATACACGGACAGGAACCCATCATGACTCATGTAAAGAGGAGAAAATGGCGATGAGTCGGGCATGCCCTACGGAAGACAAAGTTAAATGTTACTAGACAAGCACTTGAGTGGAACCCGCAAAGAAAACGAAAAAGAGGATGTCCTGAACAGACCTGGAGACGAAGTCTTCTTGAGGAACTGAAGAGTGCTCGACTATCCTGGGAGACCATAAAGAAAACAGTCAGAGACCGAGAAGAGTGGCAAACAACTGTTGAGACCCTATGCTCCACGAGGAGCAGAGAGGTGTAAGCTAGTGGGGAGCAATAAATAGAAAGGTAACAAAAGAAATCTTTTATGGAAGACTTATGTGTCAAACGGGATACAGAGGTTATAGATAGAATTGTCTATTGTCTATTCCCAGGTGGAAGATGTAGTTGGCTGTCCACTCTTGCCGTTAAGCGTATGGATGGGAGCTTTAATTTGCGTTCTATGGCTAGATGAGTCGCCCTTGTTGTGTTATATCCGTGTTTATGTAGTCTGGTCTTGATATTCTCTATTCATCATTTTCTTGGTCTTCTCTTTGCTCTAGTACCCGATCTCTTTTTATTGTATGCTGTTACTGGTGGTTGGTTGTATTTCATTCTCATTAAATGTCAAAATCACTGCATTTGTTGTCGGTGCATGAAGTTATGCCTACTCTGCTTCTGATGTCCGTATTTCGTAGTCTGTCTTTCCTGGTGACTCCCACTGCTTTCCTCAAGCATTTTACTTTAAACGTGGTGAGCTTTCTGTGATGTGTTGCTGTAAGAGACCAATCTTGGCACTGGTAACAAAGTGTTGGTAGGAAAATACTTGATAGAAATGTAAAAGGAATAACAAAAATACTTCTTCTTTTGTCAGCACACTGCTACCGGGTTGGTGCCCGGTGTTGTGGTTTTCTGTTTTTGTCTTAAGATGTTCTGGTGACTTGGGTAATTGTTATTTTTGCTCTTTGACAGGATTCTGCTGCGCCATCTAACCATCTTTTTCGTGGTCTTCCTCTTGTCTTCTTTCCTGATGTTCTGTTGTAGAAGACTCTATACTGTGGATGCTTGCATTCTTACGCAGTGGTCAAACTACTTCATTCTTTGTTTCTCAATGTAATTCAAGCAAGCTTCTGTGCCAACTTTCTTTCTTATGCTGATGTTGGTGAGTCTGTCTCTTCTGGTGTTATTGGTAACTTTTCGCAGGCACCGCATTTCACATGATATTTTGAGTCCCATAATCCTGTGTGCAGCAGTACACAACAAGCCGTTGTTATATTCGTGATTTCATTGATGAAAGGAAATGGTGTTAACCATTAATAACAAGGAATTTTTGGTTGATCATGTCTTTCGTAATGGTCACAAATATATTGAAGAAGTAATTTGACAATATCTGCTGAAATTTCCAGACTCACAAGTCTTTTCTGGTGTTGTTGGTAACTTTTCGCAGGCAGCGCATTTCACATGTAGTCGTATTTTGTTACTGCGCTTTGCTCATTGTCCATGTTTGGTCTGGTAACACAAAGTAGGTATGAAAATGCTGTGGAACATCAGTTGCTTAGCTGTCAGTGACATTTTTGTGTGACTTAACAATGGAGGCTAGCTGATGGGTTACATCATTTGCTTTTTGCACTCTAGCCTCTATCTCTCTATCTAGTCTTCCCTAATAAAAATACTAGTAACAGTAACGCTGCTGAAGACTGGCAACTACACACTACGCCAGATCTGAACAACAGAGACAGATATATCCCATATTGTTCTGTAAAGACCTCGGCAACATCTGTAATTTCCACAACACGTATTCGTCATGGGCCTCTATGTCTCAAACGACAATAGAATTCGTGTCACGTAGTTTGTTCTGTGCTGAATCACATCGTCTATTGTGGCTGTAATGAGCTATTCTGAAGGAGTGACAATTCTCGCTACAGTTGCTGCAGAGGAAACTGGTGACTGTAGATGCTGCTGAGGATGCTCTCTCTGCCATCTGCACTCTCGTTTGCCTATATTTGTGATGAGACTTTGCATGAGTTGGTTGAGGACCTATGACCCAATCCGGGTTTAAAAGACAGAGAGAGAGAGACTTCACATCGGAGAAAACAAAACTGGCCTAGGGATTCCTCTCCTATTATAGCCAGGGCTCTATTAGCCATTGACTTCGCGGTTAAAATATCCCAGTCTACACCGCTGGGTAGTGAGGTTGTGCGCTCTGATGGTCATTTATCATCAAGTAGCTTGTCCCTACCGGAACTTAGCTCCCGTGACAGACGTCCTGAAAAACTCTCCGAGAAAGTTGACCGACGTCAGTAGCAGTCATTCTCAGATCGTCAATGACATCTTTCACCCATCGTCTTCTAGGTCTTCCTCTCATTCTTCTTCCAGGCACCATTCCCTCCAAAATTATCTTTTCTAGGTACTCGTGTCGTTTGATGTGTCAGAAATATTTAATTTTCCTTGATGTTATGCTCTTTAATAGCAAACTCTCTTTAACATTAAGCTATTGTAGAACAGAAGCGTTTGTTCTTTTCTCTGTCCATGATAGTCTATGTACTCTTCTGTAGCATTTGCCTTCAAAGGCATTAATGATCTTCTCTGCCGTTTTATCAATGGTCTGATGGTCATTAGCAGGGTAACATCTTTACTTTTCACCCTCTTAAGAGAGACTATCCAATCCCAACTCTGCTTGATGCAGAACCAGGCTTCTTCTTCGAAAGCTCCATATCGACCCCTTGTTAAACTACTGTTTGTGATTTGTATGTTATCTGAGTCTAAGAGCGATTGTACATTGTGTAAGTTATGTGCCTACAAGTAGACCAGCACATCCGATTTCTGTGACCCTTTTCAATGACTAGGCTAGCTTTTCTAGCCCCTACCACAGTCGCCTCTTACGACATGCCTTGTAGGTCACAGTGTTACTATTCTTTTCTCCCTTGCGAGCCCCGGAAACGCAGGGGCGGAACAAGGCTCAGAACACACCTTGTATAACAACACAAATTATTACATAACACACAGGTAGAAAATATTCAGGTAATTTCCAACTGTACAACTATCCTTCTTTCTTACCTGTATTGTCGTTAACATTCCAGTGTAATGTGCTGTACTTGCCGCCTGGACTGCAGTTAAGTGATCGACGAAACCAGGAATAGAAGGATGAAGGTCATTGAAAAAGTAAAATAGGACGCAAGTAAATAAAAGAGACGTATGACTCATATAATTTTCTTTTTCTTCTTGCGCTTGCCCGCTATGAATTCAGGCACAGTCAGGGCGCCAGTTACGGTACTTCTGATGATTTTTGCGTGAAGGTCAGCTTTCCTTTTGTTAGTGTCTCCGCCATACAGGCGTTCTTTCTTCGACTTCAAAGGTGGCTATGTTTATCTTCTTCTTCTAAAGCTCCATATCAACCACTTGTTAACTCCTCTTTGTGATTTGTATGTGATCTGAGCCTAAGAGCAATTGTACGTTGTGCCAGTTATGCGCCTACAAGTAGGTCAGCGCATCCGATTTCTGCGACGATTTTTATTTACTAGTGTAGCTTCCCTAGACCCCTGCCTCAGTCGCCTCTTACGACATGCCTTGCACGTCGCAGTGGTACTATTCTTTGCTCCCCTTGCGAGCCCCAACAACACATGGGCGATTCATAGAATTAACTCTCTCTTGTCTCTTTGCCCCTAAGGATTACATCATTATTTACTATGTATGTCCTGTCTGTTTTCTGAAGGTTCATGTACCCCCAGGCATGAAGAGTCCTTACTAAAGCTTCATGTGCCCCCAGGTATGAAGAGTCATTACTAAAGCTTCATGTGCCCCCAGGCATGAAGAGTCCTTACTAAAGCTTCAAGTGCCCCCAGGTATGAAGAGTCATTACTAAAGCTTCATGTGCTCCCAGGCATGAAGAGCCCTTACTAAAGCTTCATGTGCCCCCAGGTATGAAAAGTCATTACTAAAGCTTCATGTGTCCCCAGGCATGAAGAGTCATTACTAAAGCTTCATGTGTCCCCAGGCATGAAGAGTCCTAACTAAAGCTTCATGTGTCCCCAGGTATGAATAGTCCTTACAGAAAACTCATGTGCTCCCAGGTATGAAGAATCCTCACTAATCCTCAAAGACACAAAAATCCATAACAATATAGATATAACATTGTTGAATGTAGTGGTTCAGATATTTAATGAGAATAGAATACAATCAACTACCAATAACATCATACAATAAATAAAATATATCAGGTACTAGAGCAAAGGGAAGACCAAGAAAAAGATGGATAGACAATATCAAGATCACACTAAATAAACACGGATATAACACAAGACGGGCGACTCATGTGTCCCTGAAACGCATAACAAAGCTTCCATCCCTACGTTTAAGAGGCAAGAGTGGTCAACCAATTTCATCATCCACATGAAAAAAGACAATAAAAAGACAATTGTTAAACTAACTTTCTTAAACTGCACACATCAAATTGGAAATATAAAATACGAAACTACCTTCACGAAATACATCATCAGCATAAATCGAATTCTTAAACCCCGCCCGTGTGACGCCGGGGCCCACAAGGGGAACAAAGAATAGTACCACTGCAGCCTGCAAGGCATGTCGTAAGAGGAGACTGAGGTAGGACTAGGAAAGCTACCCTAGTAAATAAAAAGCGTCACAGAAATCGGATGTGCTGGCCTTCTTGCAATCGCATAGCTGACACAACGTAAAATCTCTCTTAGGCTCAGATCACATACAAATCACAAAGAATGGTTGACAAGTGGTCGATATGGGGGATTCGAAGAAGAAAGACTAAAAATCAAAGTCAAAATATAAAAACACGAAGCTAGCTTCACAAAGTACAACATTAGCTAAAATCGCGCCCGAGTGGTTACCGGGGCCCAAATTTGGGGTGTAAAGAATAGAACCACTGTTACCTGCCACGCATGTCGTAAGAGGCGACTAAGGAGGTTTGGCTGAAATCGGATGCACATGTCCTAAACGTGTAGAAGTCTTATGCGTTTAGGGGCCCACCAAACCAATGTGCAACCTATACACGTTCTTGGCAAAGATCAAACATGTCACAAAGAGTGATTAAAATTGGTCGTAAAGAACGAACGCAAAGAAGAAGAAGAAGAAGCTAAAATCGAATTCTTAAACAAATAAAATCGTTTATCAAAACAAAACATAAAAAATAAGGTAAACTTCATAACCGCAGAAAAAGAAAAACTATTTACAAAGATCTGGGCAAAGTTAATGATGGGGAAAGAATTTTCTAAGTATTATTTATGACATTGAGCACCTGGTTACAAGGGATTGAAAGTATTTTGATACCACTCCGCCAGTAGAACTTATCGATAATAAATTATACTGTTCAAAACATTAGCACATTCTTGTCATTTATATGCAGTTTCGTTCATATTAGCTATTTGTAAATGCGAAGAAGTTTATCAGAGGCTGGAACCGTTTGTCTGAGTCAGGTGGGTTTGGACTGGAGTATTTGGAAGATTTTAAGGTGTTGCCGGAAGTTAAAAGTGTTCAGTTAACTCTGTGAATATTTCCTTCCTGGTACCAATGCTGGGAAGTTGGGGAGCGTCCAGTACAAATTCCTTGCTTGCAGCATGAGCACGCTGGGACAGCCTTCGTGTCTGTGAGTCAGGGAGATAGAATAAACAATAGAACATGACACATGGTGTACTATTTCAAGATAAATACAAGGTTACTAGGAAGTAGGTTGTGAAGTGTTTAAGAGTTACTTCTTAACTCAAATTGTAAACAAAAATCGAAAAGTGTTTTGTCAAATGTGTTCTGCCAAATATGTTTCGGATGTGTTCTGTCAGATGTGTTCTGTCAAATGTGTTTTGTCAGATGTTTTCTGTCAGATGTGTTCTCTCAGATGTGTTTTGTCAAATGTGTTCTGTCAAATGTGTTCTGTCAGTTGTGTTCTGTTAAATGTGTTTTCTCAGTTGTGTTCTGTCAGATGTGATCTGTCAAATATGTTCTGTCAGTTCCGTTCACTTAAATGTGTTCTATCTGTTGTGTTCTGTTAGTGTGTTCTTTCATTTGTGTTCTGTTAAATGTGTTCTATCAGTAATGGTAATAACAGTAGTAGTAGTAGTAATGGTAGTAATAGTAGTAATAGCAGTAGTTGTAGCAGTAGTAGTAGTAGTAAAAGTAGTAGTAGTAATAGCAGTAGTAGTAATAGTAGTAGTAGTAGTAATAGCAGTAGTAGTAATAGTAGTAGTAGTAATAGTAGTAGTAGTAATAGTAGTAGTAGTAATAGTAGTAGTAGTAATAGTAGTAGTAGTAATGGTAGTAGTAGTAGTAATAGTAATAGCAGTAGTAGTAATAGTAGTAATAGTAGTAATAGTAATAGTAGTAGTAATAGTAGTAGTAGTAATAGTAGTAGTAGTAATAGTAGTAGCAGTAGTAATAGCAGTAGTAGTAAAAGTAGCAGTAGTAATAGCAGTAGTACTAATAGTAGTAGTAGTAGTAATAGTAGTAGTAATAGTAGTAGTAGTAATAGTAGTAGTAGTAATAGTAGTAGTAGTAATAGTAGTAGTAGTAATAGTAGTAGTACTAATAGTAGTAGTAGTAGTAATAGTAGTAGTAGTAATAGTAGTAGTAGTAGTAATAGCAGTAGTAGTAAAAGTAGCAGTAGTAATAGCAGTGTAGCTAATAGTAGTAGTAGTAGTAATGGTAGGGAGGTAGTAGTAGTGAGTAGTAGTGAGTAGTAGTATGCAGTAGTAGTAATAGTAGTAGTACTAATAGTAGTAGTAATGAGAGTAGTACTAATGAGTAGTAGTGAGTAGTAGTAGTAGTAATAGCAGTAGTAGTAGTAGTAATGTAGTAGTAGGTAATAGTAGTAGTAGTAAGTAGTAGTAGCAGTAGTAATGCAGTAGTAGTAAAAGTGCAGTAGAGTAATAGTGCAGTAGTACTAATGGTAGTAGTAGTAATGAGTGTAGTAATGGTAGTAGTAGTAATAGTAGTAGTAGTAAGTAGTAGTAGTGAGTATAGTAGCAGTGTAGTAATAGTAGTAGTGAGTACTAATAGTAGGTAGTAATAGTGCAGTGTATGTATAATAGTAGTAGTAGTAGTAGTAGTAGTAATGAGTAGTAGTGAGTAGTAGTAATAGTAGTAGTAGTAATAGTAGTAGTGTAATAGTAGTAGCAGTAGTAATAGCAGTAGTAGTAAGTAGCAGTAGAATAGTATAGTACTAATAGTAGTAGTAGTAATAGTAGTAGTAATAGTAGTAGTAGTAGTAATAGTAGTAGTATGTAGTAGTAGTAATAGTGTAGTAGTAATAGTAATGCAGTGTAGTAAAGTAGCAGTAGTAATAGCAGTAGTCTATAGTGTAGTAGTATGTAGTAGTAGTAGTAGTATAGCAGTAGTAGTAATAGTGTAGTAGTACTAATAGTAGTAGTAATAGCAGTAGTACTAATAGCAGTAGTAGTAATAGTAGTAGCATCTCCACCTACAACTGTTTCTCTCGTTCCTTGAACTCTTTTGTTTTGCCGTTTCTTGCTGTTGCAGATGAAGATTTCTCTTTCTCCTCGTCACTATAACTGCCACTATCTCTTTCTTGGTTGTCAGTATCCACTGTTTTCTTCTCTTAGTCAAATTCATTCACTGAAACATATGGAAGTCTCAAAAATCAAATCTAGAACAACAATTCAGATATTTAATAGGGGCCTACCAAACCAATGTGCAACGTATACACGTTCTTGGCAAGATCAAACATATCACAAAGAGTGATTAAAATTTATCGTAAAGAACGAACGCAAAGAAGAAGAAATTTAACTCTAATGTTAAAGCAGTTCTGCTGTATAAGTTAGAAACATGGAGAACTACTAAATTTTGTTTGTTTCATTCATTCTTCTCGAGTATTTTATCATTCTTATTGTGATATATAAACAGTTTTTGCCAAGTACGGTTAGAACGTTGCGCCCCCGTTAGACCCTTACTAATATGGAACGAGCGCATACGAAACCGAAGTTTTCCGCCTAGGAAATTTTCGAGTCTATCTTGCTGACGACTACAATAATAGCGCATAAACATTCATCAACTGGTGTCTGCGCAGAATACAGGGACTAAGATGGCATGATCTTATCTTATCTTAACCATATTTGCCGTGAAACGACGTGGGGAGAGTTAGTTTTCTATCTTGTGCCAGGTGTGTTGCGCTTGACGTTGTCAGTCCATGCTTTCGCAGGGACTCTGCTATCTATCCATCGTGTTCTTGGCCTGCCTCGTGCTCTGTGCCCTGAGCGTCGATTATTGTAGGCACGTGATGGTAGTAAATGTGGTTTCATTCTCATTAGATGGCCAAACCACTTGATTCTTTGCTTCTCGATGTACTGTATGCATGGTATAGTACCAACAATGCTTCTGATATTCTCTTTTCTCACTCTATCTCTCCTTGTAACGTTGAGAGCTTGTAGGATCATCTTTAAGATGGTATGATAGGGTCACAAATGAGGAACTTATGGAGAGAACAAGACAGATTCCAGTTAACCAAGAGGTTAAGAAAAACGCAGGCGCTGGATGGGACACACTTTTCGAAAACCTGAGATGAATATAACAAGAAGGGTCCTTTCCTGGAACCCGCAGAGACAGCGAAAGAAGGGGAGGCCGAGAAATACATGGAGACGAGATTTGGAGGTGGAGATCAACAATATAAAGAATATCTGGAGGGAGCTGCAGGAGATAGCTAGAGATAGGAAGACTTTGCATGAGTTGGTTGAAGGCCTAGGCCCCAATCCTGGTTAAAAAGGCAGAGAGAGAGAGAGAGAGAGAGAGAGAGAGATAAAGTACAGATCCACCAGGAGCTGATCATCTTATCGTCATGTGTGATTTATGTTTTATGTAAGTGTGATAAATAGTTTATATAAACAAAGCATCAATATGATAAACGGTTAATGATAACTCGAAACATGATTGATTGATTGATTGATTGGACCATCATCATTACACAGGTAAGTAACCATGTGTACTCCGATCCCTTTCTTACACAGGAAGATCGCAGCAGCAGAGCACAAACTCCGTAGCACTGGCGAGGGTCCCGATGTAATTTTTGGGATGAAGGTGAAGATAGTTTTGTAGGAATTATTTTATTTTTAATCTTTTCTAATGAATTTTGCCCGGGCAGCGCTTTCCAGCATGCACTTCTTGATTTTGAAGGATTCTTTTACTTGCTCAAATTGAACACGGGACCTTCGTTTTATCGTCCGTCTCCGATAGAACTAGGAACTCAATCTTCTTCTTCTTCTGCATTCACCCGCTATGAATATTCAGGTATAGCCTGTTGTGGTGAGCGCCTGTAGCTCAAACGGTAGTGAACTCGATCACAAACCCGAGCGTACCTGGTTCAAACCCCACGGTGGGCAAGTTTGGAAGCAAATTCGTTTCCGTGGGACTTTTACAAAAGGTAAAAATAGACCTTACCGCTCAGAAAGCAATGACAAACTACTGAACGTATAAGTGGTGTCTAGAAAAATCAACGACTCGTTTACTATGGTTGATGGCTAGGTCCTGTAAAGGATATGCTATGATTTTCATTCATTTCAGCTTGTTGTGAACGTTTCTGACTGATTTCTGCATGAAGGCCTGCTTACCGTTTTATTGGTTTCCTCACTATACAGGCGGACCGTATCCGACTTCAGAGGTAGAACTCTATCTCACCTACACTAAGATCAAGGATCTCTGGAAAAATATCCAGATGGCTCCACGAGGAAACGAACCTGGTAATATGACACGAGAGACAAGCACCTAACCTGTACACCACAGAGACTACAAGCACCTAACCTGTACACCACAGAGACTACAAGCACCTAACCTGTACACCACAGAGACTACAAGACAACAACATAAACAATAGTTGTTATTTATTTGTGTAAGTTTAGCATGCAACTTACATGTAACAACAGTAACTTACTTCTGGCATCAGATTCTATTACACTTTTTGCAGATTTATCACTTCTGTTACTGAAGGTCTTCTGAGGATGTATGGTTAGAGACATTTTGACTGCGCCGGAGATACTAATAAAAAGTTAGTCTACGAATTGTCAAATCAAAATCAATTTGCAAAAGTTTAAATAACATTTCTTCTTCTTCTTCTGCGATCTCTGGTTATGCGTTTAATTTACCGTGGACCACAAACTGGACGGTCAGCTTCAGGTCTGTCAAGTGTCTCCAAATCTGAGTTTTTAGGTCGACTGGGTGTGGTCACATGTTGCTTCTCATCTCACCCAGAAGAAGACAGTCTTGCAGGACATGTTCCGTTGTCTGTTCCGCCTGCTGACACTGGCAGAGAGCTTTTTGACTTATTAATATCTTATTTATGTGTTTGTTGAGTCTGCAGTGGTTAGTAGTCGAAATATAATGACCTGGTCTGCTCTGCTTAGGTTTCTGAGGGAGTCTTTTCCATAATCATATCCAGTGTTTGTCTTCCAGTCTACTGCAGATTTTCTCTGTATGAGGGTTTTGACCTCTTGAAAAAACAGAGGTTGGTAAATTTGTTCTTTGGCGCTGCCCTAAACAAGTGATCAATGTGGAGCGTTCGAAGGAGAAGTGAAGCATGAACACTTGAAATAGTTATTGTTACAAGAGACATACAACAATGTTACACCAATCCTGGTGTGCAGTGGCGGAGCGTGATCCTTTTTATTGGTGGGGTCAGACACACTTTTTCAGAAAAATCATGGTTTTGGGTTAGGGTATATTTAAATTTCTTAAATAATAAATTCGCGTTACATATTATTTTTGGTGGGCCCGGCCCCACTGGCCCTTAATGACGAGCCGCCACTGCTGGTGTGTATGCTTGACTACTGTCAGTTTCAATCAAGGAATTGTTTGTTTATATTGATATGTTGTTTTCATAAATTACATTTACTCGTGTTAATTTCTGCTGTGCTGGTTGCCATACAGAAGAAAATAACGGAGATGGATTGTACATGTGTGTAACATGTCTTCGTGATATTTGGCAAACCCAGTTCTATAATTGATATCGGATGAAAGGAGAAGAGACAGAACAAAGACAACTGGAGAAGAAAGATAGACAGGAAAATAAAAAATGAAAAGGAGGCATAATAAAATAAGTAGTACAACAAATATAAAAAGAATGTAAAAACAAGCTAGATAAAAATAAGATTAGCAATAGAAATGAAAGGAAAGTGAATAAGGGACAAAACTGTTACCTTGATCGATCGACTTGTTATCGAGGTGCTGTCCCCTTCACTGGGTGATTTTTTATTTTTGATCTTTCCAAAGAATGAGATAATCTTGTTTAATGTTCTTTGCTTTGTTTCTTGATGATACATCTACAGATCAACATATTTCATTGTCATACACAACATGAATGAGACAATCAAGGTTCTTCTGGCATAGAATGCGAAAAGAAGGTTTAGAACATTTGGTGACTACAGGTTAAATTCAGGGAAGGAGAGATCGTGGAAGACAGAGGGAGAAGTTGTTCGATGGCCTGACATCATGGTTCGACAAAAGATCGAAGTCAGAACTGATTACATACACCAAGCAGAGAGAGTTGTGGAGAGACATGATCGTGTACGCCGGCAGGCATGGCACTTGATTGATTGACACAACATGATGCTTTGACAATACACTCGATCTCTCTGCTTTTTTTTAGCCCAGATTGGGGCATAGGCCCTTAACCAACTCATGCCAAGTTTTCATATTTCCAGCTATCTCCCGCATTTCCCTCCAGCTATTCTATATATTGTTGATATCTGCCTACAAATCTCGTCTCCATATATTTCTCGGATTCCCCTTCTTTCTCTATCCTTGTGGGTTCCAGGAAAGGCCTTCTTGTTATATTCTCCTCAGGTTTTCACAAAGTGTGTCATATAGAGCGCCAGTTTGATAATATACACTTAATGTTCAATCAAAAAAAAAGTTAATGGATATAGCAAAAAATCGGCCACGTAAAAGGTGGACGTCAGAGATAACAGAGGTGACGAAAGACACTGTTTATGAAGCGCACACAAAAGCCCGTTCTAGAAATATCTTCTTACCCTGAAGCTGTGAGATAAATCAGGACTGGAGAAAAGATATAAAGACAAAGGGCATAGAGACAAGCTCGCTCTAGATCTCTCCTTGTTCAACATGTCTCTGAAGGGCAGAACAGGATTAGATACTATATAGATATAATTTAAATCAGACAAGAAGACCACCGAGTGGTTACCGAGGACCAAATTTAGGGTGTAAAGAATAGAACCACTGTTACCTGCCATGCATGTCGTAAGAGGCGACTAAGGAGGTTTGATTGAAATCGGATGCACATGTCCTAAACGTGTAGAAGTGTAGGCGTTTGAGGGTCTACCAAACCAATGTGCAACATATACACATTCTTGACAAAGATCAAACATATCACAAAGAGTGATTAAAATTAGTCGTAAAGAACGAACGCAAAGAAGAAGAAGACAAGAAGAATTTAATGTTGAACAATGTAATATAAACTAAATAATGAAAAAAAAAATGCACATGTGTCTCAGTCCGGATTTGAGTCCACAACCTTCAATACGACAGGCAAACGACTTCACCACTTTGCCATTATGACCCCCTTCGTTGTGTATATGAATCAGATAAGATGGTATCTCTATGACCAGTCAGATCTAACACCATGCTACAGTATAACTTAAACAGATGTGATACTATCAAGCGAGGTTTTATGTTTACCTGTCTTACCTGTACCTCATCTGTACAAACTTGTATCCTCTTGGACAACAAGCATGCATCCTCTGCGGTTGGAAAGTATCCAGAAGAGAACTGACTTGATCTGATGATAGAGAACCGATAAATGCATCTTTCTGATGACTGAATCTTAATTATAAAACTAAAAATCTGTGCGTGTGTCAAATAAAATACTTAAGAACTTCTAACTCTAGAATCATAACATTTAGACATTTTATTTCAGTAGACGTTTGTATAGCAACACGACTATATTAAACTTCTCAGTGCTCTCTTTACCGCGTTATGAGTTAGTTAAGTTAATTAAAAATGTATGAATTACATAGTGTATTCAATCATTTAAAATACTAGATTATTGAGCATGCTCAGCGGTCTTTTCTTATCTTATCTTAACCACATTTGCCGTGACGCGTCGTGGGGAGATTTAGTTGCTATCTTGTGCCAGGTGTGTTGCGCTTGATGTTGTCAGCCCATGCTTTCGCAGGGACTCTGAGATGTTATCTATCCATCGTGTTCTTGGCCTGCCTCGTGCTCTACGCCCTGAGTGTCGATTATTGTAGGCACGTGATGGTAGTAAATGTGGTTCCATTCTCATTAGATGGCCGAACCACTTGATTCTTTGCTTCTCGATGTACTGTATGCATGGTATAGTACCAACGATGCTTCTGATATTCTCGTTTCTCACTCTATCTCTCCTTGTAACGTTGACAGCTTTTCGCAGACATCTCATTTCACATAAGTTCCTTAAAAACGTATGCATTTCATAGTGTATTCAATCATTTAAAATACTAGATCATTGAGCATGCTTAGCGGTAAACGAGAGAAAACGTAACTGTACCATATGTTTTCTGGAAATATTAATTAAAACTCAAATCAACATTTATTTGCTAATCAAAACACACGAGAGCAATTTAATTTTTTCGATTTTCTTTATTCTCTTTTTTTTCTGCAAACTATAATAAAATATACAAGTTATAAATAAAAAAAGAAGTAAAGGAACCCGTTTTCATACCACGAGTATATTGGGGGTTATGATTTTAGGTCCATATTTTTCTTTGACCCACAGAACACGGTTGGTGATGTGGTCAACATAATGCAGGCCACATTTACTTTCCAGTGTGTATCTGGTGCTCAATTAAGACTGGATTAACCTAAAAGCGTATGGTATGAAAAAAGATCAATTATACTGCGTAGTTTCATCCTGGGACCACTTTTGTAGGTAGCAAGTGCTCTAACCACTACTCGATATTTGATCCTGGGAGTACGCGGCAAGGAAGCAAGTGCTCTAACCACTTCTTATTCTCGTAACTCCCATTGAAGCTCTAAGCATGAACACATTTCCTCAAACGAGATCTTTTCTGAGCTAGCCAGCTTAGTTCATTTCAGGTCGTACCCGCCACTTTTCTTTCTCTTTCTACAGATCGTCGTCATGTCTCTCTGGGTCGTCGTCATGTCTCTCTGGGTCGTCCCCTAACTCTCTTGCCTCCCGGATTCCGTTTCAAAGTTACATTTGTGTGTCTGGACATCTGCTTTCCAAGTGTGTGTCCTAACCATTTCAAAGTTACATTTGGGTGTCTGGACATCTGCATTCTAAGTGTGTGTCCTAACCATTTCAAAGTTACATTTGGGTGTCTGGACATCTGCATTCTAAGTGTGTGTCCTAACCATTTCAAAGTTACATTTGGGTGTCTGGACATCTGCATTCTAAGTGTGTGTCCTAACCATTTCAAAGTTACATTTGGGTGTCTGGACATCTGCATTCTAAGTGTGTGTCTTAACCATTTCAAAGTTACATTTGGGTGTCTGGACATCTGCTTTCCAAGTGTGTGTCCTAACCACTTCAATCTCCTCATTTTTATTTTTCATATTGGTTATTGGTTACTAAACTGACGTCATTGCACTCCGGGAAGACACATAGGTGCTAAGTCTCCCCCAACAGATAAAGAAGAGTATGCATACTGATGGTTCCCGTGACTCGCTGATTAAATACACTCCTCACTCTGCCTCTTATGCATGCAGTTCTACTTGTACAACGGGTAACTCCAAATTGCTTAAATCGCTGGATCGATTAAACATCTATTTTAGTGTCCTCATCCAACAGACAGTCGCTAAGAGACCGAAGAACATCCCCTTATCCATCTTCAACTCCCCAACAATCGATGCTGTTGATGCAAGCCTGACCGCTCTCTCATTACCGCAAACACCCGCATGCATGGGTCAGTCTCATTTTGAATAAACACTACCCTATATTTGATCCTGGTACCACACGCATAGATAGCAAGTGCTCTAACCACTATCCTATCTTAACTCTTAATGAAGTAATAACAGACAACCAAATACCTGATCTGATCATTGTTCAAGGTTGAAGACCTAGATCTTGTAACATCTTCTTCTCGAACACCTAACATCTTTAAGGCTTTAGTAGATGTTGGATCGAATGAACTGACATCTTGTATTAGGCTATTCTGTAAAAATTGACTCTGGAAACAACGAACAATTTTATGAGCTTAAATACTCCTAATATTAGATATTAAACTCGCCCGAGTGGTTACCGGGGTCCAAATTTGGGGTGTAAAGAATAGAACCACTGTTACCTGCCATGCATGTCGTAAGAGGCGACTAAGGAGGTTTGGATGAAATCGTATGCATGTGTCCTAAACGTGTAGAAGTCTATGCGTTTAGGGGCCTACCAAACCAATGTGCAACGTATACACGTTCTTGGCAAAGATCAAACATATCACAGAGAGTGATTAAAATTGGTTGTAAAGAACGAACACAAAGAAGAAGAAGAAGGAGAAGAGATATTAAACTGTGAACTGTAAAATATGAACTTTATAGTGACAACAAAATATTAGAAAAATAATGAAACAATAAACAACAAGGATAGCAGCAATTCTTCTTCTTCACCCTTCGCCCCTAGGGAAGCATAGGTCCGCAACCAAGGCCTTCCAAGACCGTCTATCCAAAACGGGGTTTCTCTCTCGCGATCCCTGCCTAAACTGATGAACCAACTTTTATCATGAATTTTACCGCGTTTTTAAAGGACTCGTTCCTCCGTACAGCTTCTCGCGAAGCTCTGTGTTTTGAGGCCAGGTTTCTTTTCTTATGCCTGCTATCAGTTGACAATCTTGCAGAACGTGTTCTGCCGTCATGTCCGCCTTTTGCAGGGGCACAGGCAAAACGGGGTTTAAAAGCCGAAGAGTTGACTTCATTGCACTGGGTTTTACCCCATACGGCTCGGTCCCTCTCCGCAGAAATGGCACGCCGCCTGTCGAGAGTATTGCACAAAGCACGAACTCCGTGGCTCCAGGGGTCACATCCTAGGGTCTCTGAAAAAACTGCACTCGTGAAATGAATGACGCGGTCCGGACTCGAACCCACGACCTTCGACTCACAAGGCAAAGGGCTTAACCACTTAACCACAGAGACCCCTTCTATCCAAGATCATCTTTTCCAGATCTCAACACTCTCTCCCCATTTTCTTGCATTCCGTCTCCAACTCCCGTCTCCAGGTGTTCCTGGGTCTTCCCTACCTCTATTGCTTCATGAGTCCCTCCTTGTGGGGGTCCTTCTTCTTCCTCGGCTGGCGAGCTACGAATTTCCCTGGTTGTGCTTTCTAGAGCCATCTAGTGTTTTTTACGGGGTGGGGTCTCTATCACCACGTCCAACCTCCTTAACGCCTCTTACGACATGTATGGCAGGTAGCAGTGGTTCTATTCTTTACATCCCAAATTGTGCCCAGGTAACCACTCGGGCGATATCAGCAATTAAGTACCCAATATTATTACAACAATCTTTACCGCATGTTTAATCTTCTCTACCTGCTGAACTGTTCATCGCAGTGGCGGCTCGTCATTAAGGGCCAGTGGGGCCGGGCCCCACCAAACATAATGGATAATGTGTATTTATTCTTTTACAAATCATTTGCTCATAATTATTACTTTTAACGTGATACAAATTAGCGTTGAAATGAGAACATACAACGCTAAATTATCACATACAGTCTCTTGAGTTCCCGTTCACATACAGTCTGAAATTCAGCGTCGTTTTTCCCTAATTAGTAAACTTTACGTATTTCTAGCGCACTATTTTTTATGACTATTAGAAATCTGGTCTATTTAGACAATGATTTTTGCGAACATTTTTGTCTGGCCCCACCAACAAAAATGATCAGGAGCCGCCACTGGTTTATCTATTGTTTTCCAAGAAGAACAGTTATGTCAGTTGAAAACAGTGGCCATATCTGAGAAGAGCAGGCTGCAAACCGCTACCTGGTAAAAATGCATTAGAAAGATTAAAAATATAAATTCCCACAAAACATTTTCATCATCCTCAAAATTACATCAGGAATCCTCGCCTGTGCTACGGAGTTCGTGCACTGTCGCTGAGATCTTGTATACCAAAGAGATCGGAGCACATATGATTACTCGCCGAAGGGCAATGATGATGGTTCAACAATCAATCAATCAATCAAAGAATCAATCAATCAATCAATCAATCAATCAATCAATCAAAATGTGTCGGTTATGCTAAGTAACCAACTCCCTGACTAGGTAGCTAATTAGTTGATTGATTTACTAACATCCCTACAGACTAACTCAATGACTAACTGACTAACTCAATGACTAACTGACTAACTCAATGACTAACTGACTAACTCAATGACTAACTAACTAACTCAATGACTAACTGACTAACTCAATGACTAACTGACTAACTCAATGACTAACTGACTAACTCAATGACTAACTGACTAACTCAATGACTAACTGACTAACTCAATGACTAACTAACTAACTCAATGACTAACTACTAACTCAATGACTAACTGACTAACTCAATGACTAACTAACTAACTCAATGACTAACTGACTAACTCAATGACTAACTGACTAACTCAATGACTAACTAACTCAATGACTAACTGACTAACTCAATGACTAACTGACTAACTCAATGACTAACTAACTAACTCAATGACTAACTGACTAACTCAATGACTAACTGACTAACTCAATGACTAACTGACTAACTCAATGACTAACTGACTAACTCAATGACTAACTGACTAACTCAATGACTAACTAACTAACTCAATGACTAACTACTAACTCAATGACTAACTGACTAACTCAATGACTAACTAACTCAATGACTAACTGACTAACTCAATGACTGCTAACTCAGACTAACTAACTAACTCAATGACTAACGACTAACTCAATGACTAACTGACTAACTCAATGACTAACTGACTAACTCAATGACTAACTGACTAACTCAATGACTAACTGACTAACTCAATGACTAACTGACTAACTCAATGACTAACTGACTAACTCAATGACTAACTGACTAACTCAATGACTAACTGACTAACTCAATGACTAACTGACTAACTCAATGACTAACTGGCTAACTCAATGACTAACTGACTAACTCAATGACTAACTGACTAACTCAATGACTAACTGACTAACTCAATGACTAACTGGCTAACTCAATGACTAACTGGCTAACTCAATGACTAACTGACTAACTCAATGACTAACTGACTAACTCAATGACTAACTGACTAACTAAAGACCTGACTAACTCAGACTAACTCAATGACTAACTGACTAACTCAATGACTAACTCAACTGGCTAACTCAATGACTAACTGGCTAACTCAATGACTAACTGACTAACTCAATGACTAACTGACTAACTCAATGACTAACTGACTAACTCAATGACTAACTGGCTAACTCAATGACTAACTGACTAACTCAATGACTAACTGACTAACTCAATGACTAACTGACTAACTCAATGACTAACTGACTAACTCAATGACTAACTGACTAACTCAATGACTAACTAACTAACTCAATGACTAACTGACTAACTCAATGACTAACTGACTAACTCAATGACTAACTAACTAACTCAATGACTAACTGACTAACTCAATGACTAACTGACTAACTCAATGACTAACTGACTAACTCAATGACTAACTGACTAACTCAATGACTAACTGACTAACTCAATGACTAACTGACTAACTCAATGACTAACTGACTAACTCAATGACTAACTGGCTAACTCAATGACTAACTGACTAACTCAATGACTAACTGACTAACTCAATGACTAACTAACTAACTCAATGACTAACTGACTAACTCAATGACTAACTGACTAACTCAATGACTAACTGACTAACTAACTATTTGTCTATTGTCTTTCCCCAGGTGAATGATAGAATTGGCTGTACACTATTGCCGTTAAACGTATAGGTCTGAGCTTTACTTTACGTTCTAGTGTCAGATGACTCGTCCTTGTTGTGTTTTATCCGTGTTTATTTAGTGTGGTCTTGGTATTGTCTACCCATCTTGTTCTTGGTCTTCCCTTGGCTTCCTTTAGCTGCTCTCTTTTTATTGTGTGCTGTTATTAATAGTTGGTTACTAACTAGAATAAAGTTAATTGCATATCATTTACAGGACTTTGCGAATCAACCCCAGCTCTTTTAACGCTGTTTGTGATTTTTCTAGGCATTATTACGTTCAGTAGTTTGCCATTGCTTTCTGAACGGGTGGTGCCATCGTCCTTTGTAAAATTCACGCGAAACCAAATTTGCAATCACATTTTTCGCAGCGTGATTCGAACTCAGAACGTAGAAGTTAATAGACCGAGCTACTAACCCCTAGGCCACAGACGCCACCGGTTATTAACTAGTTAACTAAAATAAAAACTAAAGTTAGCAAGCTGACTAACTTCTTCTTCTTTGTGTTCGTTCTTTACGACCAATTGTAATCACTCTTTGTGATATGTTTGATCTTTGCCAAGTACTTGTATACGTTGCACATTGGTTTGGTTGGCCTCTAAACGCATAGACTTCTACATGTTTAGGACACGTGCATCCGATTTCAGTCAAACCTCCTTAGTCGCCTCTTACGACATGCGTGACAGGTAACAGTGGTTCTATTCTTGTATACGAATAGAATTTGGACCCCGGTAACCACTCTGGCAACTGACTAATTAATTAACTTCTTCTTCTCTTCCACCATTTACTTCTTTATAGAAGTGTTGGGCAGGGGGGATGGGGAACGTAGTGATCTTGTGTGTGCTTGTTTTAAGGCACTTTGTAAGTTGATATTCATTTTCGTAAGGCTGTTCTTGATGCCGTCTCTCCATCTTTGCGTGGTCTTCCTCTTGCTTAATTAACTGACTAAATAAAAGCCGGTCAATCAATCAGCCAATCAATGAACAAACCAACTGGTTACCAAAGCAACTAATCCTCACGCTCAAAAAGCATCCATCAATAAATCAACTACACAACTAGCCAAGAAAGTAAAAAAAGTTAACTAACTAATCTCGTAAGAAGGGCAGCTTAGCTTACATTACTACATAATCTTATGGTAACTTTCATATGATCTCTACCAGCACTGCAAGACTATATAGCTGCAATCTATTCCTAGGGTCACCAAGTGGATGTGGAGTAGAGTCATGATCAGTGCCAGCTCACTGACCCTGGCGCTATCCTGTCCCTCTATCTCATTGCGTCTATTTCCCCATTATAACAGTTTTAATAATAACTATGTTAACATGTTTGTTAATACATTAACCCCCTCTCCACCCAAAAAAACAAACCACACACACACACAAATTGTCTTTACTACCTGTAATACCGCTTTTAGGCGATGTAGAACAGGCTGCACGTGAGCTTGTGGAATTTAACCTTTTGATTCCGTAATTGTTTTGTTACCCCCAGGAGGCATACACATTGACATTGCAATGTATGCTGAACTAACTAGTGTACCAGCTTGGCGTTATCTTAAAAAGTAACAAGAGCCAATATATCGGCTCAGTACGGGAAAGGGTTAATGACCGCATAGCTAGTGTAGTCCCCGCGAAACTGTTCCGGTTAGTATTTTTACTTTATCCCCGACAGAAAAAAACTCCTTGGCTTTACAGGAATCGAATCTGGGACTCCATAATGGGAGCCCGCGCTCTAATCCGTTCGACCGGACGCTCCATTGTTATCCCTTTAGCTGCTAAGAACGTATATATACGTTTTCCCCAATCACTTCTAAAGACGCATTAACACGTCAGTTATTATCTCTCCTCGTTGGGCTAAAGACGTGTTAACACGTTATACATTGCTACTGTCACTGCTATAGACGTACATTCACGTTTGTGACCTAGAAACAAAGAGTATCTATTTTTAGCTCAGCCTTCAGAAAGTATGTAGCAGCGAAAGGGTTAATACATAACACAACTCTAACCTCAATATAATCTTTGAAATCTCCATCCTTAGAACTGACACTTCGCATGAAGACATTGTCGCTAGTGTCAGATAGAGGTGACAACAAGTCAGAGTCTGATTGTTGGTATTGCGGTTCTGTTAGGGAAAACATTCAT